>SJYA01000422.1:2096802-2132648 GCA_006410615.1 Neotragus moschatus | reverse complement strand
TTCTTCTTTGTTTTCATCTTTTTTTTTTTTCTTTTTTTTTTTTTTTTTTTTTTTTGCACAAAAAGAAGTTGCAGATGCAGCTGGAGTAGCAGAAACAGGGTACAGTCTCAAAGTCTGCTTGATTTTACTTAGATAAGGCTGCTGAAACCTAGACTCCTCGGGAAAGTAAACAGCAAGGGCTGAGGCCCAGTGGACCACATTTTGTGTGAGGGCCAAGCCCCTGAGCTCTTGCCCCTAGCATGTCTGCATTCAGTGACAATGCTGGCTACTGGGGAGTTAAGGCTCTGAACAGGACTACTGATATGTCAGGAAGTTCTGGATGGCTGTATTTTGCTGAATGATGAAGTAGCAACTGCTGGAAATAATAATAGGCCTTAAAATAGCAAAAATTCCTGAATGACTGTATCAGGGAATGACCAATTTCTATCATGTGTTGATGTCAATTGAGAGCATGGATATTCCCTAGAGAAAAAAGAAATGAGATTCCAGATCTGCTTTTGTGTGTGTGTGTGTGTGTGTGTGTGTGTGTGCAACAGATTTCAACTACATAAAAACCCCTTCCAAGCTCAGCTATAGAGCATACTGGAAATGTCAAGAGGCCAAATGACAGGAAATGCATTCTGTATAATTATGCTGCTTTCGTGTTTAATGTGGGAATAGGAAAATCCTCAATAGCATGGCATTCCTGGATGGATTTGAAACCACAAAATGCCACAGCTACAGAGTTAAAAAACACTAAAGTCCAAGAGGAAGTCACAGAAATCTTGTAAAAGGAAAAGCACATGCCATGTTAATAATCTTAAAGGTAAAATTGAAATGTAGTTTATTAGAAATCCAGGATCATGAATTTCTGAACATTGGCCATCAACCACTATCAACCATCTATCAGTTTCTAACTTGATATTCACACAATATGAAGTGTTGGAGGAGAGATATACATTCAATGGCTATGGCTAAACAAATAAATGTTCTTTATTCCTCCAATGCAGTAGGAAATTTCCTGAAAAGGAATCTAGGCTGGACTAGAAGAAAGCTCCTCTTCCCTAAGCTATATATAGACTTAAGTAGCCTCCAGCCTAATTGGAATGCCAGCCCTGTTAACCCATAGACCTGAAATTATGAACTGGTGACTATGAATTGGAACAGACTCATGGTCAATATATATTTTGGCCCTCAATGTATTCTTAAAGGGCTTCCCAGGTGGCACTAGAGGTAAAGACCCTGCCTGCCAATGCAAGAGACACGAGAGACACAGGTTTGATCCCTGGGTTGGGAAGATGCCCTGGAGGAGGGCATGGAAACTGACTCCAGGATTCTTTCCTGGAGAATTCCATGGACAGAAGAGCCTGGCTGGCTATATAGTTCATGGGGTCTGAAAGAGTCAGACACGACTGAAGAGACAGCATGCCCATATTCTTAAATGTGGATTTGCAGACATTTAAAAATCAGAAGACTTTATGTTTCAAAACCATATTGTTATTTTTTTCTGGGGAAGAAAGACAAAGATTTCGACCCCAGGAAATATAGGCAAATCTACAACATTTTCCAGAGCTGAAGCTTTGCTACTCTATGAGGCAAAACTTCCAGTCTCTGTCACTCACTGCTGCGTCTCACATCCATACCCAAAAGGTCTTCTTTGCCCATTTTCATCACCTAATTGGCTATGGATTTGATACATTTGACCTAAACTCTCTACCTGAGTCTTGGCCTTCTCTACCTGAGAACATCAATGACAAGGGAGAAGGAATTCAAAGAAAAAAATACTTCAAGAGACAAGGGGAAAAGTAAGGGTTTCTTACTCAATAAAAACAGAATGATTGCTCCCTATAGGCTTTGTCTAGACTTGTCTCAATCTAAGAACACACAAAGAAGAAGTGATAGCAGTTTCTAGAAAGACTAAAGAGAGGAGAGAGAGAGAAAGAAAGAGAGAGAGAGAAAATGAGGAATAGAGGGACTGAGAGGAAAACAAAAACAGAGAGATGATTAGCACATTAGCGTGCTCATCTCATCAATGTCTGACTGTCAACATTAACCTTTCCTTTTGGGAATCAAGTACAGAATAGAACAAGGAGATTAGACAGGGGACTGAAATTTCACATGCAGGCCCCAATCTATGGCCTCTATTAAGTGAAATATTTCTGAAAGGCCAATAAAGCATAAGATGCTGGCACCTCAATAGCAAGAGTGCCTTTCAAGATCCTGAACCTATTTTTTTGTTGTTGTTATTTTGCATTATTTTTCTCAAGGAGGAGGTCCCCCTCCCATTGTATATGTTTCAGCCTCAAAAACGTGCACCTAACTCTGCCCATGTCCCAGACTTTGAATATACTGACCAAATTTATCAGTCAAGGAAACAAAATTTAAAATATACGTATCTGATAAGGTGACAAGTTTGTGTGTGCATGTGTGTCTGTGACTAAGCCAAGTCATTCAAGAAAAGGAGATAATCCAATAGTCACTAAAACCAAATTTTACAAAAGGAATGATCTTAGAAATTGCTAATTTTGAAGAACACTTTCTGAGTCATTATACCAGAGAATAAATTACTTTCAAATATTTAAAACTGATTAAATTCCATTAAAATCTGTTTTTATGAATAAAATCAAGAGCACTGATATATATTTAGTATAATGTTCTATGTCATCTAGAAGTTGAGAAGTATAATTAATCTGACTCACAATTTCCCTGATCTTTAGTATAGGAAAATGTTTAGAGTTTTTTTTTTAATATAAGTTTATTTATTTTAATTGGAGGCTAATTACTTTACAATATTGTATTGGTTTTGCCATACATCAACATGAATCCACCACAAGTATACACATGTTCCCCATCCTGAACCCTCCTCCCTCCTCCCTCCCCGTACCATCCCTCTGGGTCTTCCCAGTGCACCAGCCCCAAGCATCCAGTATCATGCAGCCAACCTAGACTGGCGATTCCTTTCTTATATGATATTATACATGCTTCAATGCCATTCTCCCAGATTATCCCATCCTCTCCCTCTCCCACAGAGTCCAAAAGACTGTTCTATACATCTGTGTCTCTTTTGCTGTCTCGTATACAGGGTTCTCATTACCATCTTTCTAAATTCCATATATATGCATTAGTATACTGTATTGGTGTTTTTCTTTCTAGCTTACTTCACTCTGTAAAATAGGCTCCAGTTTCATCCACCTCATTAGAACTGATTCAAATGTATTCTTTTTTAATGGCTGAGTAATACTCCATTGTGTATATGTACCAAAGCTTTCTTATCCATTCATCTGCTGACGGACATCTAGGTTGTTTCCATGTCCTGGCTATTATAAACAGTGCTGTGATGAACATTGGGGTACATGTGTGTCTTTCAATTCTGGTTTCCTCGGTATGTATGCCCAGCAGTGGGATTGCTGGGTCATAAGGCAGTTCTATTTCCAGTTTTTTAAGGAATCTCCACACTGTTCTCCATAGTGGCTGTATTAGGTTGCATTCCCACCAACAGTGTAAGAGGGTTGCCTTTTCTCCACACCCTCTCCAGCATTTATTGCTTGTAGACTTTTGGATCTCAGCCATTCTGATTGGCGTGAAATAGTACCTCATTGTGGTTTTGATTTGCATTTCTCTGATAATGAATGATGTTGAGCATCTTTTCATGTGTTTGTTAGCCATCTGTATGTCTTCTTTGGAGAAATGTCTATTTAGTTCTTTGGCCCATTTTTTGATTGAGTCATTTATTTTTCTGGAATTAAGCTGCAGGAGTTGCTTGTATATTTTTGAGATTAGTTGTTTGTCAGTTGCTTCGTTTGCTATTATTTTCTCCCATTCTGAAGGCTGTCTTTTCACCTTGCTTATAGTTTCCTTTGTTGTGCAGAAGCTTTTAAGTTTAATTAGGTCCCATTTGTTTATTTTACTAGCCTTCAGAGGATAGTCCCAAAAATAATTATTAGAGAAGAAACCCTATAACTATCAGCCAAAGTCACTGGTATATTATGCTTTGGATCTGTTCTTTAACCTCTAATATAATTGTCTATTCTTTTTATCTTTATAGTATCATCTTACACAAAAACTGTAGTTTTGATTTATATTTCTCTAATAATGAGTGATATTGAGCATTTTTCACATATTTATCTTCTTTGGAGAAATGTCTGTTTAGGTATTCTGCCCACTTTTTGATTTTGGGTTGTTTGTTTTTCTGGTACTGAGCTGCATGAGCTGCTTGTATATTTTGGAGATTAATTCTTTGTCACATGCTTCATTTGCAATTATTTTCTCCCATTCTGCAAATCAAAACTGCAATGAGCTATCACCTCATGCTGGTCAGAATGGCCTTTATTTAAAAATCTACAAACAACAAATGCTGGCAAGGATGTGCACTGCTGGTGGGAATGTAATTGATACAACCACTATGGAGAACAGTATGGGAATTCCTTAAAAAAACTAAGAATATAACTACCATAAAATTCAGCAATCCTACTACTGGGCATATACCCTGAGAAAACCACACCTCAAAGAGATGCATGTAGCCCAGTGTTCTTTTCAGCACTTTTATACAATAGCTAGAACATAGACCAAAGGAGACAGCATTTAAAAAGCAGAGACATTACTTTGCCAACAAAGGTCCATCTAGTGAAAACTATGGTTTTTCCATTAGTTATGTATGGATGTGAGAGTTGGAAGATAAAGAAAGCTGAGCTCTGAAGAGTTGATGCTTTTGAACTGTGGTATTGGAGAAGACTCTTGAAAGTCCCTTGGACTGCAAGGAGATCAAACCTGTCAATCCTAAAGGAAATCAACCCTGAATATTAATTGGAAGGACTGATGCTAAAGCTGAAACTCCAATACTTTGGCCACCTGATAGGAAGAACTATTTTTAGGACAGCAATGGACATGCAGACATAGACAAAAACAGAGAACAGACTGTGGACACAGTGTGAGCGGGGAGGGTGGGGTGAATGGAGAGAGTGGCACGGAGACATATACATTGGTGGTGGTGGTGGCGGTGGTTTAGTCGCTAAGTAGTGTCTGACTCTTGCAACACCATGGACTGTAGACTGCCAGGCTCCCTTGTCCATGGGATTCTCCAGGCAAGAATACTGGAGTGGGTTGCCATTTCCTTCTTTAGGGGATCTTCCCGACCCAGAAATCCGACCCAGGTATCCAACCCAGGTCTCCTGCATTGCAGGCAGATTCTTTACAAACTGAGCTAAGATGGAAGCCCCAACATATACATTACCATATGTAAAATAGATAGCCAGTGAGACATTTGCTGTATGATGCAGGGAGCTCAACCCAGTGCTCTGTGACAACCTAGAGAGGTGGGATAGGGCAGGAGATGGGAGGGAGATTCAAGAAAGAAGGGACATATGTATATCTGCTGCTGCTTCATGTTGATGTATGGCAGAAACCAGCACATATTATAAAGCAAACACCTTGCAATAAAATTTTTTTAAATTGTAGTTGATAAGATATCAAAAGGTTTTTCTTTTCAATAATGTCTAAAAATATGATCTTTCTACCCATTAAAGTTAGATCCATAAATCTGACATAGAACCAACGTGTAACCTAAACCTACAAGTGTTCAAATTATATTCAGTTGCACAAGGAGAAGTGCATCCTAGAGTTATCACTACCTCCAGTTTCTCAGAGGCCTCACGCTTTTCATTCAGAAATTGGTTATTCTAGATTAAAATGGAGGAATTTATTTCAACATAGAAATTTAAAATCAGGCATAAAGCAATTTGGCATAAAGGGGATTCCATCTGTCATTAGGAAATTAAAATATAATTAAATAATAATACACTGAAACTTGACAATATGTTTCCTTGCTATGGGTTTGTCAGATGGCTGACATGGATTTAAAGCAAGGATATTCTGAAACTATCAGTAATAAAGAACCTTGATCTAGGTCCAAAAGAAACAATCTTAAATACCCCATCATTGTGGGAAACGTCCCAATAAGATTCCTTTTGCTAAACACATTAGTCTTTTATTTTTCTTTTATTCTTTTTTTTTAAGTCATGTTTTTAGCAGGCTTGTCAATAAAGACGTTGAGGCCACATTTATAAAGTGGTGGGTAAAATCATCATGAAACTGTCAGTGTGTGTTTCACTTGAAATGATTTGACTATTTCTTGCCAGATCAATCAGATAATATATTTGGAGGAGTAAATTTAGATCTTCTTAGTTAACTTATAAGTCTACTAAGTTTAAAGGCCAAAATCTGTAGGTTTGTGGCTTGCCACCAAAAGCAAGTTGTATTTTATAAAAGTTAAAACAAAAAATTTAGCACATAAAAAGCAGTTAATTTTATATAGTTCTCTAGTTTTGCTCAGTTTTCACTTTCATAGAGACACACACACACACACACACACACACACACACACACCCCACACACATACCAAGCTCTTCTTGTAACTACTGTCACTGCAAATTTTTAATTAGAAATATAAGGTTAACAAGAAAAAGGCAGGAGGCATTAAGATCACAGAAAACTGTTTGTGTGTGGGTGGGTATGAATGTATGTTTTCCTTTCTTCTAATAACATATTTAGACTGATGCTTTGCTGTTATCCTGTTTTGTTTTTGCTTTTGTGGGAAAAAGTTCTTTTTTGATACCAAATGTTTCCTACTTAGAAAACTATGTTTTCAGTTGTCAACATTTGAATTAATTTAGTAGTATAAATACCTCTAGAAATTTTTTTAAAAAGGATTTAAAAATTCTAGTGTTGTTCTAAAAAATAGTCTTCTGATAAATCAGGAATTTGTCTTTGTCCAATTGTCTTGGGAAGCTAATTTTTTCCATCTTCTTTTTCATTTTGTGAGGTAATGAAATATTTAAATAACTGATACTTGGCAGAAAAACTTATTCCCACAGTATTTCTTGCCAAAGTGAAAGAAGAAAGATCCAAATATCAAACAAGGGATGCTGTATTTGTGAGATTATAAGCCTGATCTTCTACATGACCTCCCCTTTAAAATAAAATAAAACATAAATAAAACAAAATAAAATGATGGGAGAAATGGGAAATCCAGAAGGATCTTTGTGAAATAATATAACTATCCTCAACTGATGACAAAAACTGAAAATAATAAAGGATATATCAAGAAACAATCTTATTCTGACAATAAATGAATGAGATTAACCCAATCATTTTTCCAGTCTTAATATCTGCTCAATTTTTAAAAGGAAGACGAAAGTTAGGACAACATGACCCATAACTTGCTATTATCAAAATAAAATTAAAAGCTTCTAAAAAGTTTTCCACTGGAGGGATTAAAAAAAAAAAAAAAAAACTAGGTCAGAAATAATGCGTGTTCACTGGGCCTTGTTTTGTGAAAGGAAATGCTCTACCAGGAAAAGAAGTAATTACATTCTATGCAGGTTTAATTTCTGTAAACATCAAATTGGCAAATATACATTTCCTTTCTCCCTTTAGATTTGCCTTACAAAATTGAGGGAGGAACTCACTTCAGTAAGGTTCCTCAGTTTAATTATTGCATCCAAAATTTATTAAAGAAAGAAAACAAAAACATTTGTGAGCCGTGGGGACTGGTGGTAACACAGGTACAGTGGAACCAGGAGGATCTGCTGACTCCAGATGGAGTGGATATATTCCCATGGCACCTATTACTTGCCAAATGTTTTGTAAAGCAAACACATGACCTAAAAGATTTTGCAAGTGTGGGGTCTTCAAAAAAAAGAAAAAGAAAAAACTACATGCTTGCAAAAAAAAAAATTCTGTTCTTATTTAAAAGTCATTTCTTAATTCCTAACCATAAGTTGTTTTTAAAAACACACACACACTTTTAATATTTTTCAGCTGTCATGCCCACTTTAGTGAGTCTACATGTGTGGGTACTCTATAAAATCTCAGTGGTGGTGGCAGATGTCCCCTTTGAAATATTTCATCTGCTGCTGGGGTGGGGGGAGTGCCACTCTGGTGCCATGAACACCATTCTTTCTGAAGACTCCGATTGGGGACAGTTCTCTAGAGCGAACGCAGCACTGCTTGATGTCACTCAAACGGGTGGTATGAAAAGCAGAGAAACATATGACTATGTCAACATGAAGAAAGGAATTTTAAATAATAACATATTTATGGGCTCCTTTACAACAACCAAAAAATTGCTGTAGAACACATACTAATAATTATTATAATTAAGGCTGGACTATGGGAGATTACAAATTTATATCTGTTGTTTAAAGTGACCAAATCCTATATCCATGGAAGTGCTACCCACTCCCAAGAAGACACCCCCAGCTGTTGAAGCCCCAGATCTCTCTTCCTTCCTTGCATTCCTCTAGCAGTTTCATGCTGTACCACATATTTTCACACTTAATTGCATACTGTCTTCCTTTGTCTTCTAATTATTTAAAGGTTTAGTGGTTTAGGAGTTTTTACTTATTTTGAATTAATGTGTATTCTTCCTCCTTCAAGATAATTACTGTGCTGAACAGAAGATACTCAATAAATATTTTATTTATTAATTCATTCAACAAAATTTATTAAGCACCTTCTATGGACCAAGTCTAAACTGTCATAGTTCCTTGCCCTAGGTAGCATATATATTTTCAGGATAGAAGAAATAGTAAGCCAAAAATTACAGAACCACAAGGAAAATTACAACTGGTGATCAGTGTTGTGGAGGAAGAACAGCAGATATTCTAAGTGAAGAGATCTAATGTTCACACACTATGGGATGAGGCAAAGTTTTCAGAGGAACTGACACCTTCTTTAAACCCAAAGGGTAATTACAAATTACCAAAAGAAGAGTGAATAAAAACATTTCAGGAAAAAAGAAAGTATAGGCTACACTGAAGAACTGAAGTAAAACCAGTGTGATAGGAAAGTAATAAAGATGAAGGGATGGGAAAAAATTCTGGAAAGGTTATCAGAGGCTGGATTATATAGATTTTATGGTCTATGGTGAGGATTTTAATTTTTACTGTGAGGCTATTGAGGATTTTGAGCAGCAAGAGTTATCATAAGATGTAGTTTTTCAGAAGATGATTCTACCTGCATAGTGAATAATGGATTAGAAAGAACAAAGTGTCAAGATAGGGAGACCTAGCAGGAAAATAATTCATTATTCCAGGTGGAAAATGACACAGTTTGAATTAGCACCAATGATGAGAGTCGACGTGGAGACAAGGAGACCAAGTTCAGAGACAAAGGGATCAAAAATAATATGCAGGCAGCCATCCTGAACAACTAGGCACTATCGACCAAGATGGGAAAATAAAACAGCATGGGAATAGATTGAAGAGTGAGATTCTATAGTTCAGTTCAGTTTATTTCAGTCGCTCAGTCATGTCCGACTCTTTGCAACCCCATGAATCACAGCACACCAGGCCTCCCTGTCTATTACCAACTCCCGGAGTTTGCTCAAACTCATGTTCATTGAGTCAGTGATGCCATCCAACCATCTCATCCTCTGACATCCCCTTCTCCTCCTGCCATCAATCTTTCCCAGCATCAGGGTCTTTTCCAATGAGTCAACCCTTTGCATCAGGTGGCCAAAGTATTGGAGTCTTAGCTTTAAGATCAGTCCTTCCAATGAACACCCAGGATTGATTTCCTTTAGGATGGATTGGTTGGAACCCCTTGCAGTCCAAGGGACTCTCAGGAATCTTCTCCAACACCACAGTTCAAAAGCATCAATTCTTTGCACTCAGCTTTCTTTATACTGCAACTCTCACAACCATGCATGACTTTTGGAAAAATCATACCCTTGACTAGACAGACATTTGTTGTCAAAGTAACGTCTCTACTTTTTAATATGCTGTCTAGGTTGGTCATAGCTTTACTTCCAAGGAGGAAGTGTCTTTTAATTTCCTGGCTGCAATCACCATCTGCAGGGACTTTGGAGACCAAAAAAAAAAAAAAAAGCCACTTTTTCCACTGTTTCCCCATCTATTTGCCATGAAATGATGGGACCAGATGCCATGATGTTCGTTTTCTGAATGTTGAGTTTTAAGCCAAGTTTTTCACTCTCCTCTTTCACGTTTATCAAGAGGCTCTTAGTTCTTCGCTTTCTGCCATAAGGGTGATGTTATCTGTTTATCTGAGGTTATTGATATTTCTCCTAGCAGTCTTGATTCCAGCTTGTGCTTCATCCAGTCCAGCGTTTCTCGTGATGTACTCTGCATATAAGTTAAATAAGCAGGGTGACAATGTACAGCCTTGACGTACTCCTTTTCCTGTTTGGAACCAGTCTGTTGTTCCATGTCCAGTTCTAACTGTTGCTTCCTGACCTGCATACAGATTTCTCAAGAGGCAGGTCAGGTGGTACGGTAGTCCAATCTCTTGAAGAATTTTCTATAGTTTGTTGTGATCCACACAGTCAAAGGCTTTGACATAGTCAATAAAGCAGAAATAGATATTTTTCTGGAACTCTCTTGCTTTTTCCATGATCCAGCGAATGTTGGCAATTTGATCTCTGGTTCCTCTGCCTTTTCTAAAACCAGCTTGAACGTCTGGAAGTTCACAGTTCATATATTATTGAAGCCTGGTTGTAGAATTTTGAGCATTACTTTACTAGCATGTGAGATGTGTGAAACAGTGCAAATTTGAGCATTCTTTGGCATTGCCTTTCTTTGGGATTGAAATAAAAACTGACCTTTTCTAGCTCTGTGGCCACTGCTGAGTTTTCCAAATTTGCTGGCATATTAAGTGCAGCACTTTCACAGCATTATCTTTTAGGATTTGAAACAGCTCAACTGGAATTCCTTCCCCTCCACTAGCTTTGTTCATAGTGATGCTTCCGAAGGCCCACCTGACTTCACATTCCGGATATCCGGCTCTAGGTGAGTGATCACACCATCATGATTATGAGTTGTGAAGATGTTTTCTGTACAGTTCTTCTGTGTAGTTTTGCCACTTCTTAATATCTTCTGCTTCTGTTAGGTCTATACAATTTCTGTCCTTTGTCGAGCCCATCTTTGCATGGAATGTTCCCTTGGTATCTCTAATTTTCTTGAAGAGATCCCTAGTCTTTTCCATTCTATCATTTTCCTCTATTTCTTTGCACTGATCACTGAGGAAGGCTTTCTTATCTGTCCTTGTTGTTCTTTGGAACTCTGCTTTCAAATGGGTATATCTTTCCTTTTCTCCTTTGCTTTTGGCCTCTCTTCTTTTCACAGCTATTTGTAAGGCCTCCCCAGACAGCCATTTTGCTTTTTTGCATTTCTTTCCTTGGGAATGGTCTTGGTCCCTGTCTCTTGTACAATGTCACGAACCTCTGTCCATAGTTCATCAGGTACTTTGTCTATTAGATCTAGTCCCTTAAATCTATTTCTCACTTTTATTGAATAATCATAAGGGATTTGATTTAGATCATACTTGAATGTTCTAGTAGTTTTCCCTACTTTCTTCAATTTAAGTCTAAATTTGACAATAAGGAGTTCATGATCTGAGCCACAGTCAACTCCCAGTCTTGTTTTTGCTGATTGTATAGAGCTTATCCATCTTTGGCTGCAAAGAATGTAATCAATCTGATTTTGGTATTGACCATCTGGTGATGTCCATGTGTAGAGTCTTCTCTTGTGTTATTGGAAGAGGGTGTTTTCTATAACCAATGCATTCTCTTGGCAAAACTCTGTTAGTTTTTGCCCTGCTTCATTCTGTACTCCAAGGCCAAATTTGCCTGTTACTCTAGGTGTTTCTTGACTTCCTACTTTTGCTTTCCAATTCCCTATAATAAAAAGGACATCGTTTTGGGTGTTAGTTCTAGAAGGTCTTGTAGGTCTTCATAGAACCATTTAGCTTCAGCTTCTTCAGCATTACTGGTCGGGGCATAGACTTGGATTACCTTAATACTGAATGGTTTTCCTTGGAAATGAACAGAGACCATTCTGTCATTTTTGAGATTGCATCTATATACTGCATTTCAGACTCTTTTGTTGATTATGATGGCTACTCCATTTCTTCTAAGGGATTCTTGCCCACAGTAGTAGATATAATGGTTATCCAAATTAAACTCACCCATTCCAGTCCATTTTAGTTCACTGATTCCTAAAATGTTGATGTTCACTCTTGCCATCTCCTATCTGACCACTCAATTTGCCTTGATTCATGGATCTAACATTCCAGGTTCTCTTTAGGGCATTGGACTTTGTTTCCATTACCAGTCATATCCACAATCAGGTGTTGTTTTTGCTTTGGCTCTGTCTCTTCATTCTTTCTGGAGTTATTTCTCCTCTGATCTCCAGCAGTATATTTGGCACCTACCTACCTGGGGAGTTCATTTCTCAGTGTCCTATCTTTTGGTCTTTTCATATTGTTCATGGGGTTCTCAAGGCAAGAATACTGAAGTGGTTTGCCATTCCCTTCTCCAGTGCACCACATTTTCATAACTCTCCACCATGACCCGTCCATCTTGGGTGCCCCTACATGGCATGGCTCATAGATTCATCAAGTTAGACAAGGCTGTGGTCCATGTTATTAGATTGGTTAGTTTTCTGTGATTTTGGTTTCCGTCTGTCTGCCCTCTGATGCCCTCTCTCAGCACCTACCAAATTACTGGTGTTTCTTTGACTTTGGACTTGGGGTATCTCCTTACTGCCTCTGCTCCTGACCTTCAGATACAAAGTTTCAACTTCCCTGAAGTAACAAAGTGGGAGGGCTGAAAAAGCACACAGATAGAAAATCTGGAGCCCAGAAGAGAGGATTTTGCTGAAAGAATAAAGTTCAGGAGTCATCAATCTGCAGAGAACATTTGGAAAACAAGGATGTTGAGGTCACTTAGGGAGAGTAGGCAGGGAGAAGAGAAGAGAGGCCTGGACAGAACCAGGAATAACTTCAAACAAGATAAGAAGGAGACAGAAAAACAGACCACCAAAGAGAAAATAGGAAGAAAGCAGGGTGGGGAAAGTTAAGGAGTTCAAGAAGAGTCCAGGTGTCCTAGTGCTACCTGCCCGTCATAAGAAGAGGCTCAGTCAATCAAAGTCTTCCATTCAAACTGTCTTCTTTGGGTCATTCCAGTTGGAGTCTGTGCTTAAAATACAGGTTGTTTCTCGGTCACTAATATTTGTATTTATATACCATTTTTCTCCAAAAAGGCATTGCATGAGCTACTCTGAAAAATATTTCTATATCTTTGTGAAACTGCGTGACTTACAAAAGGAATTTTGTATTTCAGGTAAACTATATTTTGTTAGGTCAGACTATTTTAAATATAGACTCAAAATTTGGTGAAAGTATAACTAGCAACTTTCATATGATATTATTAGCAACTATGTAAAATTTAAATATTCAGTCAATAAATATTCTTTGTAGACAGATATTAAATCAAAGTACTTTTGGGAAACAGAACAATAGCAGTACCCCCAAAATGCTTTGATGTTATGGTTTTTAAGTGGAACGCTCATTAAGGCATACACACAGATGATGTGTGTGTATGCACACACACACACACACACACACACACACACAAACCCACATATATACAGCAATTCTACTCATATATGTGTATCATACATATGTATACATAGATGCAAACCAGAATGTTCAGAACAAAACTGGCTGTTATAGCTTAAGCTTGAAAAAAAATACATATAACAATAATCCTGAAATAGTAAGTTATAGCATGATTACACAATGGAATATGATATAGCAGAGAAAATTAACATGAATGAACTACCTCTAAGCACAATAACATTTTTGATAAACATAATACTGACTGGGAATAAAACAGTTCCAAAAGAGTAGAATTGTATGACATCCTCTATATAAGGTTTTTAAATGAACAATATAATATTTAGCCCACATATATGACTGAAAAAAAAAGCAAATAAATACCATACAATAAACACAACATTAAGGATAGTATTTTCCTCTGAAATGAGGCAGCGGGATGGGACAGAAAGAAACACAAGGGTGAGTTACAATATAATATATCATCAAGACTAGGACAACTCTGAGATTGAAGTGGGGGCACTGTTCATAAATAGGGACCATCATAGTAAACAGGGACTGTCCCAGGAAAACTGGACATAGAGTCGCCCTAGTTATTGATAAGGATTTTAACCTATTAAGGGCTTACCTCATGGCTCCGTGGTAAAGAATGCACCTGTGAATGCAGGAGATGTGGGTTCAATCCTTAGATCAGAAAAATCCCCTGGAGAAGTAAATGACAACCCAATCCAGTATTCTTGCCTGGGAAATCCCATGGGCAGAGCCTGCCGGTCCATAGGGTGACAAAATAGTCAGACACAACTTAGCGACTCAACAACAAGTTACTGATAAGAAATGAATCATTTCTTAGATTGGTGTGTTCTTAAGTAGAGGTACATTCATGACCAATGATTTTAATCTGTTATGAACCAAGGATTCATGACTGTTGATTTATGATTTACAACCATCAATTCTTCAACCACAACATAATATGTTGTCAAATTTTAAATATTGGTTATTTACTAGTACAGGCCTTAAAATTAATCTTTGAATGTATGGCTGAGAAGGATGAAAAAAAGTCTTCATTCAGGAAAAGAGATGAAAGGGAGATGATTTAGCCATTATTCAGTCCTGCTCAATCTCCTGCTCTCCCCAGATCCTGAAATCTGAGAGTCCAAGATCACAGTGTAACAAATATAATGAATCAAATGATAATTTGATTCTAACCCTGACTCAGATTGACTTAATAACTTCGGAAAATCAAGAATTGAGCTGGGTTCAAGTTCTACCCATTTATTAAGCCAAAGTAATGGAATCCTGATAAAATAGTTGACATTGCTTTGTAACTATCCTTCAGTTGCTTTGGGAGGTTTGAAGTTCAGCTGGATCTTCAGGTTTGCAAGAGACAATATTCAAAACATTTAACCAGTGATGAGAGTACAAGAAACAACCAATCCAAACAGATCCTAGCCATGGCCCAGGAGTAGAGTCCTACAACCTTCCTTCTGTACTAGCATAGCCTTTCAGTTGCCAGCTCATAAATATAAGAGCCGAGTGATTTCCAAGAAGTGTCTGAGCTAGAGTGGAAGGAGTGACCCCTAAGGACTTGGGTTTTGGCTAGTAATTAATCAGTTTTGTGAGTAGGTCAATATTTTAAATACTGATACAATTAGAGGTGGATAAAGAATTTTTTCTGCCTAAAACTTTATATAATTTGGAATATATTTAAGAAGGAAGTGAATACAAATTGCTTTTCAGAAATTTAAAAAAAAAAAAAAAGAAAGAAAATCACTACTAAAGTCTCTCCTAGGACCTCTGAAACTTAATCATGATTAATTTTATAAAAATCCACCTCTAGCTATGGCCACACCAAAGCATATCAGTTGAGTGCTTGCCTTAAGTCCACACTGAATATTCCAGACCCTACAGATTCTTAAACTAAAGCAGACCATGTCAGGACATTGTCATTGTTGATGACAATGCCAGAGTAGACACAACCAGTACATTCGGCTACTGGTGTTTAGTTTATGTGTGATTCAATTGTAAATTAAATTTGACTTCCGATATTAGGATTCTAATCTTCAGGAAATACCAAGGAAGTGCCTAAATATTTTCAGCAACAGTATAGTAGAATACAAAGCAACTTTGGAATCATTTCTACCACCATAACACCTTCATAATTTCTAACAACTTCAATTACACCAATGCGTAAAACATAATGAGGCACATAATACATGATCATTGTTCGAATAAGCAAAGGTAAACTTGAATTTAAACCCTGGATTTACCTTTAGTGCTAAACCTTCTTTACTTCTTTTTAAAATGGATAAAATAATATATTAGAAAACTGCTATGAGGACTAAAGAGCATGANTCATTCAGGAAAAGAGATGAAAGGGAGATGATTTAGCCATTATTCAGTCCTGCTCAATCTCCTGCTCTCCCCAGATCCTGAAATCTGAGAGTCCAAGATCACAGTGTAACAAATATAATGAATCAAATGATAATTTGATTCTAACCCTGACTCAGATTGACTTAATAACTTCGGAAAATCAAGAATTGAGCTGGGTTCAAGTTCTACCCATTTATTAAGCCAAAGTAATGGAATCCTGATAAAATAGTTGACATTGCTTTGTAACTATCCTTCAGTTGCTTTGGGAGGTTTGAAGTTCAGCTGGATCTTCAGGTTTGCAAGAGACAATATTCAAAACATTTAACCAGTGATGAGAGTACAAGAAACAACCAATCCAAACAGATCCTAGCCATGGCCCAGGAGTAGAGTCCTACAACCTTCCTTCTGTACTAGCATAGCCTTTCAGTTGCCAGCTCATAAATATAAGAGCCGAGTGATTTCCAAGAAGTGTCTGAGCTAGAGTGGAAGGAGTGACCCCTAAGGACTTGGGTTTTGGCTAGTAATTAATCAGTTTTGTGAGTAGGTCAATATTTTAAATACTGATACAATTAGAGGTGGATAAAGAATTTTTTCTGCCTAAAACTTTATATAATTTGGAATATATTTAAGAAGGAAGTGAATACAAATTGCTTTTCAGAAATTTAAAAAAAAAAAAAAGAAAGAAAGAAAATCACTACTAAAGTCTCTCCTAGGACCTCTGAAACTTAATCATGATTAATTTTATAAAAATCCACCTCTAGCTATGGCCACACCAAAGCATATCAGTTGAGTGCTTGCCTTAAGTCCACACTGAATATTCCAGACCCTACAGATTCTTAGACTAAAGCAGACCATGTCAGGACATTGTCATTGTTGATGACAATGCCAGAGTAGACACAACCAGTACATTCGGCTACTGGTGTTTAGTTTATGTGTGATTCAATTGTAAATTAAATTTGACTTCCGATATTAGGATTCTAATCTTCAGGAAATACCAAGGAAGTACCTAAATATTTTCAGCAACAGTATAGTAGAATACAAAGCAACTTTGGAATCATTTCTACCACCATAACACCTTCATAATTTCTAACAACTTCAATTACACCAATGCGTAAAACATAATGAGGCACATAATACATGATCATTGTTCGAATAAGCAAAGGTAAACTTGAATTTAAACCCTGGATTTACCTTTAGTGCTAAACCTTCTTTACTTCTTTTTAAAATGGATAAAATAATATATTAGAAAACTGCTATGAGGACTAAAGAGCATGATGTCTCCAGCTCATAATGAAAGGATGTGGTGTCTCTGCTAAAATAGTTCTGAGAACCCAACTGGCCAGGGTTTCCAATCATCTAGAACATTCTAATTAACCACGTGTCAATGTGTGGACTAAGTCTGAATCACTGTGACTCAAGCCAAACTAAAGGTTATCAAAGAAAGTGAATTCCATATCAATACAGAATTTCACACACAAGGGAGTATGTATCTTTAAACCACGGTTTTAAAGAAGAGAAAGAGAGAAATCACAGCATTTAGTCTCAACTAATGGAGCAAAAAATGAAAGACAAGGCTGCTAAGATAATACTCAGGTTATTAATGAATATAATAAAATGTTTGTCACAAATATTTTTTGGAACAAGATAGGTTATATTTAAATGAGAGATTAAGCTAAATTAAGAAAGTCAATAGAAATAGGAGAGAACAGAGGGGGGCAAAAAAAAAAATAACCTGCACTGTGGTTGCTAACTCTATTACTGAGTACTGAGTAATAACTAATGATTACTGAATTACAACTAATTTTATCACTGCTGCTGCTGCTGCTGCTAAGTCACTTCAGTCATATCCGACTCTGTGCGACCCTATAGATGGCAGCCCACCAGGCTCCCCTGTCCATGAGGTTCTCCAGGCAAGAACACTGGAGTGGGTTGCCCTTTCCTTCTCCAGTGCATGAAAGTGAAAAGTGAAAGTGAAGTCGCTCAGCCATGTCTGACTCTTAGCGACCTCATGGACTGCAGCCTACCAGGCTCCTCCGTCCATGGGATTTTCCAGGCAAGAGTTCTGGAGTGGGTTGCCATTGCCTTCTCCGAATTTTATCACTGAATTATATTTAAGTTCTTATACCTTATATATAGTGAATATAATATTTGTTAAATGTATGCGCCTTCTTACTAGGAACTAGCTCATGGTGTCAGTAGTTTTGTATTTCATAGTTTCATTCATGGGTATTTAATCTTAAGTACCATCGTAAGTTACACCACCTCACCCATTTGGTAAAGAAATTTTATATGCAAAAATCAAGGCTTTTCAATTATATTTTATTCACATTTTAAACTTTATTTTTTATAGCCCCAATTATAAATAAAGAGATCATGAGAAGTAAATCCATTTCCACTTCTAGCCACATTTCAAAATATAGAATATTAAGTCTCCATGGAATGCCCATTCTGAGAAAGATTTTCCCGTGTGTCTCTCAGGATAATTTTACAGCAATTTAGGAGAGAAAATGATATTTTTTATGATCCTCGGGAGCTTTGGATGGGCAGAAGACCACCAAGAAGTGGGATAAATTTTCAGTTCTGTGGGTGTTACCAGAAGAGATTTGCTAAACCTACAAATTTCCTCCTCAGGTCACTATTAAGTCAAGGTGACATATATATAATATCTAAATGTGTCAGTGATGTAATTGCAACAAATTACTTCTGTCAAAATGAATTAAAAATGTATTTTTAGTCTAGATATTTCCAAAAACTATGTGAAAATAATATTTTCCTATTTCTGAGAGATCACTTTATTACTTTCTATAGAGGCTTTAAGGATTATATGAGATTTAATAAAGAAAAAAATACTGTTTTATAACTATAATTATTTCACCTTAACAATATCATTTTGAACCTGTATCTCAGTGTTTTCAGGGGGTAGAATTCCTAATGCATGTATTGTGAATATTGAAAGTCCTTAAAAAACCAGACAATAAAAGTTGGTTTTAAATAAAAGACATCAATAAGGAAAATGAGAAAAAACAAATTAATAACAACATTATTATAATAGCAGACTGCTGCAAAGTTTTGGTTTATGCAACATATGTGGTAAGCAACAATTTTATTCTTTATATAATTTAATCTTTATCAAAATCTTATTTAATAAAAAGAGGAAAGTAAGAATTAGATTGCAATCCAGATAAGTAAAATGTTAGAGAATGATAGTGGAACTAAGAGAATAAAGAAAATTTTAGACTATTCTATTTTCTATAACAAATCATTTCTCAAAAAAATGACCTTTTCTCTGCACTCCATTTCTCAAGATAACTCAGAACTGCAATTTGGCAATATCAGTGAAAAGACTTGAAGCCTGCCAGAACCAGAAATTCAAACTCTATAAATTTTATCCTAAAAAAAAAAAAAAATTCTGAAATGAGTATAAAGTACAAATGCAAGGGTGTCCATTGAAACATTATATAAGATGATAAAGATTTGGAAACAGCACAAGCAATATGAGATTTGTTAAATAAACTATGATAGACCTACGTGATAATCTATTTGCTCTACTGTAAATTATATAATAGAAATAAAAAGCTTCTGAGCACAGGAAGAATGTTTATAATGTATTGTTAACATTAAAAAATACATTGTAGTTTGGATAGAATAAAAAATGTATATGCATATTTGGGAAGATCCTAAAAAAAAAACACACACCGAAATGGTAGCGTGTGACATGTTCAGCTGTGCCCAGCATCCAGCACCCAAAGCCTCAGTGGTGTAGGGGGAATGGCAGCAACTCAATATCCTCATGGACAGAACTCTGGCATGACTGCGGACATGCTAGATGGTGGAGCCTGCTCTCTGGCCATCATTAAACTCCAAAATATTCTTTAGACACTCCGTTTTCTGCTTGATGTATCCAGATCTCATTTCTGTAGCTTGGATCAAGGATTCTGACAGATATACATCCTTCAGCATCTCTACTAAAGTCCTATGGGAGACAAAGTTTTTCTCCATGCCAGACTTCTAGGAGCATATGGGGGAAGAGGTTCAGGTCATCTATTAAAAATGACCAGAATAAATTATTCTCATGATTTATAGATTTATAAAATACAAATTGTCTGACCCAAGATAAAATTTTGAGCAATGGTAGAGACTCTGGAAAATTACTGGGATAAACTAAAACTAAGGAAAAAATAAGCGGACTTCTAGAAGCTAGATTCCCCAGATACCACCTAATGCACACTTACACTATTTGTACATTATCCACATACATGTTGACTAATAAATGTAACATTATTCCTACTGAAAGAGTTCCTCAGTTCAGTTCAGTCACTCAGTCCTGTCCGACTCTTTGCGACCCCATGAACCACAGCATGCCAGGCCTCCCTGTCCATCACCAACTCCCAGAGTTTACCCAAACTGATGTCCGTTGACTTAGTGATGCCATCCAACCATCTCATCCTCTGTCGTTCCCTTCTCCTCCTGCCCTCAATCCTTCCCAGCATCAGGGTCTTTTCAAATGAGTCAGCTTTTCCCATCAGGTGGCCAAAGTATTTGAGTTTCAGCTTCAACATCAATCCTCCCAACGAACACCCAGGACTGATCTTCTTTAGGATGGACTGGTTGGATCTCCTTGCAGTCCAAGGGACTCTCAAGAGTCTTCTCCAACACCACAGTTCAAAAGCATCAATTCTTTGGTACTCAGCTTTCTTTATAGTCTAACTCTTCACATCCATACATGACTACTGGAAAAACCATAGCCTTGACTAGACGGATCTTTGTTGGCAGAGTAATATTTCTGCTTTTTAATATGCTGTCTAGGTTGGTCATAACTTTCCTTCCAAAGAGTAAGCGTCTTTTTAATTTCATGGCTACAATCACCATCTGCAGTGATTTTGGAGCCCCCCAAAACAGTCCTGCCCCACTGTTTCCCCATCTATTTGCCATGAAGTGATGGGACCAGATGCCATGGTCTTAGTTTTCTGAATGTTGAGCTTTAAGCCAACTTTTCCACTCTCTCTTTCACTTTCATCAAGAGGCTCTCTAGTTCTTCACTTTCTGCCACAGAGTTCCTCAGAGCAATTCAATATCAAGGTCAGGGTCCAGATTCAAGAAATAAGATGCTACAAGGCACAAACCTACACAGATAAGACAACACAGAACCTCTGAGTGTTTCACCAGGGATACTTGACTCAGATGATTCTCAGGCCTTGAAACCAGTACCCATGTGAAGTCTAAAGCTATTTCTACACAGGTTTTCCTAACCCCCCAAAGATGTGATGACTGAGAAAAAATAGATATTTAAATAACCCCAGAGAACCAGAACAGTGAGGTCATTTTGGAGTCAAATAACATTTAGATTAGGTATGCTACACTATCCCTTTTTTTTTTTTTTTTTTTCCAGTCCACACATGTGACCTATTAGGGAGCTCCTGTAACCACTGGACTGAGAAAGAAAAGCTCAGACCTCATTACCAACAGGTGGCATGATGTGGTGGAACCAGCCAGCCATGGATTTCTGTTCTGCTACAGCTCTACAGTTGACTTAAAGAATACGAACCCCAACTCAAAGAACATGATGAAGGAACATCCTCCCTCATGGGCAAAATTTCAGATAATAAATCTGGTTATCTACTTTACCCAGGATAATAAATGGCCTGAGGGCAAACTTGATTCATTGGCCATCAGTAGCTTTCTGGCTGGTTGGCCAGAAATTGGAAGAAGAGCATTAGAAGATTGGTGGACATTTTCTGGGGAAATGTTAGATTAATGTACTAAGAACAGGCACAAAGCATGAAGGTGTTTGTACCCTAAATTAAATGCTCATTGAAAGACATCCACAGTTGAGAAAGCTCTCAAATCAGATGGGCAAATAATTTATACAATGGATATCAGGCAGCATCCTTCCCCAGACATTTCGGTACTTATTCAAGGGATCCATGTACAAAGGTACCATCATGCCAGAAATAGAAGTTCACAAGGGTTCAACTTTACCTGCACAGTATAGACTCCAATGCGTAACCTCAGTGACCAATGCTTTACCCCTCATACTGCAATATTTTCAAAGAGATCAGTAACTTCCTAATAGCAGGTTGAAGACTTTGACCCTCTATAATTCTGAAGGGGCATCAAGTTCTGACTTAAATATATACCTATTCTATAAATAGATTTGCTGTGATCTGCCAGCACTATCATCTATGAATTTATGAAAAAAAACCTTGTCATTAATAGAATCCTGTAAGATGTTGAAGCTTATTTCACAGCAAAAAGTGCAGCTTTCCACCCATGAGATTCACTTGTATTGCAACGTATCCTGTTGCCTAAAGGGAACAGACTTAATAGAGTAGTGAGTGCTTACTGATGATTCACTTGTGGAAGACCACATCCTGGTAGTGTTGATCGCTTTGAAAAGTAGACCAGTATAAGCTCAACTTCTCCCATGGGCAATATATAAGCGTTTAGGAACAAGGAAATAGAAATAGGAGTTACTGTTTTCGTTATTATACCAAACTATCTATGCTTGAATCATTTTTGCTTCCTGTCCTCATACCTTTACGTTCTCAAGTTCAGAAATCTTAGTTCCCGAAGAGAAATATTTTCTTTAATGACACAACAATTGTCCTATTGAATTATAAGTTGAAACTACTATTTGGATTGTTTGGGTTTCTCTTGCCATTGAACCATCAGGCAGAAAAGAAATGTGAATATTGATTCTGCTTAACAATATGGTGGAATCCACTTGGGACCTCTCTCCCTTAATAATTCCAAACCCAATAGTAAAATCTACAACAATTAACTGATAGAGCTAGAACCATGAAGTATTCAGATCCTTTGAGAAAGGTCTGGATCACCATCAGACATAGAACCCTGATCAAATCAACTGAGGTTCTGGCTGAGGGCAAGAAGAATATAAAAGGGTAAATCAAAGAAGTGCCCTCATGATTAGAGTCAAAAATGAGGGTTATGTCAGCTCTGCATATTTTTGTCATTTACATATTAACAAATTATTCATGCTTTACCCTTTCTTCACTCTATATACGAAAACTGTTGGTGATACTTAAATTTACATTTTCATTCACAGGCCGCCATACATTGAGAAATCAAATGTAGATCAATGAAGGAGGTGTTACATCACCTAGAGACATTCAACTTTGAGAGTGAATGGTGCATGATGATGAGACCTCATGTGCCCTTTTTGTGAGGAGGTGTGCTGGTTTTAACCTGTGTTTGGTTTGTATTTTCTTAGGTGGAAGCATGAAGTTTTTATTACATGAGAATAAATTTTGTATGGTTGGAGAGAATGCATACTACATAGTAAAAGGTGTGGATTATGACAGTCGCAATTTTATTCACAGATTCTTTCCTTACACTTACTCTGCTGTCCAGGAAATGGCCTTTTGCAAACATTTCCAGGCTACTTTTGTCCACCACCTTCTAGCCAGGTAGGGCAAATGTGAAGCTGTGATATGAGTTTCCGGCTAAAATAAAAGAAGAAATCAAACCCACCACGCCAACTCTCCCACTGCTTCAGCAGAATGTCTGGTACCACCTCATCTCCCCATGGTTCTAACTCTAATCAAGAGTATAAACAGACCCTTCCACTGTGATTTCCTTTCCTGCCTGATGGCCCTGATTCTTTAGCTCTTCATAACTAAGAATGGATGTGCCTTGCTGATATACTTAATATTGCGGTTGAGATACCATTCATATTTGGCTTTTCAGCTTTTCTAATAACTTTGTGATACATTTTATGTTCCTAAAGATCAGTGACCAGGTATTGACTTGACCCTGATCATGAGGCTATTTCAGTAGTTCAGGTGAGAAATGATGGTGGTTTAATCCAGGGTACTAGGGTGCTAGCAGAATTGATCAACAGACTTGGACAGAGTTGAGGACTTATTGATAAAAAACTTGTAGATCTTGAGAAAAGGGAGGAATCAAGGAAGATGCTTGCTTTTCTATTTGGGGAAACTGAATCATAATAGTGCCATTTATTGAGATGGGTTCATGGTGAGATGCCTATAGGACAGCAAAGTGGATTTCTTTAATTGACAGATGGTTAATGGAATCTAGCGATCTGTGGAAAGACCTAGCCTCCTGATCTTTATCCTGTAGTTCTAGACTCTCTTTTTCACTTATAATTAACTCCTGAGTGGTTAGATCACAACTCTTTTTGTGGCTTTTATCTCACAGGGGGAGAAATGGATTTTCTAGGAATAATTCCATTTAAACCACTGTGCTCCTATAGAGTAAAATAATTTGACTGACTGCTTCAGTTTACTAAAAAGTACTTTATCTGATTCTGGGATAACAAATATACATGAAGACCTAAACAGGGAAACCTTGAGGCAATACTCAGGTGCTTGTTTGGATGTTCTGAGAGCAGTGAGAGACCTAATTACTCAATAGACAATTGCCTTTAGCAGGCTCTTAAGAAACTACCCTCAGTCAACACTCTCTTTTAGGACATAACCAATTTTCTGCCTTAGTCTCAGCTAAATTTCAGGTTTAAAACAGGAGGGAAATAGGAAAAATAGGAGGTCTGCATGACCTAAGAAAGAGATTCTGGAATCTAAAGTAAAAAATTATAAGCACTTTGGTGCTTGATTGAGGATATAAAAGAAGTACTAGTTAAGATTCAGCTTTATGAATTTAGTCATACTCTTATGTTTCTATTCCAAATAGTTATAAGTCATTCACATATAAAACATAATCAGAAATCAAGGACTATTAATAAATAAAATATGGAATAAAACATAAAATGTTATGTATTTCAGAAAAGGAAATTAGGTGCCAAAATATCTGTCCTAAGTTTCATTCATTTATGTGGGCTACTTTGTTTGCTTTCAACATTCATGCAGTTTACATAATCTTCCTGTGACAGTATCTTCCAGAAAGGTTTGTGGTGGGATTAAGGTGGGAATCCCATCTTACAAGCAAGCTTTTCTTTATAATTATGCAATATACTCGGAATTTCCAGAAAATGTGTTGGAACTGGTGTGAATGTGTGTGAGTGTGTGTGTGTGTTCTGAATGCATTATTACCACTGACAGCCAGCCAAGTAGGGGGAAACAGTGATGAGAAGTAGAGAGGAATGGGGGTGGGGAATTTCCCTTTTTAAGCTGTCTTATGAAATTGAAGATTCCCATGTCTTGAAAGGTCAAAGAAAGAATATAATACACTTAGGAAAAAGAAACAGGCTCATCATTAATCTAGTTATTCTTGGCCCAGTCAGCAGAAGAAATAGAAATGCTGTCATCACTTACATGGGAGATAAGGATAAAAAGTGGGAATGTATTGGTTTACTGTGAAGATCATTCTTTTGGTTTGAGAACATTGCTGGAAAAAACCTGAGCTGAGAAAAGCTCCCTATGAGGAATACATGTTATGAGAAACTGTTAAAGGCAAAGTTTGGTCACTGACCTTCTCGATAGAGTTTAATCAAGCTGCAAAAGCACCACACCAAGAAAGACAGCTGCTTAAAGAAAGAAGCCTTCAACAAGCCAAGACGTTTTACCTTTTCACTATTACACGAGTCAGGGAGAAGACACGAGTGTGCAATAAATCTCTAGTTCATGGGCTCGGAGGCTGCACTATAATAATGATAGACTATAAATCACACACAAAAATGTTACCTTTATTTTAGAGAGTCAATAGCTAGAAAAAGTGCTCACCAATAGCACAGATGTCTAGTAGATATAAAAACAAATGCTTGGCAGTTGTTTAAAAATGGGAAATACAAGGATCTGACCTGAAATATATCAGAAAAGAGCAGTTTCATCGTTTTGTCAAGGTTCCAGTTTTACATTTCATTATTTTTCTTAAAAATTCCATGTCTTTTTTTTGTTAAAGGTAGGACTACAACTTTAAAAAGGTGAAAAACTTTTCTGTCACGTGTTTCTCAAAGAAACTGTGTAAATATTTGGGAACTGTATATATGTACATGAGCTTTTATGTAAATTTGACATTCTTTGAACATCCGAGGATAACTGACTGCTGAGAATTGAAGCAAGATGAGGCAAACAAATGGGAGGCTCCTACAAAGGACCCGAGGGGGCTGGAACTAGGATTTCAAAACGCCAACTATTAGCTAATTATGAGGATGACACGGTTCTGGCCAGACTCACAGTCCACTTCCCAGTGTCCGCCTCAAAAAAGCTGTTTTAAGAAGAGAGTGCTCATTTCTTGCAAATGTGATGAAGAGCTCTGAAATCTAGACATGTGCATTGGAAATGGAGGTCCCTCAAATGACTGGGACAATGTTAAGGCTCAAAGAAGCTTCTGGCACCACTCTTGGAGAGGTAGGGAATTCAGGATTAACAGGCTATAGTTTATTTACCACATTTTCATTCTCTTTTAATTTAATACAAGTCGGGAGAAACTGGAAGCTTATAGAAACGTGAATTATGCTTTTTAAAGTCTTTTTTTTTTCTTTTTTTCTCATACACCACCTTTTTAGGTGGAGTTGGGAGTGGGGGTTATGGTCAGGAAATTGGGCCAGTTGACATAATTAAACAATTGAAACTCTAGAGAAATCTGAATCTAACTTCCCAGAGGTTGAAAGTAAAGCTCAGTTTCCTGTGATTCTACATTTCCTGGGTTTAACAGGGACATGGATCCCAAGAATTAAAATACGGTGAGAAAGTCTGTCCTACTAAGATTTTCTCACCCCAGCAGGAAAGTACCATACCAGAAATTTCACAAGAAAATCAGCTCTCATGAGACTCAGCCAGACTTTTAACCATTTTGATAATTTCAGAAGAGCTTCAATCAAAAAAGCTTTCAAATCCTTGTCCCAAATGACCCCACAGATCCCTTTGAGAGCCACCCAACCCACTTCATAGTTCCCATAAACACTTGGACCTTTCCCTGTGAAAGCTGACAAGTTTTCCCGAAAGTCCTTACATACCACCACGCTCAGCCTCATCTTGCCAAATGTGCTATCTCAGTGGAAACTGCTGGAACTTTCCAGACAGATTTTATTCTAAAGGCAAAAAGTACCTCAGTCACCAGTGTACCCACACTGTTTCCTGAGACTGATGATACCTCACAATTTTATATGTGAAATATAAAGTCCTCCACCTTTTTCCTTTCTATATGATCAAGTATTGCTCTCATAATACTTTATGAAAAATGTCTCATAACTGCAGTAATTACTGATGTCAACACCCCTGTTAATATTCTCAAACTGCAAACATTTCACATCAAATCTCCATGTGGAAAGGGGGCTGTTCACCTCTACTTTGTAAATTAGGTATATGATTTATCTGTGGGAAACATTTCAAAAATATAGATTCAGAAAGACATCTACCACATGATGGCTTTTCCATATGGCATCTCATAATTATTTTGCTGTGTGTGAACATGATGAAAACAGTTTCATAATTCTCCAAGGGTCAGAGTAAATTATTTCAATTAGACATATTTCAGAGCAAACATTACCTTAGGGTTTATTAATAATATTACCTGAGAAGGAACAGCTGCCTTTTATGCATAAAAAGCTGTCAGCTTCTTACCACTCCTTACTATAGAAACCCTTGTGTGACTTAAAAAAAAAAAAAAAAAATGGCAGATTTTCTCATGCTTTACCTAAACACAGAACTTGGCAGCAGGGACCTGGTTGTAATCCTCAGCATGGGAGCTAGTGGGTGGATTTTTTTTCTCTATAAACTCTTGTATAAACCACACCAGTCTCCTGGTATTTATTCTGGGTAATGCTGGAAATTGTACACAGATCCAACAAGCCATGTAAAGGAGTTTTGTAACTTCCTGAAGCCCTTTCATGCAAAAGCTTTACTCTGAATGCAATTGCAGAAAGATGGGACATTACAGCAGCTAAAAAGGAAAGGTTTATTATTCTGCCTCTTCTTCCTTCTCATTGGAGTCTCACAAATATGAAATAGGTCAATTGGGGCAACATAATAACAGCAATTAATATGACATTAATTGACCTATATTGAAAATTCAATGCTCTTTGAAATGTCTTCAAAGATAAATCACATAGGTAGCTATAGTAATATTAATTAAGAATTGGAATTTTTCTCTATAGGTTGGTTGCCACTTTATAAGAGTTAGTTGAAGGTGCATATTACTGCAGGACATCAATTAAGTTTAGCTTTATTATAATGATTACTAGTGTCTGAACTTGCATTTTAAAAATTTTCAAGACATAAGACAAATGTAAAAGAAATTTGAAAATTGTCCCAGTGTCCAAGAACTGTATCAGCTTATCACAAATTTTCTTTCCCTCCCACCCCAAAATAATGATGATTATAACAGTGATATAATGATGAGAGGCTGATACTGGTAACTGCTCCTCACCAACATGTTCTACTTTTGACAAACCCTTCCCAAGCCAAATGCATATTTGTCTCAGTAGAACTAACAAAGAATTTATTTTGTAGGCATCTGTTACTGATTGGGCTTCCCAGGTGGCTCATATGGTAAAGAATCTACCTGTAATGCAGGACCTGGGTTCTATTCCTGCATTGGGAAGATCCCCTGAAGAAGGACATGGCAACCCACTCCAGTATTCTTGCCTGGAGAATTCCATGGACAGAGGAGCCTGGTGGGCTACAATCCATGGGGTTGCAAAGAGTCAGACATGTCTGAGCGACTAATACTAGTGTTATTGGTTGGATGAAAGTTGTATGGTAGCTGGTAGAATTAATCAACAGGTATTCTTTAAAATGTTACTCTCTTGGCACTGCAGCCCCATGTGTCTTAAAATTCTCAAGGGATTCTAGCTGGGACCATAGCTATGACCTTACAATCTTTTTCTTGAAACAAACTGAATTTAAGCACTGAATGGAATTTGAAGGGAAACCTAAATAAAAATATATCCTTGAATACCTGCAACCAATGTTCCTCTTCACAAACATACTTGAAGTTACGGTTAAAATGGTCCTCCACCCAAGCCAGCAAGGAAAAGCTGACAGCAAAGAGGATTATTAGAAGACTGACTGTCACTTGTCTATTTTGCCACTAAACACATAGCTGTGGGTGAAGCGCTGTACTTTAATAAAAATGAAAACTGTAATCAGAAAGGTCATCTTTAAAAAGAATAGTGACATTATAGAATTTTAAAGAGCCCTTGTGTTGTCTTTCATGTTCCCGATAGGAGAACAGAATATGTCTTTTGCTATGTTGTAACCATTCCAAGAAAAAAAAAAAATTTCTCTGCCGCTAACATGCTTCTCTTTCTCTGCAATTGTGTGCTTTCCAGTTCTCATCTCTCCTCATTTGGCATTCTGGCATGTTACACTCTTATTTTGTCCTTATTTTAGTCCCAACTAAATGATGAAGGACTAAGAACTAAAAGCTAGCTATAACTCGGTATGATAAGACTAGAAAACTCCATTATGTCATGTATGAGACACTGGCAAGAGGTCAATGCTACTTATGACACCATTTTATTTCTTGAAATAGTGGCATCAGTAAATGTTACCAGCATCCATGTAGTTGCTCCGAACCCTGAGAGCCACTGTTGACTATTCTCCTTCTCTCACATCCAATATCCAAATCATTAGCAAATCCAACAACTTTGCATCATCCCGAGGGCTATCACCATAAGCCAAGCCATTATGACCATTTATCTCTATTATCGCAATAGTCTCCTCACTACTCCTCAAACTATTTGATTCTACTGTTTCTCCCTACTGTTTCACCTCCAGACAGTAGCCAGTGATCCTTTTAAAAGATAAAGCAGATTATATGATGCCCATACCCTCAATCTTCCAATGCCTTTCTGATATGCCTAGAATAAGGTTTAAAATTACTATTATACCTCTTAAATCCACACAAAATCTAGCCTCTGGCAACCTCCCTGACTTAATTTCCTACGTATCTCTCAGCTTGTTCACGGCATTCCTACAGCATTTCCTTNTCTAGATAGCATATTCAAAAGCAGAGACATTACTTTGCTGACTAAGGTCCATCTAGTCAAGGCTCTGGTTTTTCCAGTGGTTATGTATGGATGTGAAAGTTGGACTGTGAAGAAAGCTGGGCACCGAAGCATTAATGCTTTTGAACTGTGGTGTTGGAGAAGACTCCTGAGAGTCCTTTGGACTGCAAGCAGATCCAACCAGTCCATTCTAAAGGAGATCAGCTCTGGGATTTCTTTGGAAGGAATGATGCTAATGCTGAAACTCCAGAACTTTGGCCACCTCATTTGAAAAGTTGACTCATTGGAAAAGACTCTGATTCTGGGATGGATTAGGGGCAGGAGGAAAATGGGACGACAGAGGATGAGATGGCTGGATGGCATCTGTTGGACGATGGACATGAGTTTGAGTGAACTCCGGGTGTTGGTGATGGACAGGATCGCCTGGTGTGCTGCGATTCATGGGGTTGCAGAATGAAACACGACTGAGTGACTGAACTGTACTGAACTGATCTGAGTTGGAAATGATACTAAATTGTGGATGTGTCTGTTATGAAACTAAATTCCAATGCTGTAAATTGGAATAGTAGTAGTATTGCATAGGAACCTGGAATATTAGGCCCATGAATCAAGGTAAATTGGACGTGGTTAAGCAAGAGATGGGAAAAGTGAAGATGGACATCTGAGGAATCAGGTAACTAAAATGGATGGGAATATTTGAATTTACTTTAGATGACCGTTATATATACTACTTTAGGCAAGAATCCCATGAAAGAAAGGGAGTAGCCCTCAAAACCAACAAAAGAGTCTGAAATGCCGTACTTGGGTGTAACCTCAAAAATGAAAAAATGATCTCAGTTCATTTCCAAAGCAAACCATTCAATATCACTTTAATTTAAGCCTATTCCCCAACCACTGATGAGAAAGAAACTGAAGTTGATCAGTTGTGTGAAGACCTACAAGACCTAGAACTAATGCAAAAAAAAAATCATTATAGGGGATTGGAATGCAAAAGTAAGAAGTCAAGAGATATCTGGAGTAACAGACAAGTTTTGCCTTGAAGTAAAAAAGGAGGCAGAGCAAAAGCTAACAGAATTCTGTCAATAAAATGCACTGGTTATAGCAAACACCCTTTTTCAACAACACAAGGGGTGGCTTTACACATGGACATCACCAGATGGTCAATACCAAAATGAGATAGATTTTATTCTTTGCAGCTGGAAGTGGAGAAGCTCTATACAGTCAGGAAAAACAAGACCTGAAGTTGAATGTGGTTCATATCATCAGCTGCTTGTAANTTATAGCAAACACCCTTTTTCAACAACACAAGGGGTGGCTTTACACATGGACATCACCAGATGGTCAATACCAAAATGAGATAGATTTTATTCTTTGCAGCTGGAAGTGGAGAAGCTCTATACAGTCAGGAAAAACAAGACCTGAAGTTGAATGTGGTTCATATCATCAGCTCCTTGTAACAAAATTCAAACAAAACTATAAATCTTGGGGAAAACAACTTAAATAAAATGCCCTATGAATATAGAGTGGAGGTGATAAATAGATTCAAGGGATTATATCTAGTAAATAGAGTGCCTGAAGAATTATGGACAGAAGTTCATAATATTGTACAGGAGGCAGTAAACAAAACCATCTCAAAGAAAAGAAATGCAAGAAGGCAAAGTGGTTGTCTGAGGAGTCTTTACAAATAGTTGACGAAAGAAAAGAGGTGAAAAGCAAGGGAGAAAGGAAAAGGTACACCCAACTAAATGCAGAGTTCCAGAGACTAGCAAGGAGAGACAAGGGGGCCTCCCTCGATGAACGATACAAATAAATAGAGGAAAACAGCAGAAGGGGAAAGACTAGAGATCTCTTCAAGAAAATTGGAAATATCAAAGGAACATTTCACCCATACACAGGCACAATAAAATACAGAAACATTCTAGACCTAATAGAAACAGAAGAGCTGGTAGGAATACACAGAACTGTACAAAAAAAGATCTTAGTGACTCAGATAACCACAATGATGTGTTTACTCAACCAGAACCAGACATTCTGGAGTGTGAAGTCAAGTGGGCCTTAGGAAGCATGGCTGCCAATAAAGTTAGTGGAGGTGATAGATTCCCAGTAGATCTATTTAAAATCCTAAAACATGATGCTATTAACGTGCTTCACTCAATATGTCAGCAAATTTGGAAAACTCAGCAGTGGCTACAGGGCTGGAAAAGGTCAATCTTCATCCCAGTTCCCAAAAAAGTGAAAGTGAAGTCGCTCAGTCATGTCCGACTCTTTGTGATCTCATAGACTGTAGCCCACCAGGCACCTCAGTCCATGGGATTTTCCAGGCACGAATACTGAAGTGGGTTGCCATTTCCTTCTCCAGGGGATCTTCCTGACCCAGGGATCAAACCCGGGTCTCCCTCATTGTAGGAAGACGCTTTACCATCCAAGCTACCAGGGAAGCCAAGAAGAGTAGTTATAAAGAATGCTCAAACTACTGGACAATTGCACTCATTTCCCACACTAGTAAGATTATGCTCAAAATCCTTCAAGCTAGGCCTCAGGATTATGTGAAACAAGAACTTCCAGATATACAAGCTGGGTTTAGAAAAGGCAGAGGAACCAGAATTCAAATTGCCAGAATTCACTGGATCATAGAAAAAGCATATGAATTTCAGGAAAACATCTACCTCTGTTTCATTTACTACCCTAAAGCCTTTGATGGTGTGGATCATAACAAACTGTGGGAAATTCTTAAAGAGATGGGATTACCAGATCATCTTACCTGTTTCCTGAGAAACCTGTATATGGGTCAAGAAGCAACAATTATAACCTTATATGGAACAACTGACTGGCTCAAAAATGGAAAAGACTACAACAAGTCTGTTTACTGTCATCTTGTTTATTTAATTTATATGCAGAGCAGCACATCATGCGAAATGCCAGGCTGGATGAGATACAAGCTTGAATTAAGATTTCTGGGAGAAATATCAACAACCTCAGAAATGCAGATGATACCATTTTAATGGAAGAAACTGAAGAAGAACTAAATAGCTTCTTAATGAGGATGAAAGAAGACAGTGAAAAAGCTGAGTTAAAACTCAATATTATTGGAGAAAAAAAAAAAAAAAAAACTAAGATCATTGCATCTGGTCCCCTCACTCCCTGGCAAATAGAAAGGGAAAAGGTGGACAGATTTCCTCTTTGTTGGCTCTAAAATCACTGTGAAATGTGAGTACAGCCATGAAATTAGATGACTGCTTCTTGGCAGGAAAGCTATGACAAACCTAGACAGTGTGTTAAAAAGCAAAGACAAAGATGGACACAACTTTTGCTAACAAAAGGCCATATAGTTAAGGCTATGTTTTTTCCAGTAGTCATGGGCCATAAAGTATCAGTGTGCCGAAGAACTGATACTTTCAAAATGCGGTACTGGAGAATACTCTTGACAGTCCATGGGACAGCAAGCAAATCAAACCAGTCAATCATAAAGGAAATCGATACTGAATATTTGTTGAAAGGACTGATGCTGAAGCTGAAGCTCCAATACTTTGGCCACCTGATGCAAGCAGCTGACTCATTGGAAAAGACACTGATGCTGGAAAAGATTGGAGGCAGAAGGAGAAGGGGGTGACAGAGGATGAGATGATTGGGTGGTATCACAGATTCAATGGGCATGAACTTGGGCAAACTCCTGGACATGGTGAGGGATAGAAAAGCCTGGCATGTTACAGTCAATGAAGTTGCAAAAAGTTGTACACGACTTGGTGACTGAACAACTACCCTTCATGCTGTAGGGAGCTTAAAACATATCCTGCTTCTTCACATCTTTGCTGGAATACTGTTTAGAATGCCATCCTGAACTGGACAAATGTAGTTTAGTGCAAGATTTTGTATTTGAACTAAATCTTAGCTTTGACCACAGTTTAGCAATCCTATTTTACATACCTCATCTTCTCAATGATTTATGTTCCTCATTGAGCATAGTATCTTTTCCCTCTTAAATTCCATTTCCTTACCCCATCCTTTAAGCTGATGACTTCAAGTTTTTCTTTATTAAGTACATAGAAAACTTAATCTTATTATCCCTATCTTCATCTTAAAATGTTATTTATGTTTATAATTTTCACTCCTTCCTTTTCACACCTTCCTCTTTAATCTGTGTACATTATTTTTCTTGAGCCCCAATAATCTTCCTATATTTATTCCCTGATTCTTTATCAAGATCAATATTTCCTTTCCCCTTAGATCCTTCTTTGTATTCTGCTTTATGAAAGCACATATTTTCCTATTTCAAATAATCTATGTTTGATTTTTGCCACTGTTGTTAATTACTGCTCTATTTGTCATATTTTAGCTGCCAAGCATCTTTAATTGAGCTATTTGTACACAACACCATTCTTTCATTGCTATTGACTATTTCTAAATCTAGTTTCCTTTTCCTGCTTTTCAAGGAAGTGGCCTTCCCTCTAGCCAAAGCTAACGTTCAGGTGTTTCATACTTTTATTTATTATTTTCTTAGTATCTGAATAGATAATGGAGACATACATTCCAAAAATCAAAACATTGTGAAAATAAATATGTAAAGAGTTCTTATTCCCCACCTCTATTCACATCCACTGTGTTTTACCATCATCACACACAAAATAGGACATTATTTTCTTCCAGCTTTTTTGAGGTATACTTAACAGTTAATATTGTATATATTAAAAGTTTATAACATCTACACATTATAAACTATTAACCACAATCATTCTAATTAGCATACAATCAAATCACAAATTATCTTTTGTGTGTAGCTGTGCATCCAATAATAAAATTTAGAAACACTGTACACCTGAGATGAAAAAAATAAAAAAAATAAAACAGTGAAAAAAAATTTAGAAACAACTCTCTTATCAGATTTCAAGTGTACAATATTAATTATTGTCACATTGTTGGACATTAGATATCTAGAACTTATTCATCTTACAAAACTGAAACTTTGTACAACATGAATGTTGCCCCATTTCTCCCTCTTTTGGTGAGCATTATTCTACTCTCTGTTTCAGTGAATTTAACTAATTTAGATACCATATATAAGTGAGATCATGTTGCATTTTTATTTCTGTGTATGACTTGTTTCACTTAACATAATGTCCTCTAGATTTATCCATGTTTTCATAAATGGCAGAGTTTCCTTATTTTTAAGGCTAAATAATATTTCATTGTATATATTCATCCACTTACTGACATTCAGATTATTTCTCTAACTTGGCTATTTTGAAAATGCTGAAATTGACATGGAAATGCAGGTGCAAGCATATCTTCAAGATTCTGATTTCATTTCCTTTGGTCTTATACATAGATTGCTGAATTATAAGGGAGTTATATTTTTAATGTTTTGAGGAACTTCCCTTTTCACGTTTGATTGTTCTGACTTTCAATATGCTTTTAAATTTGGATTTCTAGTATAACTCACCTTTGAAGTCATCTGTCCTGGGCTTTCTTCATTGGGAGGGTTTTGGTTGCTGATTAAATCCTTGTTTATTGGTCTGTTCAGGATTTGCATTTATTCTTGATTCAATTATTGCAGATTCTATGTTTCCAGGAATTCATCAATTTATTTTCAGTTATCCAACCTGTTGGTATATAGTTGTTCATGGTGGTCTGGAATGATCCTTTTTCTTTCTTAGGTATTCAATATTATATCATTATATCATGATTCTATATTTTACCTTTACAAAAACAAACTAAGTTTTGATACTTTTTAATTTTAAAACTATTTGATTTCTCTTTGCTCTAATTTTTATTATTTCTTTATTTCTGATAACTCTGCATTCAGTTTATTATTTTTTAGGTTCTTCAGGTGTACAATTACCTTGTTGCAGTTCAGTTCAGTCGCTCAGTCATGTCTGACTCTTTGCGACTCCATGAATCGCAGCATGTCAGGCCTCCCTGTCCATCACCAACTCCCGGAGTTCACTCAGACTCACATCCATCTAGTCAGTGATGCCATCCAGCCATCTCATCCTCTGTTGTCCCCTTTTCCTCCTGCCCCCAATCACTCCCAGCATCAGAGTCTTTTCCAATGAGTCAACTCTTCTCATGAGGTAGCCAAAGTACTGGAGTTTCAGCATTAGCATCATTCCTTCCAAAGAAATCCAGGGCTGATCTCCTTCAGAATGGACTGGTTGGATCTCCTTGCAGTCCAAGGGACTCTCAAGAGTCTTCTCCAACACCA
>SJYA01000422.1:2075185-2095465 GCA_006410615.1 Neotragus moschatus | reverse complement strand
CTGGTTTTGAATATGCTATCTAGATTGGTCATAACTTTTCTTCCAAGGAGTAAGCGTCTTTTAATTTTATGGTTGCAATCACCATCTGCAGTGATTTTGAGGCCCCCCAAAAAAAGGCTGACACTGTTTACACTGTTTCCCCTTCTATTTCCCATGAAATGATGGGACCAGGTGCCATGATCTTCGTTTTCTGAATGTTGAGGTTTAAGCCAACTTTTTGACTCTTCTCTTTCACTTTCATCAAGAGACTTTTTAGTTCCTCTTAACTTTCTGCTATAAGGGTGGTGCCATCTGCATATCTGAGGTTATTAATATTTCTCCCGGCAATCTTGATTCCAGCTTGTGCTTCTTCCAGCCCGGCGTTTCTCATGATGTACTCTGCATAGAAGTTAAATAAGCAGGCTGTCAATATACAGCCTTGACGTACACCTTTTCCTATTTGGAACCAGTCTGTTGTTCCATGTCCAGTTCTAACTGTTGATTCCTGACCTCCAAACAGATTTCTCAAGAGGCAGGTCAGGTGGTCTGGTATTCCCATCTCTTTCAGAATTTTCCACAGTTCATTGTGATCCACACAGTCAAAGGCTTTGGCATAGTCAGTAAAGCATAAATAGATGTTTTTCTGGAACTCTCTCGCTTTTTCCATGATCCAGCGGATGTTGGCAATTTGATCTCCAGTTCCTCTGCCATTTCTAAAACTAGATTGAGCATCTGGAAGTTCATGGTTCATGTATTGCTGAAGCCTGGCTTGGAGAGTTTTGAGCATTAATTTACTAATGTGTGAGATGAGGGCAATTGTGTGGTAGTTTGAACATGCTTTTGCATTACTTTTCTTTGGGATTGGAATGAAAACTGACCTTTTCTGGTTCTGTGTCCTCTGCTAAGTTTTCCAATTTTCTGGCATATTGAGTGCAGCACTTTCACAGCATCATCTTCCAGGATTTGAGATGGCTTAACTGGAATTCCGTCACCTCCACTACCTTTGATTGTAGTGATGCTTTCTAAGGCCCACTTGACTTCACATTCCAGGATGTCTGGCTCTAGGTAAGTGATCACACCATCGTGATTATCCTAGTCACGAAGATCTTTTTTTGTACAGTTCTTCTGTGTATTCCTGCCACCTCTTCTTAGTATCTTCTGCTTTTGTTAGGTCCATACCATTTCTGTCCTTTATTGAGCTCATCTTTTCATGAAATGTTCCCTTGATATCTATAATTTTCTTTAAGAGATCTCTAGTCTTTCTCATGGAGAAGGCAATGGCACCCCACTCCAGTACTCTTGCCTGTAAAATCCCATGGATGGAGGAGCCTGGAAGGCTGCAGTCCATGGGGTCGCTTAGGGTTGGACACAACTGAGCAACTTCACTTTAACTTTTCACTTTCATGCACTGGAGAAGGCAATGGCAACCCACGCCAATGTTCTTGCCTGGAGAATCCCAGGGATGGGGGAGCCTGGTGGGCTTCCGTCTATGGGGTCACACAGAGTCGGACACTACTGAAGTGACTTACCAGCAACAGTCTTTCTCATTGTGTTGTTTTCCTCTATTTCTTTGCATTGATCAGTGAGGAAGGCTTTCTTATCCCTCCTTGCTATTCTTTGGAACTCTACATTCAGATGCTTATATCTTTCCTTTTCTCCTTTGCTTTTTGCTTCTCTTCTTTTCAGAGCTATTTGTAAAGGCTCCCCAGAAAGCCATTTTGCTTTTTTGCATTTCTTTTCCATTGGAATGGTCTTGATCCCTGACTCCTGTACATGTCAGGAACCTCCTTACACAGTTCTTGAGGCACTCTATCTATCAGATCTAATACTTTAAATCTGTTTCTCATTTACGGTGTAGAGTCATAAGGAATTTGATTTAGGTCATACCTGAATGGTCTATCGGTTTTCCCTGCTTTCTTCAATTTCAGCCTGAATTTGGCAATAAGGAGCTCATGATCTGAGCCAGTCAGTTCCCAGTCTTGTTTTTCCTGACTGTATAGCACTTTCCATCTTTGGCTGCAAATAATATAATCAATCTGAATTCGGGGTTGACCATCTGGTGATGTCCATGTGTAGAGTCTTCTCTTGTGTTGTTGGAAGAGGGTGTTTGCTATGACCAATGAGTTCTGTTGGCAAAACTCTATTCATCTTTGCCCTGCTTCATCTGTATTCGAAGGCCAAATTTGCCTATTACCCCAGGTGTTTCTTGACTTCGGACTTTTGCATTCCAGTCCTCTATAATGAAAAGGACATCTTTTTTGGGTGTTAGTTCTAAAAGNCTTCTCTTGTGTTGTTGGAAGAGGGTGTTTGCTATGACCAATGAGTTCTGTTGGCAAAACTCTATTCATCTTTGCCCTGCTTCATCTGTATTCGAAGGCCAAATTTGCCTATTACCCCAGGTGTTTCTTGACTTCGGACTTTTGCATTCCAGTCCTCTATAATGAAAAGGACATCTTTTTTGGGTGTTAGTTCTAAAAGGTCTTGAAGGTCTTCACAGAACCTTTCAACTTCAGCTTCTTCAGCATTACTGGTTGGGGCATAGACTTGGATTATTGTGATATTGAATGGTTTNAGTCTTTGCCCTGGTTCATTCTGCATTCCAAGGCCAAATTTGCGTGTTATTCCAGGTGTTTCTTGACTTCCTACTTTTGCATTCCAGTCCCCTATAATGAAAAGGGCATCTTTTTTGGGTGTTACTTCTAAAAGGTCTTGTAGTTCTTCATAAAATTGTTCAACTTCAGCTTCTTCAGTGTTACTGGTTGGAGCATAGATTTGGATTACTGTTATATTGAATGGTTTGCCTTGGAAACAAACAGAGATCATTCTGTCATTTTTGAGATTGCATCTAAGTACTGCATTTCAGACTCTTTTGTTGACCATGATGGCTACTCCATTTCTTCTGAGGGATTCCTGCCCACAGTAGTAGATATAATGGTCATCTGAGTTAAATTCACCCATTCCAGTCCATTTTAGTTCACTGATTCCTAGAATGTTGACATTCACTCTTGCCATCTCTTGTTTGACCACTTCCAATTTGCCTTGATTCATGGACCCTGACATTCCAGGTTCCTATGCAATATTGCTCTTTATAGCATCGGACCTTTCTTCTATCACCAGTCACATACACAGCTGGGATTTGTTTTTGCTTTGGTTCCATCCCTTCATTCTTTCTGGAGTTATTTCTCCACTGATCTCCAGTAGCACATTGGGCACCTACTGACCTGGGGAGTTCCTCTTTCAGTGTCCTATCATTTTGCCTTTTCATACTGTTCATGGGGTTTTCAAGGCAAGAATACTGAAGTGGTTTGCCATTCCCTTCTCCAGTGGACCACATTCTGTCAGACCTCTCCACCATGACTCGCCCATCTTGGGTTGCCCTGCGGGCATGGTTTAGTTTCATATTAGCTGAGATCTGGCTGGTGGATGTTAGAAGTGGTGAGTACAATTTAAGGGACTGCATACTTATCTTCCTGTTGGCAGCCTTTTTGGGCCATGAAGTCACCTTGGGAATGGGAGCTACTTGCAGTAGAAAAGGAAGATAAGAGAAACTTGAATGTGAAGAAGCCCTGAAAGTGAAGGAGGTTTCTGAATGTGAATAAGCCCAATTCCAGCCCCTGACTAACCAACCTCTATACCTTTTGAAAGAGAAAGAAACTAATTTAAGCTATAGTTGTTTTGGATTATTCTGTTATAGCAGAACCTAATTCTGACTAATACAGCAACTGTGAGCTGAGGGGATTATTTTGCTGATTTACTTCAACTCTGTCTCTGAGAACTTAGCACATGTATTCCCTGAGGCCAGCACTTTTCCTGGGAGCTCAACTGATAATGAAGTGAGAACTGGAGGCCAGAGCTCTGACCAGAAGTGTGTGGCTTAGATTATAGTGAGGTCTTGGTCAGGGAGGAACACAGCACTGGGGAAAGAGTGTGGGCTTGGGGTCAGAAAGACTTGAGTTAAAACCCTGAATCTATCATTTACTATTTGTGTGATTTGAACTTCAGTTTCTGTGGTTGTCAGGATTAATCAGATATACTGAGAATAAATAAGTAACTGATACTTAATAGGGTCTAAAAATGTAACTATTATTATTAAAATACATTAAGTATTAATAGGACTTTACATATACAAGGCTCGTAAAACTCTTTCTTTTATAATTAATGGCAAGGCATTGATTCATGCCATCTAAATGAACTCTCATAGGTAGAAGAAATATAAGAGCTGTAAACAAAATCTCCTGGTGGAAAAATTTTAGATATATGATAATTTTGCTCAACACTAGGTATAAAGGGATGACTTCTCCTGTGTATGAGAACAACAACAACAGAAAATCATTGAATAGGACTCTGAATAACTGCTTTGGGTCTAGATTCCTAGTCATAGAAAACAGAATCACAGAGGCTAATTTTAGTAGAAAGGAACTTGTTACAGCAGTGGCTTCTGGGGAGACTAGAGAACTGAGGTTGGAAGATAACCAGCCAGGAGGAGCATAGTCTGGAGAAGCTACAGCCACAGCAGGTGAGGGGACTTGTGAAGACCTGGTGGAGCTCCTGCCCACTGCTTGGACCTGTGAACTGGGGAGGGGACAGTGGAGCCTCAGCCATAGCCAGCACAGAGGAACAGAGCCTCGGCAGACTCAAGGGCCTGTCTTCTCGGGTCACCACCACCCATATGGCCCCCTCAGGCCCTTCGTGTCTACAGGATGCTGGGGAGAGCCTAGATCACACATAACATGCTAGGTGCACAGATGGGAAATGCAACTTTGAGGCTTTTTAGACCATAGGCCTGGATGGCGTCATAGCCTGTGCTGCCCCGGAAAGCAGAGCCTAGATGAAGGCTTGGATGTGGGAAGTTTATTTTGGGAAGGGATCATGGGGAATACAAATGGGGGATTTAGAAGAAATTTAGTTCAGAGATGATGACATAAGTTGAGTTATTTATTTTTCAAGTAAAATAGTTGAGCAAAGTAATACATGTTCCCAAACTAGCCACCCAAAAATAACCAGGGTTAATAACTGGTGAACGTCATTCCAGGGTTCTGTTTGTGCCAGTAAAACGATAGGTGGTTAGGCATATTTTTGCTTGAATGCATCACATTTATTTTTCCCATTGAACTTAACATTGTTTCATTCTTTTTGGGGGAGCCCTATAATTGGAGAAGGAAATGGCAACCCACTCCAGTGTTCTTGCCTGGAGAATCCCAGGGATGGGGGAGCCTGGTGGGCTGCCGTCTATGGGGTTGCACAGAGTAGGACATGACTGAAGTGACTCGTCTTAGCTTATACTTGCTTTACAACCTGAGTTGGTTTCTGCTGTACCATGAAGTGAATCAGCTATGTGTGTACCTCCATCCCCTCCCTCTTGGACGTCCACCCCTGTAAGTCAGCACAGAGCATCGAGCCGAGCTCCCTGTGCTCTACTGCAGGTTCCCACAGGTTATCTATCTTACNTATACTTGCTTTACAACCTGAGTTGGTTTCTGCTGTACCATGAAGTGAATCAGCTATGTGTGTACCTCCATCCCCTCCCTCTTGGACGTCCACCCCTGTAAGTCAGCACAGAGCATCGAGCCGAGCTCCCTGTGCTCTACTGCAGGTTCCCACAGGTTATCTATCTTACACATGCTAGTGTATTTAGATGCCATACATTTAAATCAACAAGTGCAACTCTTCTCATCATCAGTAAAAATATAGACTCACAAGTTGTATACAATTCAGTATGGAAATAAATTCACAGGCCTGGTGAGGATTCACTGTAAAAGTCTTATGTGCCACAGGTTGGAGATACAACTGATGCAGTTAGGAGGCAATTGGAGTATGTTATGAGAGACTATAGGACCTGAGAAAGAACCAGTGACTGTGAGATGAGAAGTGAAAGAATGTGGCACGTGATATCTAACTCACAGGATTTGATGGCCAATGGCTTATAGAAAGGGAGGACAGTTTAAGATGGTAGCCTTGGTGATTGGGAGATTGATAATGTCCTCCACTTAGATCAAGAATCCTGGAGAAGGGATAGGTTCGGGCTGGGGATGGAGGGGTGGTGGTTCATTTTGCATATGCCGAGCTGGGGGTGGGGAGCTGTGGCAGTGTATATGGTATGTGGGTCTGGAGTCAGGAGAGAGGGTGTGGCTGGGGTTATGTATTAATAACCTTAAGCGTTTAGGGGAAGGTAGGGGAAAAGGAACTTGCAGAGGAGACAAAGAAGCCCCGCGTACTCCTGTCAGATCAGACAGGTTTATCATTTTCTCCTGTGTTTCTTGCGGTAGGTCTTAGACACACAACCTCCTTCCTTTCCTGGGTGCTGGGGTGGCCAATTCTGACCCCAGAGGTTCTGTCCCCAGAGGGAGGTGGTGTCCCCAGATTCTTCTAATTCCTCTTCAGATCCCTGAAGACAACCAACTAGCTCCTCTTAGTTACCTGTCTATTTTTGAAATACTTTTACTCCTAATCACTACTGCTTAATATAATAGGAATAATATAATTTACAAACCCATAAGATTTAGAGAATCTTAAAAAATTCATATGGTTTCAATTCCTAATCTGTGTTCCTGACTCTCTTGCTGAGATAGTAACTAGAATTCCCTTTGATCCCTGCTTTCTGCTTTCATCCCTGAAAAATGAGAATATTAACCCTTCTCTCTCCTTCTGAGTCACTCTTCTCTGGGGAAGGACTCCATCATGACCTGCTTTCTGGCAAAGGCTCAGGATGCAAGCTGGACAGAAAGATATGTGTGTCTCTTATTCCCACATGGGAAATTTTAGGTTCAAGAACCTCCAGATCATTTATATCCTCTTGGCTTCTGTAGGAATAGGATTCTCTGAGTGGTGTTGCCCAAGACGAAAGTCAAAGGGCCTTCAGGAAAGGAGGTAACTGTCAGCTGTTCAAGTGCTATGTGGGGGTTGATGAAGGTGAAGACTGGGAAGAGGCCATTAAAACTGGCAGCCGTGTGGTGACTGCGGATTTCTATAGAGTGATGGGGTTAGACATCTGATCTAGCAGGTACATTTCGGTAAGTTCATACTTATTAGAATAAACTAAATCTTTGAAAAGCAGTCTGTGCCCAAGATCCTATTGATGATAAACCTCTAGTAATAAAATATCTCACGAATTCCATGGCAGTCCAGTGGTTAGGACTCAATGCTTTCACTGCTAAGGGCCTAGGTTTGATCCCTGGTCAGGGAACAGAGATTCCGAAAGCCATGTCATGTGGGGTAGCCAAAACAAAACAAACAAGCAAAAAAACACCCTCAATGTCCACGAGCAAAAAGCATTGTGTATGTGTGTGGTGTGTGTGTAAGAACAGGAACAGACCCAAACTAGATCACCATTCTGTAATCACCAGGGGCAAAAGAGAATCTGTGAGATCTCAGAGGAAATATTTAGATAGTGTCTGAGGCACAAAAATATGTGTATTGAAATGGTGATATTACTTGTGCTGGCATATTTGGAAGCAAAGGGCTTTTCTTCTTTAGCAGGTGATTGCTGTATGTGTGATGAAGTCCCTCTTTACCATTGTAAGTTTCAGTTTTTATAAGGATATCATCATTGTGCAAATTGCCTGCTGAACAAATCATAATGTATACCATTTCACCTAAGTCTACCTTCCAAATCTCTGACAAGTGGTCATTGATGTTTTATGTTCCTCACTGAATGAACACTGTAGGCTTTTTTTTTTTTTTAAAGAAAAATTTTGATTTGTTCAAATGTTCAAAAGAAAGTGGTAAAGCCCTTTAAATAAATAGTTTAAAAGCAGTTTGATATTTACTGGAGAGACTTTAAGCAGTTCAATGGAAAATCATCTTAATATGAAAGGCAAGGAGATGTGCTGGGAGGTGAGGAGGAGGGAGACACAGAGGGAGAATTAGAATTCCTAGCGGCACTCAGACTGTGTGCCTGCCCTGGTGTCTAGGGAGGCTCTCTCTTTGCATCTTTCCAATGATGGCGTTCTTTCCACTATTCCAGGGGAAATCATTCTAAACACTACCCTGTCTTCCTGCCTCCTGTCCTTCATTTAGAGTCTTCCCTGTGGAGAAATAAGAAATCAAGAGGAAGAAAATGGTCAGGTCTGGAAGCTTAGGAGAAGGCCAGTAAAACCTCAAAGAATTAAACATGGTGCCTTAAAGCAGATGTTAGAGTAGGAAATACTTAGGGTAAAGGAGAAGCATTAAGAGACAATTATTACGTTCTCTCCAGAAGTTGTAAATGACTGTTTATGGGATTTCGCACTACTCTGAAGCCCTAATCTGCAGAGCAAGCTGAGCCTGACAGAAGAGGCAGAGTGTGTATAGATCTGAGTCTTTGATACTCAAAATGTAAGTTTGTAAATAGTCCTCTGCCGGGAGCCAGCGTGGGAATCCCACTCGTGAAACAGTCACGTGGCAGAAATCCGTTGGGCAAGGCGATTTGGATTTCAGAGATTCCCCCTGAGTTTCCCTGAGCATCTACACCCCCCAAAATAANTCCTTACAGAGAGAGGCAATAGGAGTGATCGTGAAAATTGGAAAACAAGAGGGTGAGAAAGTTAGTGGTGGCAGATCTCAGAAAGTGGCAGATAAAAACATCTTCTACATATTGACTATATCTGTTGATGATAGTGGCCATGGACACACTGAAGAAGCACAGAAATGACTCCAGAAACATTGAGGGAATGGGTTAGGTTCTGAGAGGCAGAGAAGACATGGACCACAAGAAGGGTACCTGTTAAGAAAGCTTTTATCCATAGACAATGATATTCATAAAACTAGAGGATGTCATCCCTCTACAATCTCACAGGGAGCTTAAGATAAAAAAGGACTAATGTCAAAGAGATTTGTACACATACCTTTTGTCTAATGGAGTAGACTATTAATTGATAGATAAGAAATCAGAAGTTTAATTATATTAAGCCAAATCAAAATGGACAGAAACTGCACAAAATAAAAAGATACTTGAGCTTCAAAACTCAAAATTTATACAGATATAAAGCATGCTGGAAAAACTATGTAGATTCAAATATTGGGAAATTCTAATGGAAAAGGATAAATGATTCAGAGGGAAAAATCAGGACTTCAGAGAGTATAGCCAAGGCTCTCAAAGAATCATTATTAGGGAGTTGAATTAGACCATGAACACTGCTGAATTTCAGAATTTCTGTGAGCCATGGACTTTTACGTGCCTCCTGTTCTTCGTTTTCAGTCAGAGTATCTACTGATTCTGTCTTGAGCCTGTCAATGTCTGTGGGGGTGTGGGTGAGGGTGGGATTAGAGAGCATATAGAACTATTTATTTACTTTTAAAAATTGTTATCACTTTTTTCATTTTTTAAATTATGAAAATATGATAGCACATTTACAGGAAACTTGGAAAATACACAACAAAGTTACATGCAGTTCCACTATATATGACAATTGTTTTTTTAAGTAGATAAATTAAGATTTTAATTGGAGTTTCAATATCAAACTCTCAAAAATTAATGGAATGAATATAGAGAGAAGTAGAAAGACATAGTAGACCTGAAAAGCACCATGAAGCAATTCACCATAATTAAGATTTATACGATTTTCACACAACAGCAGGATACAAATTCTCACATAGTCCTAATTTAGATGATGAGATCGTGGAGTGCACACTGATACAGTAAGAGGGTAAGATTTTTGCAGATCTTGGGAGGAGATTAAAGTCTTTCAGACATGGTAGAAAGTAAATACTTTGTAACCAGAGGATGAATGGTGTAGATTAAAGATAACCACAAATAATCATCTACTTTTCTCATTGAGAGTTTGACTAATTCCCTTCCCCTTAAATCAGAGCTGAATCTAGTGACTTGCTTTCTCAATAGAAGACAGTTGAATAATCATTCCACTACTTCTGAAGTTGACACTAGGTTATAAGAAGCCCTCTAGCTTCTACCCAGGCTTCATGTAATACTATTTGTGCCATGAACTACCATATAAGTTTGACTGCCATGATAGAGATAACACTCAGAAAGGCCCTACAAGTACATGAGAAGGGAGAGGGTCCCGAATGAGCCCAGACTTCTGGCTCTCTCTTCCAAGTCATTATTGTGTAAGTTAAACCATTTTAAAACCTTCAGAGCAGCCAAGCTATCAGCTGAATACCAGCAAGTATTTTCACTTGATGAAATATGGAGTAGAAGAATTGCCAGCTGAGCCCTGTCTGAATTTTTATCCACAGAATTATAATATACAATAAAATGTTGTTTTATGCTAGTACGGTTTGTTAGGCAACAATAAATAGGAGAACTTTCCTAGTAGAAAAATATTACGCTGTCTGGGAAAATAGGGGAATAAGGGTCTTATAATGAGGTCTCATTATAAAACTAGCCACTGGAAAACAAATACAAACCTTATGAAAGATCAAAGCCTCAGTGAGGAAAAAGCAAAGAAAACACAGCATTATGAAAGACTTAAAATGCACACAGACATACATATTATGGGATTTTGCAAAGGGCATATGTTTCTAGGAAGCAATTTGTCGATATACATCACAAATCTTAAAATTTACTATATATTTTAAACTCTTTACACAGAAAAAAAATCTTACAAAATAAACCATGAGAAACGTTTGTAAAATTATATGTAAAGGTGGTTCATTTATAATAGTAGAAATTTGAAGTCATCATTACTACTCTAAGTGTGATATGACTTAATAACTTGTGGTTTAGCATGTAACAAATTAATATGAAACCACTGAAAAACATGTTCTTAAGAATATTTAATAGCATAAAGTCCCCTCTAGATGAAATGCTAAGTGCAAAAGAGCAGAAAACAAAACTGTAGTATATGATGATATTTTATAGGAAAACAAAAAATTTAATGTATAGTTTTGTGAAAAATTGAAAGACAAAAACAAATTCCATACTGTTCACCTATGAGGTTGTAGGAAGAAAATTTTATTATTATCTTGGGGATACCCTCTTGTATTACCATTGATTATGTTGCAAGTATAAACAATATTTAAATTATTAATAATTACATCCTCAAACTAAGGATCTGCCATCGTCCACAGAGGAAGCTATCTATGCCTCTATAAGCTTCTACAATTATGAGGTGAAGTCTAGGAGAGGTGATGGTTGAACCAACACAACTAAAACTCACAATTTATACCTTGTGGAGACATGTTTGGATCAAAATTCTTAAGCGTAATTTATTCCCTGGGTTTTCTGGAATATCTATTGTACCTGAGGTGCCCACGGATCTCTGGTTAAAGGGGTATTTCTCTAGCTACCTAACCAGTCTACACGCATTTTTGTTTTCTCAAAAATAAATGCCAAACCTTGCTTCTAGGGGCCACCATCTAGCCAGTTAAAATTTCCTGCTTGAACTTTGAACATATATTACTCAATTACACACAACATGGAAATATCATACCTCTGACAAGCTGTGCAGTGTGTCTATATTTAATTCATGGCCCTTAATAAAACTGGATAGTTTGAATATACTTACCCATATCTTAAACACTGCAGAAAACAAAAGAGAAAGTTTCCTAAGACACGGCTCTCTCTCTCTCAGTTTTCTATTATTGTTGATCTAGATCTTTCTTGTACATTAGGAAAATTTGAAAGTTGCATTAATTATTAGGTTGCTCATCATTTTTTCATTGCATTGAAATGGTCTCCTGGTATCATGAAAGAGTTAAACCTCCTCCAAATCACCATCTAAGAGCCATGGGCACAGCAGGAGCATCTGCTCATTATTAGATTGTGTGACACTAGTCAGGGTAGAGCTCCGAGCAGACTAATAGCAGCGGAAGCACAGTTCTGGAGAAGCAACCCACAACTTGAACTGCCAGGACACAAAATTACCCTTTGGTCTTGGCACAGAGATGCCTCAATTTTTTTTCTTTTTTTCTATGCTGATCTTTTCACGTCAAACAAAAAACATTCAAACTCATTAATTTATGTTACTTTCAATCAAAGATGTGAAAATATGAAAAGATTAAGTTTTAAATGTCTAAATACTCTGTCTTCTGCCTAGTTTTCTCATACCCTATTTTCCCACCCAGAAAGGAAGAAGAAAGTGCCTGGTATTTAACTGGGCCTGAAATCAGAGGAGCTGAGTACCACAAGAAAGGCTGCTCTTTTGATATTTTTGGCAAATGCCAGGGGTGGATGTTCTAGAAATCTGGCCAAATTTTCAACCCAATTTTGCAGACTAACTAACTTGTGAGGTTCTGAGCATTTAAAAAGAAACAGATAAGCAACTCAGCAACAGATTTTATTACTATAGCTAGAAGCTAGACATTAAACTTCTTTGGGTTCAACAGAGGTGACATTTTTTACAACTCACATAGCCCTATTGCCTAACTCCATAGACTAGTCCGAGGTGAACTTGCAGGCGGGGCAGATTCCCCACATTAGGGGACAGACTCACCACAGAGCCAGAACAGGATTTTCTAGTGGCTTGATGAGTCTAGTAACTGATGCACTGGTCAAAACTAGACGCCACATCGGATGTTTGACAATCCTGCTCTACAACAGCTTTGTTTGTAAGTGCAACTATGAACCCAACTTCTAAATATAACTTTTCTTTTTATTAAAGAAGTGTATTTTTTAATACCACTCCAAGTTGCATACCACTCCAAGAAACAAAGTAAGAGGGAAGGGTACAGGAATATGTAGAGTAATATTTTATAGGACTTTTCTAAAGCAGAAACTCACTGATTAAAAATAATCTCAAAATATTTTACAAATTATGAATTCAGCCTGAACTGAGGAAAAAAATAAGGTCATTGTCTCATACATAACAAGTGAACCATCATGTTGGAATGTGAACAACTGCCCACTTTCAGTTGAGTTGAGGATTACTTTTCAGTGTATATGTGTTAGTTGCTCAATTGTGTCCGATTCTTTGCGATCCCATAGACTAGCCTGCCAGGCTCCTCTGTCCATGGAATTGTCCAGGCCAGAATACTGGAGTGGGCAGCCATGCCCTTCTCCAGGGAATCTCCCCACCCAGGGATCCCACATTGCAGGCAGATTCTTTACTATCTGAGCCACTAGAGAACTACTCAAACCTTCTCCCTATCAACTATGTTGGGCCATACCTCACTGCTGCTGCTGCTGCTGCTGCTGCTGCTAAGTCGGTTCAGTTGTGTCCGACTCTGTGCGACCCCATAGACAGCAGCCCACCAGGCTCCCCCATCCCTGGGATTCTCAAGGCAAGAACACTGGAGTGGGTTGCCATTTCCTTCTCCACATATCTCACTAGAGAAATTATTCAACATTATTTTTTCAACTGGTACCATGTGCTGCTATGAAGATTTCTTTGAAAATGTAACATTTTGAAAGGGAAGCTATTACGCTATCAATTGTTTAACACATAATTTGGTTTTCAGATTAGTTAGCTGAACACTGAGGGATCACAGATGAGTTTTTATTTAAAGAAAATAAATGAATCAGAGGTTTTCCCGACCAAGGTGGATATTAACTATAATAAATGGAGGCACTGCCAAGAAAGTCAAACTTTAGTTTGCCCCTGTATTCATATATTGATTTAAGATTGCAAGTCTTTGTGGTGTGCACAGAAAAAAGAAAATAACAGTAGATCCAAAATGGAGATTCAGAGAATGAATGGCCATAATTGCAGGGGACCTAGAGAGTCCAAGATGAGGTGAAAGTGAAACAGCGAGTGAATTAGGAGCCAGGAATTGTCAAATGTTAGCTCATACTTGTAGTCTTGTATTGTCAATTATTTATCAAAGTGCTTCCAATCCAGAAAGATGAAGGTAAAGGAAGAAATATGGAGATACAAATCCCATGTTACATGTCATGTCCCTCATCCGTTATTGCATTTCATTCATTAAAACTAATACAGTTTAAAAGACCGTGGAGTTACTGTTACTATTATTGTTCAAAATATCGATTATCGTTTAGCATAACTATCTTTGCTCCTTAGAACAGTAGTATTTCCTTGCTTTCTTTGACACCACTCTCCCTCAGCTTGCCTTTACCATCTCTCAGTACTCTCAATTGTTTATTACACCTCTACCTGGGGTAGTACCCAAGACCCATCTCTCTTCTCTAGGGGACTTCATTCGGTTTCCTAACTTTATTTAATACCTTTATGATAACAACTCACAAATATATCTGCATTGCCAATCTTTCTCTTCAGCTCCAGATGTATAATTGCCTGCAAGCCACCTCCATTTGGAGAACTAAGCCACCAGTAACCTAACTCCTTAAAGAAACCACTCCAGACCACCTTCTCAGACTGGTACCCTTACAGCCTTCTCTTCAGCCCATGTCCACTCCATTCTTTATTGTTCAGGTCTTAGAACTGGGAGAAAATTCCCAATATCCTTGCCTCTCTCACGTATCTCACAACATCCAGTATGTCAATAAATCCTATGGGTTTAAAATGTCCACTTCTCACTACCCTCATTGCTACTACACTCTCAAAAAAATATAGTTTTTTTTTTTTTTTTAAGTTTTGCAATTGACCCCTAAATGGTTTTCCAGTTTTTACCCTTTCTTTTAGCCCCCATTTGGCAGGCATATATTTTTAAAATTCAATGTAGATCATAGCATTTCCTGACCTAAATTTTCTGGTGACGTCTAATCTCATTTGGAGTATACGCCAAAGTTCTTATGATATCCTATAAAATTCGACATTATCTGGCTCAACATCCAACTCTCCAAGTCCATTTCCTTTCAACCTTCAAGTTGGTTTCTCCCTGCCCATCATCTACACTAGTCTCCCAGGACGATGTCTAACTTGGGGCCTTGCCACTCACATGTTCTACTCTGTCATGGACACTTCTCTAAATATCTGCCTGGTTCACTCTCCTCCTTTAGGCCTCTGCTCTTTTATCATAACATCAGAGGCTTCCTTGACTACTCAATATAAAAATAGAATCACTCTCCTTTTTCTAATTCAAACAGAATTACTAGATTTGCAGTGGAGACTGAGGATGGGTGGCATTCAGCTATATTTTAATCTCAAAGGAAGAGTAAGTAGTTCAATTTTTAGTATCTTGACCTAAATATAACAGAGGGCATACTTATACTAAAAATTATTCCCAAATATTGCATAGGACATACTTGGACTAAAAATTATGTTTATATGAAATTCTCTTTTTACTGTCTTGTATTTTATCTGACCAGTCTAAACCCACTTTAACACCCTCTTTCTCTTTCTATTTTAGTTTTCTCCATAGTACATATTGCCATGAGATTTATCATATATAGCTTTGTTTCTTATCTGTCTCCTGAACCAGACTGAGAGGAGGAACTTTGCTTTATTCACTAATCTATCTGAACACCAAGAACAATGCCCAGCATGCAAAGATTTATCAAATTAATGAACAAATGAATGTTGCACAGACCTTGAGGATGTGGTCTACTTTCCCATGGTTTTTCTCCCTTCCCCTGCCACTACCTTCTCCCTTCTCCTTCCTCTGCCCTTCCCATCCCTGGCTAGAAAAAGGCCAGGATCTGAAGTCCTAATTTGCCAGTTATGGGGCTCCAGGAAAATTCTCCTAAGCCTCCCCATTGTGAGGGCTCCTTTGCCAAACCTCAGCCAACCAGTCTCATTTTCTCATGCTTGCCTGGTATTTTTTACATAGCAACGCAGGAGGCGGAGTAGTTTGGGGATTCTTAGTGGGCGATGTTTTCAGAAGGAAAATCCCTGTTGGATAGCGAATGTCATTCTGAATTCTTTAGATGTCAGGGTAGAGCTCACAGAAAGTCACTGTTTATGTCTGAAACAAATCTTTATGATGTGATTGAAAATGCTCTCAGTTACTCTAACTTACTTTTATTAAAAAGTTTAATGTGTTTTTATTTCTTTCAGGCAGTAGATAAAAAGGTGTCACACAAATATTGATTTAAAATTGTAGCAAGTTTGCCCTCTTTTCCAAATCTTTTTTTTGTGTGTGTGTGCTCTTTGAGAACAAATACACGCTTTCATATATTTGTGTGTGTGTGTTAGGATTACTTTGTGTCAGGGAATAAATCACTATTTCTTCTATTTTTAGGAAAAGATATATTATTTTGTAGTTTTACATCAACAAATGAAATTCAGCAATGCAATGTATTATCTAATTTATTATAATTAATGTTATCATTACACATTACATGAAAGTGTGCCTGAACTCAACTATATCCCCTAAGAAATTATGCCGAGCAGAAATTATAACACAAGATATTTTATAGCTTTAACTTTTAACTAGAAATAAGATTAAAATGATAATATACCTGATTTCACAGACTCAGTCCATTTTATGGGTTAAAAAAAACCTAAGATTTTGTAGAATAGTTTAAAAATCTAAAATCAATTAAAATGCTATAATTTTTTAGATTACAAATTCCAAGTTTCTCAAATCCCAAACAATTAGCACTTTATAGTTAATTATTACAATTTAAAGAGATAACAATAACTTTTATGATAAATAATCTGTCAGTGTTAATGTCCTAGATTAAATACTAAAGTAAAACTTCAGTATTTTTTTCAAGACTCTATAGTGAGCCATATTATATATGGTTATGTTTTGTCTGAAAATCCTTGTCCTTTATAACATCTTGCCTTCATTCTTCATTGAAAACTATTCCCAAACTCACTGTCTCCTTGAGCCCCATAACTAACCTGATCCTCATCCCAATCATGGAACCCTCATTTCAACTTACAGGCAGGAAAGAACCGTCCCTCTATCTTTAGTTCTATCATGTATACACTTCCAAAATCTCCAGGCATGCTTCTCACTCTGAACTTATTAGAGCATATTATACTTATAATAAAAAAAAGTTAAAAATTACTATTGTGTGTCAAGGATGTTTCTATGCAATTTAAAAATAGTAACTCATTTAATCCTAACACACATTTCTGAGTAGAGCCTTATTTCTATTTCTCAGAAAAGATGACTGAGACCTACAGACAGAGTAACCTAGGATCCAGCCAGAGAACACAGTTTTAGAAACCTGGCTTTCACCCACTAGAGTACCTTCCCTTGACCTGTATGACTGTATATCCAACACCTGACTGTGAAGCTTTAAGTTCAGGGGCTCTTTATTAATAAGCCTTGTGTCTCCAATGCCAGACATAGCTCCTGAATCATAGTAGAAATTACATGCTTGCTTGCATGCTAAGTCATTTTAGTCGTGTCCGACTCTGTGCAACCCTATGGACTGTAGCCCTCCAGGTTCCTCTGTCCATGGGATCCTCTAAGCAAGAATACTGGAGTGGGTTACCATGCCCTCCTCCAGGAGAAATTACATAGTTACTGCTAAATTAAATGAAAGAAAGGAAAGAAGGAAGAAAAGGAGAAATGGTATGAGAGAGGAAGGGAAGGCAAATTAGAAATACATCTCTTTTTTTTAAGCAATTCATTTGGTATTTTAATTGGTCGGCATCCTCTGACAGGATGGTGACATTTATTTATTCTACCATTTATTCTACCAAAGACAAAGAAACAAACAAACAGATAACAAAACAAATCTTCACTCAACCAAAGCAAACAAATAGATGAACTAAGTCCTTGTTTAAACATAAGTTTCTTCCAGGACATCGAACATAAGACATACTAGAGTTTGAAGCACTAGTCATTCAATCAATCATCCGCATGTAAATGTTTATTTAATACGTATTGAGTTGGCCAATTCCCATGGGGCAGGTCCTATTTTCTTTTTTTTTTTTTTTTTTAGGGAAAAATATCATCTCCTAACATATATATTTATTAGTTATATTAATTGTTAATTACTGGTCAAACCCTTCTGGAATGTAAGTTCCACAAAGTATACTTTTCTGTTTTATTCCCTGATGTATCCTGGGCATCTACAACTGTGCCTGATATAGATTACACAGACAGTAAATATTTCTTTAATCAATGAATCAGTGTGAAAAGGCATGAAGACTGAACAAAGTATGATACACTTAGTAATGGAAAGGAACTGACAGAACTTGGGACCAAAGGGAAATATACTAGTGAAGAAAATAGAGTCAAGAGTCATCAAGAACTGTGAATGATACTGCCAACAACCAAATAGGGAAATAGGAAAAGAGAAAGAGGGTTTAGGGGAAAGAGCTGGAGTTAAATTTTGAATAGGTTTGAGTCACATGTGGAACATCCATGTGAATTCCAGTAGGCTACTGAAAATGACTTCATACTTAAGAATCCCTAGTATGCAAAAGCATAAGGACTAAAGTCTTCAACACCTAATTAGGAAAGTCAATATTGTGATAGAGTTCATAGTTGATTCCTTGCTACTGAGCCTTCTATTCTGAAATTATAAATAGGTTGGTATATATTTTGAAACCCAAAATAAAATACAACATATTCTTTAGAACTCAGTCTATATATTAATATGTGTGCATCCATTTGACTAGCTAATAGTAAGTTATTTGGAATATGATGTGAAATGCTCTTAATTTTGCTGATAGGAAGATTGAAGGGAGTGAGCTAATGATAATTATTTTGTTTTATAAATTAGGATTATGTTTACTAAGTGAGACATGGAAAAGATTGGAGTTACAAGAGAGAAAAGACTGATGAATCAGAAGAGAACTATGGAATTAAGGGTATAAATGAAAATTTAAATTTTAATGAGAAAGGACAATAGAAAGAGATCTAAGGAATAGAAAACAACTGGAGCACAACTGTAGGATAATTGATGTCCTCAGAAAAAAATATAAGGCAAGTATGTCAGTCGTAGTTTACCAGAGAAACAGAAGCAACAGGAACACCCACATGGGATATACATACACAGGTATACGTGAAGTTATATATATATCCCATGTCAAAGGGCTTTGTTTTAAGGGATTAGCTCACAGGAGTGTGGTAACTGGCAAGTCTGAAATTTAGAGGGCAAACTGGAAGGCTAGAAACTCACGCAGGAGCTGCTGCTTCTGAAACTGACTGAATGAGGTCCATTCACATTATCAAGGATTATCTGCTTTACTTGAAGTCAACTGACTGTAGACGTGAACCATAATCTATTAACACTGAGATTTAGGTTCGATTAAGTAACTGGGGTATTATAGCCTCACCAAGTAGGAACATAAAATTAATCATCACAGCAAGAATATATACAACGTTCAGACTGAATAATAAGACAAAGGATACAGCTAGTCCAAAGTAACTCCCTGTATGTATCTTACCATTTATTGAGAAAATACAGCAAATGGTTAGAGGAGGTACAGAAGACTATGAGAGCAGGAGATGGGGCAAGGCACGAGCCGAAGGACAGTTAGTCCAGTGTTAGTGAATGCTGGGCAAAGGCACATGCTGGGATCACTGGACCAGGAGCCAGAAGGCCTGCTTCCCACTTTTAGTCCTTTTAATTTGGTCATGTGCTTGCGTGCTAAGTGACTTCAGTCGTGTCCGACTCTGTGCAACCCTATGGACTGTAGCCTGCCAGGCTCCTCTCTCTGTGGGATTCTCCAGGCAAGAATACTGGAGTGGATTGCCATGCTCTCCTTCAGGGAACCTTCCGGACCCAGAGATTGAACCCATGTCTTTTATGTCTCCTGGATCAGCAGGTGGTTTCTTCACCACTAGCGCTACCTGGGAAGTCCAGTTTGGTCATAAGTAACACCATTTATCTGAGCCTAAGTGGAAATAATTTTACCTGTTCCACTGACATCAAAAAAATTTTTTTTCAAGTCAAATGAGATAATATATGTGAAAGATTTTTATGTATCCATTTATCAGTTCAGTTCAGTTGCTCAGTCATGTCCAACTCTTTGTGATCCCCAAGGACGGCAGCATGCCAGGTTTCCCCGTCTATCACCAATTCTTGAAGCTTGCTCAAACTCATGTCCATCACGTCGGTGATGCCAACCAACCATCTTATCCTGTCATCCCCTTCTCCTCCTGCCTTCAGTCTTTCAAAATACCAGGATTTTCCAGTGAGTCAGTACTTCGCATCAGGTGGCCAAAGTATGGGAGTTTCAGCTACAGCATCAGTCCTCCCAACAAACACCCAGGACTGATCTCCTTTAGGATGGACTGGTTGGATCTCCTTGCAGTCCAAGGGACTCTCAAGAGTCTTCTCCAACACCACAGTTCAAAAGCATCAATTCTTTGGCACTCAGCTTTCTTTATAGCCCAACTCTCACATCCATACATGACTACTAGAAAAACCATAGCTTTGACTAGACAGACCTTTGTTGGCAAAGAAGTCTCTGCTTTTTAATATGCTGTCTAAGTTTTTCATAGCTTTCTTCCAAAGAGCAAGCATCTTTTAATTTCAAGGCTGCAGTTACCATCTGCAGTGATCTTGGAGCCCAAGAAAATAAAACCTGTCACTGTTTTCTTTGTTTCTCCATCTATTTGCCATGAAGTGATGGGACCAGATGCCATGATCTT
>SJYA01000422.1:1979311-2074003 GCA_006410615.1 Neotragus moschatus | reverse complement strand
TGAATGTTGAGCTTTAAGCCACCCTTTTTATTCTCCTCTTTCACCTTCATCAAGAGGCTCTTTAGTTCTTCTTCACTTTCTGCCATAAGGGTGGTATCATCTGCATATCTGAGGTTATTGATATTTCTCTCAGCAATCTTGATTCCAGCTTGTGCTTCTTCCAGCCCAGCATTTCTCATGCTGTAATCTGCATATGAGTTAAATAAGCAGAGTGACACTATACAGCCTTGATGTACTCTTTCCCAATTTGGAACCAGTCTGTTGTTCCATGTCCAGATCTAACTGGTGTTTCTTGACCTGCATAAGACGTCTCAAGAGGCAGATAAGGTGGTCTGATATTCCCATCTCTTGAAGAATATTCCACAGTTTGCTGTGATCTACACAGTCAAAGCCTTTGGTGTAATTAATAAAGCAGAAGTACATGTTTTTCCAGAATTCTTTTGCTTTTTCTATGATCCAATTAAAGTTGGCAATTTGATCTCTGGTTCCTCTGTCTTTTCTAAATCCAGCTTGAACATCTGGAAGTACACAGTTCATGTACTCTTGAAGCCACACTTGGAGAATTTTGAGCATTACTTTGCTAGCATGTGAAATGAGTGTGATTGTGCCGTAGTTTGGACATTCTTTGGCATTGTCTTTCTTTGGGATTGGAATGAAAACTGACCTTTTCCAGTCCTGTGGCCACTGCTGAGTTTTCCAAATTTGCTGGCATATTGAGTGCAGCACTTCCACAGCATCATCTTTTAGGACTGGAAACAGCTCAACTGGAATTCTATCACCTCCACTAGCTTTGTTTATAGAGATGCTTCCTAAGGCCCACTTAATTTTTCATTCCAGGATGTCCAACTCTAGGTAAGTGATCATACCATCATGATTATCTGGGTTGTGAAGATATTTTTGTATAGTTCTTCTGTGTATTCTTGCCACCTCTTCTTAATACCTTATGCTTCAGTTAGATGCATACCATTTCTGTCCTTTATTGAGCCCATCTTTGCATGAAATATTCCCTTGGTATCTCTAATTTTCTTAAAGAGATCTCTAGTCTTTTCCATTTTTTGTTTTCCTCTGTTTCTTTGCATTGATCACTGAGGAAGGGTTTCTTTTCTCTCCTTGCTATTTTTTGGAATTCTGTATTCAAATGGATATATCTTTCCATTTCTCCTTTGCCTTTCACTTCTCATCTTTTCTCACTATTTGTAAGGCCTCCTCAGACAACCATTTTGCCTTTTGTGCATTTCTTTTTCTTGGGGATGGTCTTGATCACTGGTCACGTACAGTGTCATGAACCTCCATCCATAATTCTTCAGGCACTCTGTCTATCAGATCTAATCCCTTGAATATATTTGTCATTTCTATTCTATAAGCATAAGGGATTTGATTTAGGTCTTACCTGAATGTTCTAGTGGTTTTCCCTACTTCCTTCTATTTATATATGTATCTGTTATTGCTATTACCACAATCAAGCCTTTATGAACAGAAGTCCAGGTTATTCCACAGTGTTGAGTGAACAGGTCAACTTAAAAGCATTTCAAATTCAACACTGAATGGAGGTGTCACCAAATGCAACTGTCCACTCTATGCTGCCCACTTTGCTCCATCAGTCTTCTCCATTAGAGTTGCACAATTAGAGGCCACTGTTGTTATCACACAGCATTAATATCCTGGTTTAAATTCAAACTATGATTGGAGTGAATATGTATTGCCCTCACCAGGTTATGGTGATCAATATGGAATTAAAATCTACAAGTTCAAATGAGACTTCGAGTTATCTTCTAAGTGAACATTTAGCAACAAAGACTGCTGAGTGTCTAATCAAAAGGTGATTCATCGTTTTAATCCTACTACTAGCTTCCTTCTACTAGCTTTAGGAATGTCTTAGTAATCAAAATGTCTACATGGAAGACAAATAATTTGAAAGTCTTGAGTTATTTGAGGTTCACAAATTATATAAGCAAGCTACATTTAAGCATAATTAATAGCATATATTGTACTGTGATTAATGGGCTCAGGGAACAGCGGAAGAGAAATATTTTCCTTATTTCCAATAAAAAGAGAAACATCTATGTGTATATACTATTGACTTTAACATATTTGTGAATCAGAGAAAAGCATTATCACTACAATGGGGGGGATTCCAAGTTCAAGTGTAGGGCACCAGCAATAAGGACTCAAATCTTTGCAAACCCGACATAACAAAATATAGTCCAAGATAAAATTTATGAAAATACACATGTTAGCAAGTAAGTAATTGTGCTTTTACCAGCAAAGCTCTATTTATCCTTAATAGTTTATTAAGTAACTACATTACTAGAATATTTAAATATTCGATTATTTGTTCATTACAAAATCTGGAAGTTATCCTAGTCAAACTACTAAAAGACATACAAGCCCATGCCAATTAAAGTTTCATAACAGAATAGCAATAGACTGCTTCTAAAATTGAAATGTAAATCACGAGCAAAGTATTGCTTTAGAACAATTCAAATTATACTAAAAAAATTTCAGAAATATCTTAATTGGGTAAAGCGAACTTTGTGTGTCTATATTGATACGATAGAAAGTTCCCTTAAATTGGGTTTTTCCTGGAAAACAGCCTTCCAAGAGAATTTTGTTGGGGATACAGAGAGCAAAACAAGAGAGGAGAAGAAAAACTGTGGTTGAACTAACTATTATGGTGGGAATTGGGTCTCAGTGTTTTGGGGGACCTGCCAAAACCATGTGGAATGCACCCCAGAGTTTTCTACCTGAGACAGGAGTAGAGGAAAGTATTTCTTTGTGGCTCTCACCCTTCAAGGGCCAAAGGTTTCTTGAGGCTGTGAATTCCCTTCCCTTCAGATGTGCACATGTGCAGCCTTTTACTCAGAGGCTGCAAAGAAGCCCAGGGCAGATAGCAAGAGAAACAGGATGCAGCCGAGACCAGACACCAACAGGCCCCCATGAACTCTGATGGATGCCACGGCGATGGCTCATAGGTGTGCTTCTAGAGAATGAAATAGGGCACAGCATCTTTAAGGTGTTTGCCTTCTTCAGATTTCACTAGCGCAGATGAAACTCAATCTGGATGGCAATAGGTTTTTACAAAAGGCTATTTTTCACTCCCCTCAGGGAGATCTGCTCCAAAATTTTCAATGGAGTTAGGTAAGCAAATTCACTGAACTTTAGATCAGACGTTATCTTGGAAGTCTTCCAGTCATGGCATATGCTTTTCTATACTAAGAAAGACACGTAAATGTTTTAACAAAATAGGACCCAGAGTAGCAGGAGATCGAAGTCTTTTCTTTCCTAATTCAGAGCTTTCTGTTCTTTATTGTGTAACTGAAATTCACTCATTTATTCCTCAACAAATATAGAATACCTTCTGAGTACATGTAGGCACTATGCTAAATGCTGATGCTCAATGGTTAGAAACTAGATATGGTCCCCGCAATGAAAGTGAAATGTACAGAGAGAGAGAGAGGAGGGCAGGCAAACTTAAAATTACAAACCACATTAAGTGCCCTGAAGATAAAACCCTGTGCTGCTAATTTGTGACCCCAAAAAGCCTCACCTGATGCCACACATCACATTCCTGTTTCTGTTTATCTTTCTCAAATCAAAATGGTGTCATTAGATTTTTGTTCTTGTTGTTATTTATACACCTATTAACAGATTCAATAAAGGAATGTTAATTCAGTCATGCCTCAGGATACATAGAGAACAGTTTTGTTTTTATTTTCCTCCATCTTGAATCATTCTCTTTCCTCAGCTTTTATAACATGGGACTCTATTCTTTTCTTCCCATCTTCCTTACCATTGGATTGTGGTTTTTTGGGTTTTTTTTTTTTTTAATGTTAACTTTTTCTCATAACTTAAACAGTGCAGATTCCTGAGCCTGTTATATCCCTCTTATCTTCTCCCTCTTTCCTCTGCTTAAACAACTTTATTCATAGTCCATAGCTTTATACACCAATTTTGGTAGTGCACACAAAAGTACATGAAAATTGTACTGTTGTACACTGATCTACACCTTTCCTCTGAGCTTCAGACCTGTAGTGTTCTGCCCCTTGGATTTTTTCTCTTGGATATTTCAAGGGCAACAGGTCAAAATCAAACATGTGGTTTTCCTTGAGTCCTGGCTCTCTTCCTCAGCACCTCTCCACTGGTCCTGCTGAACATGAATGGCACAGCCAGTAACCCAGGGGCACTTTGTAAAATGCCCTCTCTCCAAAACCATCATGTCCATTACATAATAAATATATATTGGGTCGGCCAAAAAGTTCATTCAGATTTTTTTGGTAACACCTTACTGCTTTCTACTCTCTTCTTTTCTCCTACCCTCATCACAATCCAAGCTCTCATCCACTCTTTCTGAATTATTGTAGGAACCTCCCATTAAAGATACATATGGTTTTCCATTCTACGGCCAGAATATTCCTTTCAAAATGCAAATTCTGATTATATTGTGCCCCTTTCTGCCTTTCCTGAGGAAAATATCAATGGCTTCCCAATGCCTTTAGTGTGAAAGCTAAACTATTATACAGACTCTGATCTTGGCCAGCTTTTCTTTTTTTAGGCAATTTTTTTTTTTGAAGTAGAGTTTATTTACAATGCTGTGCCAATCTCTGCTGTACAGCAAAGTAACTCAGTTATACACATATATACATTCCTTTTTTATACTCTTTTCCATTACGGTTTATCACAGGATATTGAATACAGCGCATCTTACCTTCTTCGTTCCCATACTGGCTCTTTGCTCCCTTTCCTTCCTCCTCTGCTAAAGATTTCCTCATGCAAGAACCCGACTGTTCTTTTAGGTCTCCATTCAGCTTCAGTCCTGACTTCAGACAGGAAGTAGTTCCTGACCTTCCTAATTAGGCAATACTTTCACTGCACCTTTTTCTTCATATTTTTCTAGATATCTTTGTAGTACTTTGAAGAATGCTACACTCTCTAGAATGTAGGCTGTACACGCAGGACTCTCTCTCACTGTCATACACACACACTCACATATACTCACACCCCTCACAGGCACTTCTCTTATCTTTAGAGCCTCAGATTCTAGAACAGTGACAGGGGGAGAATAGAGTCTCAAATGAATTAAAGAATAGTATCCAGACTGAGTTCGAATGTGAAATTTATATCAGTTTGTTTTCCTTAAGATTATATGAACCTATACGAACTAGATTTTCTTCAAAGTATATATAGATAGTTCATATGAGTGTAACATGGTGGTATATACATTAAATTCAGCCCCCAAAATGAATACTTCTTGTCATAAATCAAAAACCATTTTTTTCTATTCCAGTCTTAATCAATAATTTTATAGTTATATTTTAAAGTTTCCATCACAAATGCAGATATTTCCAGTACCACATGTTGAGACTAAGAATATACTTAACTTTATTTAATGAGATTTGTTTATATTCCAGCCAAAACAAATGTTTTCTCCTTTCATAGCATAGAAGATATAACACATGCATCTTAAAAATTCATCACAATTACCAATATGAATACCTGAACTTCGTATTTTTGGAAAAAGGTCAAATCTCTCTAACAGCTTCTGGCTTCAACTTTCTTCATCCCTTCATAAGAGCAAGAAAGGCAGCCACATGTTTGGAAGGCTTAGCGATATTATTTAAATCCCATTTAATTGTACAGTACAATGGTCCTTATATGCCGGGAGCCATGACTATTGCACACTTAGAGAACTGGAGGAGGAAGTGTGAGGGAGGAGAGATGAAGAGGAAAGAAACTTTTAAAAAGAAAAAAAAAAGGAGGTAATCCACATACATCTGAAAAATATGCTTCAAAAAATAGAGCTTTCTTCCTAGATTTTCTTTTTCAAAATTTCAAAGGTAGGACAAATGCTCTTAACAATAGGAAACACTAAGAAAAAGTATAATATAAATATGTATTCTGTGGTCTTTGCTGAAACCTGCTTTTGAAGTTATATTTCATGGTGACTGCTTTAGAAATGTCGATACCACAACAAACTCAAACTATTCATAATCTGATCTATTCCCCAAGAATGATATAGTATTTATGTAACTGTTTTTATTTCTTTTAATAAACTATTATTGATTGCCTCTACAATTTAAAGAATTCCAAATATGAATTAATATTTAGTACACTTTTCCCTTTTGAGTAATCAGTGCAAAAAGATATGCAGGAATTTAAAACAAATAAACGGCCTTTTCCCAACTCTGAGAAGAAGCCTCTGGAATTATCCTGAACATATAAATATCAATAGAGTTTTGCCAAGAGAACGCACTGGTCATAGCAAACACCCTTTTTCAACAACACAAGAGAAGACTACACATGGACATCACCAGATGGTTAACACCAAAATCAGATTGATTATATTCTTTGCAGCCAAAGATGGAGAAGCTTTAAAAAACAAAAGCTGACGGTGGCTCAGATCATGAACTCCTTATTGCCAAATTCAGACTTAAATTGAAGAAAGTGGGGGAAACCACTAGACCATTCAGGTATGACCTAAATCAAATCCCTTATGATTATAAAAGAAGTGAAAAATAGATTTAAGGGACTATGGACAGAGGTTCGTGACATTGTACAGGAGACAGGGAAAAAGACCATCCCCATGGAAAAGAAATGCAAAACAGCAAAATGACTGTCTGAGGAGGCTTTACAAATAGCTGTGAAAAGAAGAGAGGTGAAAAGCAAAGGAGAAAAGGAAAGATATACCCATTTGAATGCAGAGTTCCAAAGAATAACAAGGAGAGATAAGAAAGCCTTCCTCAGCAATCAATGCAAAGAAATGAGGACAACAATAGAATAAGAAAGACTAGAGATCTCTTCAAGAAAATTAGAGATACCAAGGGAACATTTCATGCAAAGATGGGGTCAATAAAGGAAAGAAATGATATGGACCTAATGGAAGCAGAAGATATTAAGAAGAGGTGGCAAGAATACACAGAAGAACTATACAAAAAAGATCTTCATGACCCAGATAATCATGATGGTGTGATCACTCACCTAGAGCCAGACATCCTGGAATGTGAAGTCAAGTGGGCCTTAGGAGGTATCACTATGAACAAAGTTAGTGGAGGTGATTAGTCAAGGCTATGGTTTTCCAGTAGTCATGTATGTATGTGAGAGTTGGACTATAAAGAAAGCTGAGTACAGAAGAATCGACGCTTTTGAACTGTGGTGTTGGAGAAGTTGAGAGTCCCTTGGACAGCAAGGAGATTCAACCAGTCCATCCTAAAGGAAATCAGCCCTGGGTGTTCATTGGAAGGACTGATGTTGAAGATGATACTCCAATATTTTGGTCACCTGATGTGAAGAGCTGACTCTTTTGAAAAGACACTGATATTGGAAAGACTGAAGGCAGGAGGAGAAAGGGATGACAGGATGCAATGGTTAGATGGCATCACCAACTCAATGGACATGAGTTGAACTGGTGGTGGACAGGGAGGCCTGGCATGCTGCGATTCATGGGGTCACAAAGAGGTGGACACAACTGAGTGACTGAACTGAACTGAGGAACACCTAGGAAAGGTACTTCTCTTTTTCTACTGAAGCTGAAGTGAAAATATTTGGTACATAATTATTTTTAAAATACCAAATCTTGTTGATTGACTTCCTCTACAAATTCAAATTACTAGCTGATTGCTCCTTCTGAACTGGGCTTCCCTGGTGGCTCAGACAGTAAGAATCCACCTGCAATGAAGCAGACCTGGGTTTGATCTCTGGATCTGGAAGATCCCCTGGAGGAGGAAATGACAACCCACTCTAGTATTCTTGCCTAGAGAATTCCATAGACAGAGGAGTCTCGTGGGCTACTGTCCATGGGGTTGCAAAGAGTTGGACATAACTGAATGGCTTTCACTCCTTTCAATCTAGGGTGCTAGAGAAGACTCTTGAGAGTCCCTTGTACAGCAAGGAGATCAAACCAGTGAATCCTAAAGGAAATCAACTCTGAATATTCCTTGGAAGGACTATTGATGAAGCAGAAGCTCCAATACTTTGGCCATCTGATGCAAAGAGCCAACTTATTGAAAAAGACCCTGACACTGGTAAAGATTGAGGGCCAGAGGAGTAGAGGATGACAGAGGAGGAGATGGTTGGATGGCAACATTGACTCAATGGATATGAGTTTGAGCACTCAGGGAGATAGTAAAAGACAGGGAAGCCTGGCTTCCTGCAGGCACGCCATGTATGCACATGGTGTACTGTGTTGCAGTACATAGTGTCGCAAAGAGTTGGACACTATTTAGCAACTGAACAGCAATATCCCACCCTATTTTTTCTAGGACATGAGATTTCATGCCTGGAAAATCACGGAACTATTAAAAAGAAAGGTATAGAGTTCTCTGAGCTCGCAGTTCCTCTCTCTTCCCCTGGGAGGATTCTTGGCTTTTTTCCCCCCAGCATGGCCCCCAAACACCAGTCTTCTCTTCCTCCCCAAGCGAAGAAACTGAAGAAAGCCAGGCNCTCCCATCCACCTAGAGTCAGCTGCTGATACTAGGATACGAGCCTTTTTCTTTTCTTGGGGACCCACCCATTCTAAACTCTCAATATTTATTTCAGAACGTTCTTCATGCCCCTAGTCCAAGAAAGTTTTTATCTAACGAGCAAGAAGATATCTTGATTTTTTACTTATCTTTAGGTAGTTTTCCAAATATTTTGCCCATTTCATGAGTTCTTTGACTTCCCTGAAGAGTGGGCTCTTGAAACTCAAAAGCTAAGACTTTACTTATTTTTACTTTGTATTTGGATGTGTCATCTCTTCCTTGAATTTTCTGGAAAGGACCAAGAGGGTCAAAGCAAAGAGAAAGTATCTGTTAATATTTCAAAATTTTAACTCTCCTCAATTATTTATGCACAAGTGTTATAAGCCATGAATAAAATTGCAGAATTAATGGAGAGCATAAAATTGGGTGAAGCAAATTCAGTAAATGAAAGAACTATAAGGAAAGAAATAGGAAAAGAAAATAGAGAAGAAAGTATGTATTTGGGTTCAAATGTGTGTTGGTGAGGTTTGTAGGCTTTGGTATGACACTGAGTAAATAGAATTAAAAGTATATACCATGATGTTATCTAAGATAAATCTTACTGTTTGAAGAAAGACATGAAAAAAATCTTAGGAGTTCTCTGTTGTGACATAAGATTATTAAATAAAACAATTATAATAAGCAAATAAACTTTTAAGCACCGAAATTTTAAGATGTACATCAGTTTTCCACATGACTATAAAAAACCTATGTTTTAATTGCATTTAGCAAAATTGCTGAATCCCAAAACAGGCACTGTCACTTGTAAGATCTTCTAAAAACTCCCACAGAGAAAAATATCTCCTCTGTCCCAATCCCAACTTTCTCCCACGGACCTCTCTCTAAAGCTCACTTAGTATTTTGGTCACAGGGTACAGATGAAGAGATATAATGAACAGAGCTAACAATGTTTTACTCACTTTCATCTTACCAAGTTCACTAATTTTTAAGGTAGCAAAAGAAACAGAAGGTCCAACAAGAAAACACGAGAAAGTCCTGCCAACCATCCCTTGATAAACATAACTCACTGAAAATTTTTGTGAATAGATGACATTTTAAAAGGCAAAATCTTCTCTATTCTTAGTTGACAAATTCTTTGGAAGCTTCTTAAAGGAATAAGCTGGCAATGCTCTCACATTTCAACTTTAAAATGAAAGGAATCTCTGAACTTTCCTTCTTTAGCAACAAACTCCCTTAACCCCTTGCCCTGCTCCTATAAAGAAAACAAAACAGAATAGGTTATGATCCCTATAGGCTATGATCATTAGTATACATATCCCCCTTTTTGCCGAAAGCCAAATATAACATGGACTCTGAGTTTATCCTTCATACCTCATTAGTCAAGTTTAGTACTATTATTTTCCCCTTTAGATTGCATTTGCATGATTAAAAATGGGTAGCTGTGGCTTGGAAATAGGAATCTGGACCGTCTCTGAACTAGAGCAAAGTTGAAGACAACTCTAAATATTTCAAAATATTTTGAGTAATTCTGTGAGCTTTCCTGACAATTGGTCAGTCTATCCTCACTGAATCCTGTGATATGATATTATATACTCAAAGTCTATGATACAAGGAAATACAACTTCAGGGATAGTAGTAGGGTTTTTTTTGTTGTTGTTTGTTTGTTTGTTTTTCTTTTTCTTTTCTGTTTTCTTTATTTAATTGAATGGTTTATCCAAGCAAGTCTAATTAGTTAATAGTGATATAGCCCTAGAGCAGTGAGTTCATTAAAGATATTCAGAGTACTGGTTCTCCAAAGCTTAACTGCTTGTGGCTATTGGATCACATATCTACTTTTCTGCCATGTAAGAAGAAAACATCTCAGAGTATAACTATTAGTTGGCTTTGTGGTGTTGGGTTAGTGTGCCAATCTGAGGTTAGAGCAGAGATGGGATCCCAAGCCCTGGGCTTTGTATTATATAGTATTGTATTTTTGATGTTGTACTTAAGGGTCAATTACTGTTTCCATTATAAACCCTGTTTTTCAAGGGTTTATAGCTCACCAATTTTCATTTTGGTATGCAAGCTGCATGAATACACAGGTTTTAAAAATAGCTTAAATTGGGTAGAGCCATTTTTAGATATAAAGCAGTAAAACACACTTTTCATTGGTTTTAGTTTGTTTTGGAAGTTTCCAATCTAAAAGTTTATTCTATCTTAAAATGCAAAAATGTGTGCTTTTCTTTCCTGCATCTTCATAACAACTTCGATGGTAAAAGGAAGCCAGGGAGATATTGAATAACACTTCAAGGAGGAAAACCATTTAAAAATATTATTTTTCATGTGTGAAGATTTGTGGGTGAATGTCATTCCAGTCAATGTTCTTCAAAATCAATAAGCTAATCAATCAAAACTCCCTGAGCATGGGCACTATTTCATGTCCCTGTTGTGATAGATACTGTAAGAAATGAAACACCTCTCTGTCCTCAATGTGTTTGAAATTCTAGTTAAAGAGAAATACAAAGACAGCAATATTCAGTATAACAGCAAACATACATGGAAGCATCTAAGTGAAAAATCATTCAAAGTCATTTACAGAGTTGTACCACTTACTGTTGCCCTGCAAAAAGAACAAGAAATCCCAATGTATGGTAATTGCCTAGATGTGGAAATTTACCCATCTAGGGTCATGCAGTGTTAAGAACTCTTTTCCTGACCGTGAGAATTCAAAAATCTCTACCAAAAGGCAAAGTTGTTTTCTCTGCCATTCTGAATGCTTCCAAATCATAAAAGCAAACTTCCTCTTGCGTTAATTTAAGTTAAACTTCTTGAAAAGGTTCTCTACACCAGCTATTTTCACTCTGTCACCCAACTCTCAGTTCCCAACCTGTTCCAGCCTGGTCTCCAGCAGCACTACACAGTTCATACTGCTTTTGCCAAATGACCGATGACCTCCTTGTTGCTGCCGCCAGTTAAGAAGCCTTTGCTCTTCTCTTTCACTTAAATTTATCTTGATTTAGAAGACGGACACGGTTTCCTAGCTTTCGTCTCATAGTAATCTTTGTCATTTTTTGGTTCTACCCATCTACTCCCCTCACTTTGCTATAGGCACCTCTCTTTCCTCTCAGAGATGCCCCACTGCTGTGAAGTTCTCATGGGATGTTGTGGCTACATTCCATTAAGGGAGCTGAAGGGACCGAACCATCTTCTCGTTTCCCCAGCTCAGGATGCAGTGTTTGTAGGCAGGACTCAGCCAACTGCACGCTTTCTACAGGGACTTTTAACACTTGATCAAGTCAGGGTGTAGGGAGGGTTAGACATCACACTCATACTGGCAGGGACAGAAGACACTACAGTTCTTGCTGCATTATAACAGTTATAACATTATAACACTTATTATAGTTCATGTGATGCATTTCTCCAGAGCTCATTTGTTTATGCTCATTTTCCAAATCTAGTTCTCCACATTCATTTCTGTTATCTCCAGATATTCTTCAGTAAATTTAAGTTTTGCTTAAAATAAGAGAAAGTGAAAGTTTGCTGATGCTGAAGCTCCAATACTTTGGCCATCTGATGTGAAGAGCCGACTCATTGGAAAAGACTCTGATGCTGGGAAAGGTTGAGGGAAGGAGCAGAATGGGGATAACAGAGGACAAGATGCTTGGATGACATCATCGACTCAATGGACATGAGTTTGAGCAAGCTCTGGGAGATGGTGAAGGACAGGGAAGCCTGGTGAGCTGTAGTCCACGGGGTCTCAAAGAGTCAGACATGACAGAGTGACTGAAAACCAACCTTTGCTGCTTATGAAAAAATATTAATTGATATAATTTCTAATTCTTCAGCTCTTCTTTAGAGCTTTCATTTTCCAGTCTCTATTTCTTGTATGTTGCAATTCTTCTGGATACTTTTAAACATTCCTTCTCATTTCACTGTCTGTTACCTACATGGGTTATTTTACTTACTTCTTTGACTTCAGCCATCACNAATATTAATTGATATAATTTCTAATTCTTCAGCTCTTCTTTAGAGCTTTCATTTTCCAGTCTCTATTTCTTGTATGTTGCAATTCTTCTGGATACTTTTAAACATTCCTTCTCATTTCACTGTCTGTTACCTACATGGGTTATTTTACTTACTTCTTTGACTTCAGCCATCACCTATATACTAATGACTTCTAAATCTAGCTAGCCATTCCAAATCTCTCCTCATATTTCTTTATTCACACTATTTGTTTTTTCATTTATTCTATAAATAAATTAATAAAATTATGGTAAATTTCTACTATTAGGTAGCTATATGATAGGCAATGGAGAAACAAAGCAAAGTCGCTGTCCATTTAATGATGATTAGTCTAGTGGATTCCATAATCTGGTGAAATACATGATTCCATAAACTTTAACCTAACGGATGTCATAGTTTAGTAGATTCCATAGATGTCATGTAATATTTAACATCTCTACTTGGATATTTCAAAAATAGTGGATTCATCAGCTTTCCCTGACATTTGTATTGAAGTGTTTCTCCTACTGGGCTCCTATTTCGATGAAAACATTCAACTGCATATACCAGGAATCTGAGCATTACACTAACTTTCCCTCTTCACTCCATCTCAGCCTCTGCACCATTATTAAATCCAGTCTGTTCAATGTTCTCTGGATCTCTAGAATGTGTCNTATTTAACATCTCTACTTGGATATTTCAAAAATAGTGGATTCATCAGCTTTCCCTGACATTTGTATTGAAGTGTTTCTCCTACTGGGCTCCTATTTCGATGAAAACATTCAACTGCATATACCAGGAATCTGAGCATTACACTAACTTTCCCTCTTCACTCCATCTCAGCCACTGCACCATTATTAAATCCAGTCTGTTCAATGTTCTCTGGATCTCTAGAATGTGTCCAGTGTCTGCCATCAATTTTGCTGCTGTTTTATCTATATAGGTCTCCATTTCCCTTTTTTTTTTTTTTTTACATCAGCGCAACACTAGTCTTGGTTTTGGGTGGCAACCAGAGTAAACTTGACAAAATTCAAGCCCACTTATGATTATGTTTTGATTAAAAGCCTTCAAAGGCTCCATAATTATCTCAAAATTAAATGTAACCCCTTTTCAAGTCTCCTCCTTCTCCTTGTTACATGTCCAACTTCTCACTCACTACTCTGCAGACTCCTTTAGAAGTTTGTACTTCTAAGCTTGGGAAAGGAAATGGCAGCCCACTCCAGTATTCTTACTGAAATTCTCTCACATCAGCAAATGAATTATACGCTCTCTCAACTCTCTTGCATGGCATATCTTCTCAGTTCCATAAGAATTCCAACCAGGCCAGTTCCATTCATTGTTTAGGTAGTTTATCTTTCCCCCTGAAGGTTTACTCTTCCTACGAGACTCAGTTATGTCCCTTTTTATGAATTCTTGAATCTTGCTTTCTTCACATCCTAATATTCATTACTCTGTATCATTAATTTCCATGTTTTATGGGTATATTTCACTATAATGCAAAGCATTTGAAGGCAGAAATCATACTTTTTTTTTACATTGCTTTACCCATAGCACATAGCAGGTGACCCATAGACATTAGTCAAAACAAATGAATCTTAACATTTGCCTTATCAAAAATTCAATATCAAACCATAAAAATACCTTTGTTTTGTCCAGGCTTTAAATACACTGGACAGATTGATCTGACCATTAACAAAGAGTTTCATCTATCTGAACAAAATGGTACTCTTGTTTATAAGCTGTGCTCTGTCACATCAGTTATCAGATGATGAAACAGCAACAAGTCCTAGAAGTCCTCTCTAACCATACTTCAGCCATACCACACTATCAACACCCTATTTGCTTGAAATTAGTAATGTTTCTGAAAATATTTTAGAATCCACTAGGATTGGCTACTTAAGGATTACAGAAATCTAGTGTCCCAAATATGTAATTATGTCCTTCTTAAGGATCCTAAGAACCTACTTTTTTCCATTCCCATTTTCTTATCCTTTTCTTTATTAACTTTCTTCAAAAGTAAAGAAAAGTGGTCCTGAGAAGAGATCTAAGGTAAGAGAATGTTCTCCTTTGTCATTTAGGTATACATAAAAGATCATTAAGATCTGAAGCTATCTGAGCCCTAAAGCATAAGCTTGAAAGATTTATTTTGAGCTGAAGAATAATAATTAGAAAATAAATAGTATGAGGTACATTGTATGTGCCAGGTGTTACACTGAGCTCACACAGGACAGGTAAATAGGCATGTCTTCAAAACATTATAGACCAACAGTGTGATCCATGAGGGTACCTGAGGGGTCCTGAGACACTTCCAGTGATTCTAAAGAATCAAAACTATGTGCAGAATAATATTTTTTGCCTTTTTAAACCTTATTTTCTCATGTGTATACAGTAGAGTTTTCCAGTGGCCACGTACTATTTGATGAGACAGCAAATTGGATGAAGAAATAGGTATGAGAACTCAGACATTGAAGAGATTTGCTAAACAGTGCCACTCTTTTCAGTAAATGATTTGTTTTGGAAAATGTTACTTTTCATGAAAGACGGTTTGCTAATGAAGTGAATTTATTGTTGTTTGAACAATAAATACTTTTTTAAAGATCAGCTTTAAATTTACATTAGGGTAAATATTGACAGATATAATATTCTATTACTTAATGTCCTCAATATTTTTTTAGTATAACAGGGTTGTTGAGACCAAAAAGCTTAAGAATTGCTGACATAGGCAGTAGAATAAAAGTAAGAAATATCTAGCCATTATTGATTTCCCACACTGAACCTCACTGCAGCTGAAATGAGTCCAGGTGTGGCTGATGACCAATTTTGACGCAGTGCCCCATCTTGCCATCTCCTAGTCTGTCTTCCAGGACCGCGATGCTGGGATAAAGAGAGAATCATCACCAGCACATCCATGTAAATGTAAGCAGTAAGTGGCTGGGGATATTCTTGGTAGAACACTGCTGCTGCTGCTAAATCGCTTCAGTCGTGTCCGACTCTGTGTGATCCCATAGACAGCAGCCCACCAGGCTCCCCCTTCCCTGGGATTCTCCAGGCAAGAACACTAGGGTGGGTTGCCATTTCCTTCTCCAATGCATGAAAGTGAAAAGTGAAAGTGAAATCGCTTAGTCGTGTCCAACTCTTAGCGACCCCGTGGACAGTAGCCTTCCAGGCTCCTTCGTCCATGGGATTTTCCAGGCAAGAGTACTGGAGTAGGGTGCCATTGCCTTCTCCGTTGTAGAACACTACATTGCCCAGATCATCAATTCAAAAATCAGATCATCAATTCTGATCATCAGATCAGATCATCAATTCAAAGAATATTGTTACTTAATGCTTATGGAAGTCCATTTTATTGAACATATCTCTACTGGGCATTAAATTTTGATTTACATCTGGGTGAATTAAGGAGAATCTTTGAATACTTCTCTTTCTCCTTTGTGTTTATTACATGCTGTGTCTCAGCTAATTCTCAACAGTTATTTGGGTATTAGGGCAAGAAGATGTGCCATCGATGTTTGTAAACTAATCAATTGATCAATTCTTGGCTAAAGCCAAAAGAAAGCATCACTTCATTCTTGGTGGACTAGCCTATCAACCATGTAGCAAATTGCTTCTATCGACAAAAGTATTCAACTATTCTCTTATTCAGTGTAACCATCTCATACTCTGAAAGAGTGAATACAAGGTCAATGTAAGTGTCCTCAGTGCCTTGGGAGAGGATTTTAAGGTTTCTCTTTTTAATAGACTTTCCCTGAGAGTAGCAAAGGCACCATAAAAAGAACAGTTAATGAAACTTGCTTTCTTCATTACCAAACTTAATATAAATACTTCAACATGTATGTTCTTATTTTTGGTTTTTTAAATTATTAATGGGGTCTATCTTTACTGGAGTTGAGGGGTGGTGATATAAAAGAATAATTATTGCAACAAAAGAGAAGTAACAGAAATTATTGCAACAGAAGAGAACACAATATTTTTAATCGCAACTAATATAAGGAACAATTCATATTCTGCAAAAAAACACAATACAATAAAATTAAGGATGCAGGTTAATCCTTAATTTAGCCTACATCAAATAATTATCATGTAGAGGTAAAATCATAGATAATTTCAAGGTCTCCAGAAAACTGCAGTTTAAGGAAATGAGGTCATATTTTATACTCTGACATTACCTACTTTTATTTTTCCCTCCAGTACAAACTCACATCAGGATCCCTTTCCTGCGCCTTTAGCAAGGTAACTGCCTTACCTAACTGGCATTGCCCCTTTTCATTTGGGGTATGCAAGTATTTGCCACCTACACTCAGATCGTGGTTTTGTGAGAAGCCACAGAGCAACTTTCTTTGGAGCTATCAAAGCCTTCCTCATTATCCTTTATGGGCTGTGCAGAAAACATCTCAACTATTAGACATTCAACTGGAGTGTAGTCGAATGTGCTTGCTGGCCCCCTCCAGTTCCTTGGGTAAAAGCTCTGTTCATAATCAGTTTCTGGTTTTTTAAATGAACCTCAAGAGGTTCCTTCCAGTCCACTTCGGTTCCCTTTTTAGCGTCCCATTGATTTTCCAGACTTTAGGAATGTGTCCTTAACCGCCTGCTTTTCCAATGGCTCTTTCCACTGAATACTAAAGGAACACTTTGATGCTTCAGTCATTGAGAAAGGGATATCTTGAGAACTAACACACCATTTATAACAGTACAGTTCATAATAACATTTCCACAGAAAGAGGGTGCCTTTCTCAGAAAGAGAAGGACAATTTCTGCACCCCATTTAGTTTCAAAATGACAAGCAACACCCTTGTTTCTTGTCAATAAAGAGGAAGATAGAGTAGTGTAGCAATCACAATACATAAATGATATTATTTGTCCCCAGAGTGCATACCAAACAGTAACTTGCTCAAAGAGCTTGCATGAATTATGAATGGCAGGAAGACACAGAGAGGAAACTCAGTACAGACCCACCCCACGCTGCTGCTACATGGATATTTTAAAGGTAGAGATGCCACATCAACTATGTGATGAGATTGCAAAGGTATATAATGTACGTTTGACTCCCCTCCAGCTCTAAATTTTGTTTTAAATAATACAGAGACACTATAGAAGCTGTGCATCTGAAAATAAAATATTGATTAAATTTTAATATCAAGTAAGCTAATCAATATAATCTGAAAAATCTCATGGGAATAGTGGTCTTTAAAAATATGTCCCCTTGGCCACTAAATAATAATGACAACAAAAAAGTAAATTAAGAACAACAAAATACCTTAGGTCTTACAATATATACAGAAGTGGAAGACAGAAATATAAGGAAACTTGGGCATTTATATAGCATTTGGAAACATAATGGTGGGCATGAAAGGACTCCACTTTGACCTGAAAGTAAGGGGCAAAGGCACTATTATTTCTGTTGCCAAGAAAAAGGGTATTCATATTGTAATTATAACATATTGTTATACTGCCCAGTTCTTTTTTAGACTCTGTAATAAAAAATTATAGTCATTTTTCAAAGAAAATTCATAGAATGATCAGATCATGACTCTATAAATAAAAATATGCCAGAGACTTTCGGTCTTGTCTCAGAATACAGTATTCATGGGTCCTATTTTCCTATTTTTTCCCTTTACCATTTTTCCTGAGGTCCTTTTGAACTAAATAATCAGGAGAAATTGGGAGGGAAAACATGAAAAGAAATCCTTTTCTCCTGAAAAAAAAAATGTTGTAGAGTTTTTTTTTACATACATTCACACACACACACACACACACACACACACACCCTCAAAAAGGCAATAGTTGAGCTGAAACAGAATCATTATCAGAAAGTGTGTTAGGAAAAAGAAGAAAAAATATATAGACAAGGACTCATCTGAATGATCCTAGTTAAGGGCCTTACCAAAGAGATAGCTTAAGTTATCTTTGAAAACTGGAGAGCCTCCCTGCTTGGCTGAGTATGGATTGAATGTTCCCAAAGAAACATTTCAAAAATAAGGATACCTTTCCATTTCACACTGCTCTTTCTAGAAATAGCAACACCATTTAGCAATATTTCATATCAAGACAATTACATTGTAGAGTTATTGTAGTCTTAGGGCTTCATTAAAATTAAAAAAAAAAAGTTAAATCTCTGTTTTGTTGAACACAAGAAATGAATAGTAAATATTGATTTAGAATGAATGCAAACATTTCCCTAGGAGTGGATAATTACTGCCTTTCTATGCAAAACACTTATATTTGAAGAAGCACTTCACTTACTTTGCCATGCGGTATACATTCTTTAGTACATTTTAAATTATACGTTGTCCTGGACAGTGTCTGCTCTATAATTTCTTGTGTCTCTACACCAGAGTCAGTATGTAATTTTAAACTACAAAGTTTCTGCCAACTAGGAGACTAGGTTTAACTCTTTCTCTTTTCTGGATTCACAAATTCTTACATGAAGAGATCTGGAAAGACATAGGACTGATGATCTCAGACCTGGAGTAGTTTGGTCTCTTTTTTAGGCCAACAGAAATGCCACTATTAATGATAACATATTTACAAAGCAGAGACTAAAATGGAACATAGGATTCTTGTATCTAAGCCAAATTACAGCCCATCTAAAAGATATGAATTAAATAATTATCATTAGAAAAATTTAATGAATTACTACTAGTTTGAATAATTCTTATAGAAGGGTATGGTTAAATAATAGACTATCATAATTTAGAATATCTCTTGTCAAATTCTTTTATTATTGTTGCTTTATCCCTCTGCCAAGATCCTTGCAACAAAGCAATATTCAAATTACATGAAGGAATATATTTTAACCATTTCAGTATAACCTATGTATACAGTGACTTAATTCAAAAGTTTATGTTAGAATAGTTTTAACTGTACAGAACACACAAACTTTATGTTTCTATAAAAATGTTAAATAGTACAAAGTTATAAAACATAATATATATCATGGTATTCATCATTTTTTAACCTGGAAATTTGCTGTTTACTAAAGTAATAAAAATACTTGCAAAATCATCTCATATTAGAAAAATTAAAGTACCCACCATTCTATTCTGTTTCTATGAAATTTGACTATTTTTTTTAAAGATTCTATGTATTAGTGATAATACATAGTATTTGTCTTTCTCTGTCTCGCTTACTTCACTTAGAATAATGCTCTCAGAATGGTAGTTGCCAGAGGCTGGGGGCAGGGAAAAGGGGGAGATGTATGTAAAGTGTACAAATGTTCAGTTAAAAGAAGTCCTGAGGATCTAATAAACAGCATGGTAACTATAGTTATTAATATAGTACTATAGACTTAAAAGTTGCTGCAAGTAAACTTAACCATTCTCATTACACACATAGCAAGGGGATGGATATATTAATTATATTCATTTTGGTAATCATTCTACAATGTATATCAAATCATTATTTTATACACTTTTAATATAGATCATTTTATGTGTCAATCAGTCCTCAATAAAGTTGGAGATAATTATAAATAAAATGTTTAAGAGACTAAAGAATGAAGAAATGAAAGCCCACAAAATGATAAATTTGGAGTAAAGTTACTCAGTAAAAATTAAGTGAGATGAAACCAAGGGACAGTTTATGTGCACAAAATAGCAGTGTGTCCTGCTTCCGTGCAATCTTCACCATCCTATCATGTGAGATTTAGTCTTAATTGCTCTCCCTGGTTTCAAACTGCATACAGCCTCCTACCTTTTGGATGTATTAAAGTTTGCAATAAAAAGGAAGAAATGAATTCTAAGAGGAACAAAATCATTTCAGTGAGTATGGCAACGATGAGTATACTTGAAGATTCGTCAGTTTCAACCTTTTGCATGCCTTGTAGTATCTTAAGGCGTCCACTGTGCTCTCTTATGTTTACATCCTCTCCCATTATTGGCTTATTGGCCAATTTGTCTGGACACAATAACTGCCTGGGGAATTCATTAAACATGATTCTCAAGACCTTATTCCAGAGAGTCTGACCTGGTAAGTCTGGAACAGGGCCCAGGAAATTTTTTTTTTAATGCTCCAGATAAATTTTCATGATTATGTTTGGCAAATATGGTTCTAGACCTTCATCTAAGCCATCCTCCAAGCAGACTTTTATTGTTAGTCAGTGTGGGCAGTATCTTCATTAGCCATACTTGAGAGGCTGCTCAGTGAGAAATATCCTCACTGTTCCTGTTTCAGTGTAGAAGGAAAGTGTAACTAAGACTGACTTTAAGTCATACTAGAGTGAAACTAATTAATACCAGCCCTGTTTCTTGATGGAGGTTTTGAAAGAGGTGTGTTTTAAGGAACAGGAAAGTCTGAGTTACTCAAGTGCAGTTTGAAAAGGAAGTGGGTACAACAAATGGACACAGAACTTAGAGGGCTAGATGGAGACAAAACAGATAAATTATCTATGTCACAAATAAGCCTGATCTCTGTTTCTTGGAAATATATTAAATCTAATAGTTTTCTAAGGATAGACTTAATCTGCAAAAGACTATGAGGATCATAGTGATGTTATTTTTTTAAATGCAAACGACAACTTAATACTTCACAGAGACTATGAATGGACACAAAATTCATGAGCACATGGTAAAAATGCCAGATTTGATCACAACCATGTGAGTCAATTCCAACCTAAACTGTGTCTCTGCAAGTGGTATCAAGAGATGTTTTGGAAAAGAATGGAGTAGTATTCCAGATGACAGTGCTAAGGTAAACAGTGCTGATGAACATTAGAGGTATTTGTAAGAGCATTGTAAGTGTTAGGTGCTCAGTTTTGTCCAACTCTTGCGACCCCATGGACTATAGCCCGCCAGAGTCCTCTGTCCATAGACTTTTCCAGGCAAGAATATTGGAGTAGGTTGCCATTTCCTCCTTCAGGGGATCCTCCCAACTCAGGGATGGAACCTAGATCTCCTGCATTGAAGGCTGATTCTTTACCATCTGAGCCACCAGGAAAGCCCATTTATAAGAATAAATAGTCAAATTTTTTAAATCATAAAGATAACAAATGGGCGTGATAATGTGTTTGACTTTGTCCATCATGTCCCTCCATATTCCACCACTCTAACTAGTGAATTGTGTAGAAATTCTTGCCTCTTTTAATGGTTTCTTAGCAGCACAGTAGGGCAACTGTGGACAACACACACCAAGACTCTTACTAAAAGAATACATACCCATAACAGGGTCTATGATCCAGCCTTTGATTACAGGCATTCACTGATTTTAGAAGCTCCCTTATTTTATAAAATCTAAGCTACTACTGATTGCAGCACACTTCCTGATTTCTGAATTGTTAACAGGTGAAAAAAATGGGCATCATAGAATCATAACATGTGAAAGTCCTATAGGAAAAAACTAAAACAACAAATAGACAGCCTTTTGAGTTTGTAAAGTGTGTGCATTGGCCACTCAGTCATATCTGACTCTTTTCAACCCCATGGACTATGGTCTGCCAGGTTCCTCTGTCCATGGAATTTTCCAGGCAAGAATACTGGAGTGGGTTGCCATTCCCTTCTCCAGGGGATCTTCCCAACTGGATCAAACCCCTGTCTCTCACATTGCAGGCAGATTCTTTATCATCTGAGCTACCAGGGAAGCCCGAGGTTGTAAAGATGTTTATCAAAGAAACTCAAAGTTTAACAAATAATAGTCTGAGGGAATGGTCCATCCCCAAGTCATTCCTCAGGGTGCTGATACCATGTGAGGATGCCATGAGCTGGTTAGAGTCAATGTGTCACAGCAGGAGAACTTTGCTTTCTCAGAGGAAGCTATGATAGACAATGGACAAGAGCCATTGAGAGCAGATGCAAGAGTAGCCAGATTGGTAGAGAAGAATCTGTTCCCCACCAGAAGGAAGAGATCCTGCTACTCTCAGTTCAGTTCAGCCGCTCAGTCGTGTCCGACTCTTTGCAACCCCATGAATCTCAGCACGCACGCCAGGCCTCCCTGTCCATCACCAACACCTGGAGTTCACTCAGACCCACGCCTGCTACTCCAGTCCAACAGAATATAGTATATACCAACAACTCTTGACCACTGTAAGTTGTTTCTCCTCCTCTTTTCCAAATGCTAGTCTTAGTGAATTTATCCCCCTTTTCCTTGTCTGTTGTCTCTGGAGGAGGTCATTGAAATCACCACTTAGCATTCAGTGAGTGAACCATGAAATTATTACATCTATATGATACTCAAAGCAAATACACATCCCTTAAAGACTCAGCTTGGACTTGGGATGCGGTAAGAGAGTGAGCCTAGAGTTTATATATCTTTTGGAAGGAGTAAATGTGTTTATAATACATAGGAGAGTTGCAGTACTTTAGGCAAAGGCATTAAAAAATTGTTCATATATAAAGATCTTATGGACAGAAAAATGGACCACAAGTTGTAACTTGTGAGTTTATACCTATTATTGATACTTGAGGGAAAACTTAGCTTTCGCTATGGGAATTGTCTCTGTGGTGCATTATTTTGATATATATCCTCTAGGATTGCTAGCTGTAAAATCACCTATGCTCTTCCATCATATGGAGATAGATCACGTAGAATGAATCCACCAGAGAGGAAAGTAAATCTTGGAGAAGGGTGTGAGAGAGTAAAAAAAACTGTGTGTGTGTGTGTGTGTGTGTGTGCACGCGCACATACTTGCTCATGAGAAGAGAGGGGAGATGTCAGGAGAGAAGTGGAAAAAAGGAGATCAGAATCCCTAGAAACATGAGAAATTATGGAAGAAAAAGTTGGTATTACTGTCAATTGAAAGATGTCTCATTAACACAGAATAAATCGTCTTATTTCAAATTTCACAATAGCTTTGTAAAGGTAGGGTCAAATAAGAAAACTGTTACTGACTCACTGTCATTAAATCACTGCAAGTGGAGAGAAAGGAGATTTCCTATTTTGCTTTCACAGAGAAGGTGAATCTAAATTTACCACAATACACAACCAGGAAATATCCTGCTAATGAAGTCAGTATCAAACAAACAGCCATTATAGCGAACTCTTGTTTAATTCCTATCATGTGCCAATCATTATGCTATTAATGATATATTAACCCTTTCCATCCCCTCAATAACCAAATTAAGTAGTTTTACTCCATTGTACAGATGAAAAAACTGAGGCTTACAGAAGATAAACAATTTGCCCAGGTCGCATAGCCAGCTTGGATTAGAACCCAGGCTTTTTGCCCTTACTCATCTGTTCCCTTAACCACCACACTTAATTTGGGACAAGTATAGTACTTCCCAAATACCAGTGGAATTCATGTATTTATCTTTATCTCCTGTCCAAGTCTAGAATGAGAGAAAAAGTGTTTTCTCTCTGCCAACAATACCACTAACATCGCTACACTGACATTATTCAGCAAATCGCTTTCACTTAGTAAGCATGGTGAGAACTCCCTGCCTAAACATTATAAACAAGTACAAATCCAGCTAGAAATAGACCAAAAAATTCAAAAGTAGTATAAGAAGTGGAATTTATTATTAATTCCCCTTCAAGATTTATTTTAAGACCCGACTGGCTGTATATAAGTGCTGGACACCAGGACAGAATCTAATTAAGCCTGGCCGTTACTCAGTGTCGAGGCTCAGACTTACCCTACTTGAGTCCTTGCGGCGGGACACGATTTCAGAACGCTGAGTGTTCAAAGGAATGTTACTTCTGCAAACAGCATTCTTAATGTCAAAGGATAAAGCATCCCAGTTGTGGGGAACGTTGTTGTACATCTACCAGGAAAATATTCATCAGCTACCCAGTTGGTCATTCCCTTTGCCTTTGGCTATTTGGACAAATTTTAGTATATATTTAAAATACCCATAAGATCTCCGATCTTAATTATAAAGCTTGAGAAAAAATGTCCAGGTATAAAATAAGAACCTCTTTTTAACTCCTTTGCCTCAAGATTCACATAACTGCGAGGACAAGGAAATCAAATAATAAAATAAAATACCAGATACTACAGATTAGAAATGAAAAGTAAACCAGCCACACGCCAGTTTCTTGCTACAAGTTCCAGTGGATACCAAAATCAATGTGACTGAGAGAAGATGTAGTTTGGAGAGAAAAATCTCCCAGGATAATCAAGGGATATATTTTCAAGTCTATTTTCCCCCACAAAACTGTTTTGCTTTCTCACATCAATGGGCTAGAATAAAATGTGGATCCCATGATCAAGCTGGCAGAAGTCATGCTCCCTACCTGGATGCTCGAAAATTGTAAATCACAACTTTACAAGGATTTAACTTTTCCCTTTCCAAAATAATCAAATGTTGTGGCAAGGGGGCCACTAATCATGACAAAAAATATACTGCAAATTCTTTCTTTTGGTGCCAAGTCCAATAAGTTCTCTGAGTGAAATTAAATGCACGATCTTATTCCAAACCACAGCTTCCCTTGAGGATGTGCAAATCTCAAGTGGGGGCTGAAAGGCCAGTTGTATCAAAGCCCAGGGTTACACCCATTTTTTTCAAGTGTTTTTTTTTTTTTTTTCCTTTTTTAACTACTGCCTGCAGTGTAAATGGCTCTGGCCCCTCTGCTTTCCAGCCTTCATAGTCAAATCAGCGCTTCATACTTTCCACATTCTGCATCTCAAAAGTGGGCCAGTCCCTGACTTCTCTTAGTTTCTCACAGTTTTTGTTTATTTTAAGAGATTCTCTGCTGAACTCCAGGGAAGGGGGGAAAGAGGAGGGAGAGAGAGAAATCTGCTATGTTGTAAGCAATTACTGGCTCCATTTCTTAGATCTGCAGTATCACAGGAATTAGAGATGGAAAAGACCCATTAGGTCATCCTGTACACCCTGGGCCAGCACAGTGCTATTCCCTACTGTAGACTATCTCTTCTGAGAGTTTTTAATATGTTTCAAGGGAAGCCAATGATAACATGGTTTCACTTTATTTCTTTTGCTACTTTGTTCTGTCCAGTCTACAACATGCCATTGCTACGGATGGATCTAGGGTGCCTTTTCAAAGGACATTTGACTGCCCATAAGAATTACAACAACATTTGTGCTTTCCAACAGCTATGTTCCATAAGTTCAGCATGAAAGCATTTACAAAAACAAATTCTAAACTGCCAACATTTAGTCCCAGGGATGGAAATATTACATATAAAATAATTTTGCATAGACATATTCCATATAACTAGTACATTATGTCACAAATATAGCTGTGTGAGTGTGCATATATGTTCACATAAAGTACATACAAATACTCATCATTACCCCAGAGTGTTTCTGTTTCCTTAAAGTTGTGCCAAATGCTGCATAATTCACGAAAATGTGATCCAAAATATTTAAGGTTATGTTTCTCACAATTTTCTTCTTATCTCTCTTAAGTCACACATTTTAAATGTCAACTCACATAGAGAAATATTTAATTTCAAAAATACTCCTCTACTGGGAAATTCTTAAACTCTTCCCCAAGTAGTTTTTTCTCCTTTGTTCATATCCTAAGAAGACAGAGTGTTTTGACTTACTTTTTATGTGCCTGTCTAGGTATCCTTACTTGATAGACTACCAGTCCCAGCCCTCAGGAAAAGGAATACAATATGAGGAAACCTAGCATGAAAAATGAACACATCATGTGTTCTGAAGTGACTATCATCTTACCATTGTCCCTGAAGCCTATTTGTAGAAGATCAAATCAATATTACTATTTGAAAGGATACAATTTTGTGCTAGATAGTACTCAATAGTGATAGCATGTGAAGTTTTTCTTATATCGTATTCTAAGTTTTAGAATGTTTTCCAGGGATAATGCAGGACATATTTTCATTTGAATCTGTTTAATATGTTGGCCCACCTTTGATATGTGTGGTAGAAAAAAATGATTTTTCACTGTTCTACTAGGAGATGGGATAATGTATTAACCAAGAGTCTGGAGTATGGTCCCTTTACAAGGTTTGTAACTGTGGGTACTAGGGTACTACCAGTTACCTTGTATGTGATCAGTGGCTTATATACTGTTCTTCAAGGAAAAGATCCTAATTTACCCCGCCCCCCACCGAAGTTGTTAATGGTAAAGGGGTTCAATCTACTCAGTGTTGGCTAAAGAGTACAACTAAATTAGAGACTTTTAGAGGAAGAAAGTTTGGGCTCCAAAATCCATTAGGCTCTTCCCCAACCTTGCTGGGGAAGATTTTGAGCTTGTTCCTCCCTTGAAAAGGGCTCTTTTCATGACTGGTTCCTAGGAATATTCCTTCCTTTCAAAGGTGTCCTCTCTGACCACTCTGGCTAATAGGGATCCCCTGGTAAGCCTCTTACAGAACTGTCTTTATTTAACTCTAACAAGAAATAACTATTGCATTGTTCATTTATGGTTTCACCTGCTCCCTAAAGAGTAGCATGGTGTTAGGGTTAAGAGCATGGGCTCTAAAACCATCACCTCTGGCTTAAATTCCTGCTCTGCCACTTATTAGCTGCTTCTCTTTGGCAAATTACTTGTACTCTCTCCTTTACCTGTTAGTGGGGAAAATAACAGTTTCCACTTCACAGGCTTGTTGCAAGGAGTAAATGAGTGAAAACATGTAAAGCCCACAGTAATTAACATGTAGTGTTCTCCCAGTAACTATTAGGAGCTATATTTTAGTATTATTTTCCTTTGTATTTCAAAGCCTAGCTTAATGCCTGGTACCTGATTGACATTCAATAAATGTGTATTAAAAAATGAAAGAATGAATGTTCTAAAGAATGTTTCTAAAGGGAAACTTCCAACAGTGTGAGTTGTCGCTCTTAGAAGTCATATATCCCTGTCTGTCAGTAAACAAAATTGCTGAAAGAACTTTTAGAAAGATTTGTTTAGGAAGTCATTAAATAATAGTGTGGGGGATGTAGCTAGTTAATCACTAAGATTTCTTCCAAGTGGAAGATGCTGATATTGATCTAAGGTTACGCTCTTACTACTTCCTCTCTGCTAGTTTCCTCAAAGATAAACGTATTTGACTAGATCATCTCTAGGGTCTGTCCTAGTCTAACATTCTACAATTCTAGATGTGAGTCAGCTGACTCTTCTTTTTTTTTTTTTCCTGAAAAAGTTCCCATAGAAGAGTTTTTCATTTGGCAACCGAAGTAACTTGGTTCAAATGGCACCTGGGACAGGGTTATTTTACCCCAGGGTCAGGGAGCCCTGACGACTGGTGACTGTGCTGTAGTCACGGCCACTTGGTGACAGGAACATAAACAGTCCATTTCCCATGCCTCCTCTTTCCACTACCATCTTCTCTTTCACTTCCCACTTTCTGCAGCAGTACAGCCTCGCCTTGTGCATCTCCAAAGCACAGGAATTCCACCCACGCAGCACTGCAGAAATTAGAGCCAGAAAACCCCTATTAGGTCATGCAAGCTACACCCCTTCTAGAGCAGGAACATCCTCTCCCACTAACAGTTCAGCTCTCCTTTTGGCTCCAAAATGTGGCTGTGCTTTAGTGATTCCTGGATATGGTTTGAATAGCAGTTTATAAGCACTCTGGGATCCTTTGAAAATAAAGGTTCCATATAAAGTTATATTGCTATTTTGTTTATTATAAAGTGGTTTGTTGTTGTTTCTGTTAATCTTCCTGGGAATAGTCACAAGAAGATTTCTCAAAGAAGAAATTGTACCAGCAAGCCCCTTTGACCTGATTTCTATCAAATCTGATAGCCAGCCACTAAGAACCTAGCTGATTAGAGCCCTGATTGCCCTGTTGCAAATATACAACTAAAAAAATAGCTTTGAAAACAATTAAAGTATTATTTAAAGTATTACATGTTAATTACTGCTAATATATTTGCTCACATTTTCCTCAAGTTAAAGTATATGTTTATTTATTGTCAGTGTAAATTCTGTTTATTTTTAATCATTTAACAATGTTTTATTGCTCTTGGATATGAAGTCTTATAACTGTTAATTTGCTGAACATTCAACATTTTAAAAATATGTTTGCTTGTTTCATTGCACTGAACATACAAATCCAACCTAACATTATTCCAGGTGACAAGAAAGCCAACTGATTAACACAAATGTCAAATACCACTGAGGATTCAAGCCAAATCCTTGGCCACTCTCCAGTCACCCCTCTGGCTCATAGACAATTTCATTATTTCTCTGTTAGAAAGGGAACATGAAGGTGGGAGACAGTCCTAGATGACACAGTAAGTAGCCCTTCACATGTTCTACTTAGGGCTTTCTTCTCCTGATGAGCTTAAGGAAATTAACCTAGGATAATATTTATTACCATACATAAAATTAGCATTAGTGCACCAATTCTAAGAGATGAAAGCTAGACTGTAGAGAGACAGGGCCACTGGACATTGTTACCCAAGTTATACTGACAGAATCAGGGAAGCCCCAAAATCTGTCTCCTAAGTTCTAACACATCTTCGTTTTCAAACGACTACATTTTCTTAATGAATCACCAGAAAGAGGAACTACAAAGTACTGCACAAAATGTAAAATGCTATTAAAATGTATAATAGGCATAATGTTCCGAACTGGGATAGTTTATTCTCTCCATCTGAAACTATATGAAAAAGAATTATTATTATAAGGAGTGGTGCTAAACTCAACATATTATTAAGAAATTGCTATTATTTAAGATAATAGTTCCATTTTATCAACTTTCGTAAACTAATTTCCTGATTTTACAAAGGCTGCTATTCCCATCGGAAAACTCTAGATAACTGCTGTGTATCTGACACAGGAATAATAATGCAGAGGAACCCAGTTGGAGGCTGTCGTTGCAATGAACCTCAACTTCCAAAATTTTCCAGTGAAACAAAGCCCAGAGAAGGATAAAGACAGATACACACCTCTGAGAGATTTCAATGAAAGTTTTTAGCAAAACTAGAACAAATTCTCAAAATAACAAACAGAAAAGGGCTCTAAAAGATAAACAGCTATTGAAGAGAGCCCTGAGAACACAATTTTTGGATCAGTTTAGGAGGAGATAGACTGGGTTTAAACTAACAGAAAGTATCTTAAAGTTGTACTGAATATGAGGTCAAGTGGACAAAAAGAATACAGCAGGTTCAGCAGTTTTAAAACCTTAACGGTAAATGAATGAATCAATGTGAAAGCATGTCAAAATTTCCCTAAAAGTAAGCATTCTGCATAGAAATGCAGTCACTGAAGGCAATATAAAAACACCAGCATTTATGCCATATTCAGCAAGATATCTATTTCTCTGTCTAATACATCTGCCCACTTAAACACAGACACTACCTCATCATAAAAAAAAATTATTAATCTAGAATTTTTGCATTTGGAGACTAACAGACATAACTAACAAGTCTCATTTCAAGTTAACTTTGAGGGACAAAAACCTTAGGAAGGCTGCTAGGATCACTGCTTTGAGAATTCAGAGGCCTCACCTGGCTCACTCAGCCTACTCCAGTATTCTTGGGCTTCCCTTGTGGCTCAGGTAAAGAATCCACCTGCAATGCTGGAGACTGGGGTTCAGTCTCTGAGTTGGAAAGATCCCCTGGAGAAGGGAATGGCTACCCACTCCAGTGTTCTGGCCTGGAAAATTCCATGGACTGTATAGTCCATGAGGTGGCAAAGAGTCGGACATGACTGAGCAACTTTCACTTTCACTTTCACCTGGCTCATCAGGAAGAGTCTGTAATCAATTATTGCTGCCTGTCCTGGCTGTGGGAGAGTAACTTCCAAGTCCACTTGCCATTTATTTGATTTGCTAACCCTTTTCACTTACAGCTAACAAATCAGAGGCATAGGGGGTTTATATTTAGGAATAAAGAGCTGCAGTGATTGCTCTGAGAGTAGGTCAGTATTGGTCGTTATTCTTTGCAGAATGCAGGTATCCTGATGTCAAATTCCCTGCCTTTTCTTTCTGCCATTGCATTCTAAATTCTAATTGTTTGGAACTCAACAAAAATATAACTCACACAGAGTTATACGTCTATAAGAATATAATCTTAGTTTGTTCTACCAAAAAAAAACATAATGCTTAAATATATTCTTAAATCTTTTTAAGCTCCTAATATCTATTTTTCTGGGAAAAAAAAATCCTACTAAAACAATTTCTCTTTTTAAAACATTAAATCCAATAAGTGTCCTTTTGTCCTAGGCTTCACTCTTTAGCCTTCTTTCTCTCTGTTTAGAGAGTTTATAAATCTAACTGACTTAATCCCATTCAGTGTGATACTAAAACTAGTAATGAAGTGTAGAGGAACCATTAATACACCAACTTCCTCTAAAATGCACACCAAGGTGCCCTTGAGTAATCTCAAATTACTAGCCATATTCTCTCCAAACTTACAGCAAGCAGTATGGTATATCCATTGGCCCAGCATTTACCTTCTATAACCCAATATAGAATTACTTTTTAGAAATCCAAATGAAATATTTCAGATAAGCAAATAGTTGTTGCAGTTGTATCCATAAAGTAATGCAGTACTGATAAGTGTTGCTCTTCACTTCTCCACATAACTTAGTTTCTTTTTTCATCATGTATATAGACATTTATTTTAAAACTTACTTGAGTGCACTCACAAAGATGTGAGAGCAAATGTCTACAAAAAGCCTCCTGATGAGGACACACGCAGAAACCACGAAGAGGAGCTGTAACATATGCACACTTGGATTCTTCGACCATATTTTTCAGAACTCTCTGTATTATGTGTGCATTGGAAAATCAGTGGCAAGTGTCTTATTATGTAAGCCTTCACTGAAAATCCTTTAACGAAAACAGTACCTTTTAAAAAATAGCAAGGGATAGGGTTCATCTTATGACTTTTACTGCTTGCCTCTCCAGTTGCCCATTGAAGAGAAATTTTGGCTCAGGTTTACCTACAATGGCAGCATTGGCCCACGGGGACCCATGGAAGGTAATGAGAGGCTCCATTAACCAATTTCATTATTTCAGAAGGCCTAAGGGAATGGCAACCCACTCCAGTGTTCTTGCCTGGAAAATCCCAGGGACGAAGGAGCCTGGTGGGCTGCCGTCTATGGGGCAGCAGAGTCGGACACGACTGAAGCAACTTAGCAGCAGCAGCAGCAGCAGCAAGGGAATAACATATGCACCAATAATAAGGCTGCTAAAACTAGAGTGTCAAATTGCTTTGGGGCAAAATCTTATCAATTTCATATGAAAACTCTTATTACGTCATGATCAGAGCCTCTGATTGGCAACAATGTATATGTTTGATTACTAAAGTGTGAAATAAAAACAAATGACTTGTTTTGTTTGGACATTAAAATTTTTCAAAACAGAGTCCCAGATGTAGAAGACATCAGAGAAAACTCATATTTATATGAGTTTATATTAAGGGCTTAATGTCACTCTAGTAACTTTAGTAATGATAGTAATGACAACACAATAGCTAAAACTTACCTGGCATTTCCTAAGTGCCGGGAGTTGTTCTAAGCATTATGCATACATTATTCTATCATCAAAACAACCATAAAAGTTAAGGACAATTATTAGCCCAAAGTAGAAATGGTGGATCAGTGGTAAAGTATCTGCCTGCCAGTGCCAAGATGCAAGTTTGATCCCTGGGTTGTGAAGATCCCCTGGAGAAGGAAATGGCAACCCATTCCAGTATTCTTGCCTGAGAAATCCCATGGACAGGAGTCTGATGAGCTACAGTCCATGGGATCACAAAGGAGTCAGACACAACAAAACAACAAAAGGTTATAGGATAAGAAGTGAGAAAAGGAAGACAGAGGACCATCAAGTGACATGCCCACTGTCATACAGAGAGTAAAGACTGGAGCAAAAATTTGAACCCAGGCAATCTGGTTTAGAACACCTTCTCTTAAGCCCTCCTTTCAGGAGATATTCTGGTTAAGGTCTCAGAGCAGGGTGGCTTCCTTATCTGTAACATTAGGAATAGTGATAGTAGTTTTTCAAGTTGTTGATAAGATTTAAGAAGTTCATTTTCATAAGATTCAAAACCCATACTTGGCGTAAGATAAGTGCCATTAGGTGTCTGCCAATGTTAACAACAAGACTGTTTAAACTAGAAAGCTTTATTTATCTTCTTGAGCATAAATCGAAACCCTGAGGCTAATCATCTCACCGGTGTTCAATATGGATAACTTTGAAAATGGTGTTGCTATTGTTTAACTACCCGCATGCAGGGAAATTCAAATGGCTGCCTGAAAACAAACCATTAACTCAGTTTACTGATGAGCACTCAGTCCTACCCTCCCTCTGCAATGGAAAGGGACTGGGAGGGAATGAATACTTTGTGCCTGAGTAGAGGTGCGTGTAACCAAGAACCTGAGCGCTGCCAGGGACCCTTGATGAGATCTTCACTCTTTTCTCCCTCTTCACAAACACTCCTGCAAGCCTGGTAATTTACCACTAAATCTGTGTGCATAGAAACAAACTTTTAAACTATAATATTCACCACATGATATGTACATTCCTGGGACTAGCATATCATTGCATAATATTGTTAAGTTTTAATAAAACTATCCTTTGAAGCTCTGTTGTGGAGGAGAGTAATTCCACAGCAGCTCTTAAGTATCCTCCCTTAAATAAAGTCAGAGAAAAAGCCATTGTTTATTTCACCACTATTTAAGAGTTAATGAGAGATTTGCACCTGTACAGCTGTTGCGGACTGCAACTAGCTCATGGAGTGAATGTGTTTTCTGCTTGAGACAGTTGTAAATGCCTTGAGTAAAAACACTGAGGACTGCTAATGGATAGGTTTATTTTAAAGCATGCCATCTGCTATCAATCATAGAGAAGTATAGGAAGCAAGTTTGGCTGGGCTCCCTCCTTGTGAGCCTGATAAAGACAGGGCTCCAGGACTCGGGAACATTGAGTCCTCAAGAGAATAAAACATCAAACCTACTCAGCAGCTCCACTAACAATAATAAAAATGCCTCTGCCTAAAGGTGACATTCTGAATTTACGATTATTTGTGTCTATAAAGTGTATTCTTTGGCTCCTGACTCATTCTGACTGTCTCACTCTGAGAACAATACATTAAGCCTGCCTGGAGTAAATGGAAATCCTATCTTTTTATTAAACCAGCAGCCAGTACCTGAGTCGATCTAATGCCCTGTAGGATCGAGGGAAGATTTTCAGCTCTGTTCTGTTCCTTCCTTAAGATTTTTCATGAGAAAATTACAAATGAAATCTATTTTAATTCACTAAAATACATAAATAATGTAGGCAAGTTTATCTTTCCTAGAAGACAAAGTAAAATGCAAGAAAATGAAAGACTGAATTGGAACTAATCCTCCTATTCTATCACGGGCCCATGACAATGCTGTTGGAAAATTACACATTAGAAATATGTTATGGCAAAATTTAGAATGGTGGCTCAGAACTGTTATGTTCTTTATGCCGTATGGACTAAACATGTTTTCAAGAGGACAAACATTATTTCCTCAGAAATCTTCCAGCTGTGGAATCATAACCAATATTGCTTTCAAAAATGGATCCCAAAGTATTCCTTGAAAAATGTTGAGCCTGGCTTATTAAAAGTGCTGCCTGCTGAAATCCTCACTGGATGAAATGAGTTGTTGATGAAAGAAGTTGTGGCATTGGAAACTTCTAGCTTATAATGTTAGAATCTGCCTCAAATCTGCAGCTTAACTTAATTCTACTGCTAGCCTGGAAAACAGAGTTGTGAGTGTTTAGGGAAAACCCACCTGGCCAGCAAACTCATGAGCCTAATTAAAGTTAATAGAGAAATTAAAAGAGAAAAACATTGGCTCAGTAGTAGTAAGAAGAAACTTATAAGGCAATAGAAATTAAGGGCAGGAACTTATATTTTTGTACTATGCATTTGTTAGAAACACTCCTTCCTAAGAACATGAAAGAGGAATTGATATTATTTGACTTGCTATGTATTATGGGTGATATGTTACAGTCTAATATATTAGTTTCATGCTGAAGAAAGTTAATGTTTCAGGTTAAATAGTAGAGATATGGAAATACTGATTCAGTCAATAGATACACTTGCAGATTTGCTATGCACTCAGCATATACAGTAAGTTCTATAATATTAGAACAATAGTAAATTAATATTAGTACATATACCATCAGTAATAATAGTAAAAAAAAAATGTTACTAATATGTATAATATTAGTAAAAGGCATTATCCTTTCCCTTCATGCAAAAAGTGTTTAACACTGTATTGAACTGAATTCTAGAGTAATGTAATAGTGCCAACCTTTTGAGCTAAATTCTTAGAGATAAAATATGTTTTAAGAGTTAGGAAAAAAGGGAGAAAAGCAAAAACTGCAGTAGCCATGAAAAACTGGTTAAGAAGCCTTGCATCATAAAAAGAAGAGACAAAATAAATAAAGACAGTCTATATAAAAGGATATAAAATATATTTACCTTCTGTGTCCTTTTCAACACAATATGGGATTTAATGTTGAATCAAGTTACAAAACATACCTGGAGCAGAAGGAAGCACTAGTAATGCTTGCTTTCTTTGACAGAAGTTAAAAAATCAAATTTCTGTACTGATCAAGCAGGAAATATACTACAATATGAGTGAAACAGACTGGGTTAGAAGTGGAATGCAGCCAGTAAGGGCATCCTTCTCAGGTGCAGCCTCTCCCCAGGACAAGCTGCTGCTGCTAAGTCACTTCAGTCGTGTCCGACTGTATGCAACCCCATAGACGGCAGCCCACCAGGCTCCCCCGTCCCTGGGATTCTCCAGGCAAGAACACTGGAGTGGGTTGCCATTTCCTTCTCCAATGCATGAAAGTGAAAAGTGAAAGTGAAGTCGCCCAGTCGTGTCGGACTCTTAGTGACCCCATGGTCTTGCCGCCCACCAGGCTCCTTCGTCCATGGGATTTTCCAGGCAAGAGTACTGGAGTGGGGTGCCATTGCCTGCTGACTACTGCCTCAAGAGGAAGATAACTCAATTTTAGAACATTTTGTTTATCAAAGGAAGCTGAAAATCTGGCTTTTAATTAATATTTCCAAATTTTAAAGAGACTTTATAGTCAAACTATACACCTTCCATACTTGGGACAGGTCTACCATTCCTGCTTTGGGGTTTTCAATAGTCCATGTCAAAGAGAAGCCAGAATCTTTCATTCTAAGAATCCTGAAGATAAGACTATTCATGCTTCCAGAAGCTCCTATATTATACTTGAATTCCTTCTGTAAGATGGTATTCCCTCTTTCCATGAAGCCAATTCTGAGAACTATTTTAGAAAAGCCACTACTTCATTTTGGAAAGTGCTGAAGCTTGTTATGTTTCTTACACAAGATTTCCAATCCCTGACAAAGAATTCAATGGTGCAGTAATGAAAACAGTGCTGTGATGGGGCCTGTGCTTCTACAATTAGACATTAGTGGCCATATCAGGAAGAGAAATACCTGAAGATTAGCACATGATTTGTTTCCCCAAAACCTGAATCATTTAATCTTCTTTTTTTAGAAAGCAGTGGCCTATGAATATGGTAAAAGAATTAAAATCACATTTATAAGTGAGTTCTAAAACATTTTAATAGTTTCAATAAAAGGATGAATCATTAAAATATAGTTAATAAATATTATTCAGAATTCATTAAACATTCTTTACTTAGAAATTATGAATACTCACTGACTGAATTTTAAGAAGGTTATAATACCAGGTAAGTATTATATGACATTTTCACAGTTAATTTCTGCAACACAAGAGCTATACACTGGGAAAAGGAAAAGTTTAAACTAAAATAAACTAAAATAAATCTACTCTTGTGCTTCAGAAAATATTTGATCATACCATTCAAGTTAAGACTTGCATGAATTATTTAGATGTTGCTGCCAATTCTAACTACATATAATTCTATACTTTCAGGTAAATGTTTCTGAAAACATGTACTTACTAATTCCATCAATGAGTATTTATTGAATTTTTAGAGGGTTCTGTACCTGGTGCAGGAAAAAAATTATATCTTACTCAAAGGTACTGAATTAGGAATCAACTTTGGTTTCTTTTCCTTATGTTTTTCATTGGATAGTCTCTAATTCAAAATCATCCATGTTAAAGATCAAATACATATATAACAATAGGTTCTAAGACAGAAGGTCTTGCTGAATATCAACATTTATCAGACATTGTCAACGAAATGTGCAAGATTGCTGTTAATATCATGACAATCATTTTGAATTCAGAATGTCAAACACTCATGATAGAAGAATCAAGACCATTTCGGAGGCAAATATGCCAACCAAATAATTCTAATGCTAGTCAAAATCAGTGACCTTCATGTAAACAAAGAAAGAACAACATTAACAATAAAATGTCATCTGTTGCATATCAGAAAAAATTGGGGGCTAGAACTTATTTTGGCTTTATCACAAAGTTAACTCCAGTCTTGATAAAAGGAATAAAAATCCTTGATTAAAAACCTCTCTGTACTTATCTTCTCTCCTTGAGAAAGTAGACAGAGGAAGTAGGTGGCCTCTTAGCTCTCTGTCTAGAGTTTCTTATCTTTTTTAAACCTATTTCTATTCTGTGGTGATTAGTCTTATGAAGCAAAGATGATATTTTCCTAAATGTAGTTTGATATGGATATGTTAATAAGTTGTAAAATTTACAGATGGAGAAACATTTTTAATATCTAATAAAATGCCTTTTCTTTCTTCTATCTATATCTGTGTCTATCTATCTATGCATCCATTTGACCATTCTCTCTAAAACGCCAAGCTACAAAGTAAATCACCACTACAATTTGGTGTATTTCCCACTAGTTGTTTAAGCAATTATAAATACATACTTATATAAAGTTGTCACTGAACTGTATTAATATCTTATTCTTCTTTTAATTGATAGTATGTCAAAACCTTGCTTTATATCAGTGGAGATTCTCTGCAAACATAACTACAAAATCTTCTGTTAGACAGGCATATTATTGTTGATTAACCTTCCCCAAATGTTAGACATTTAAATTTTTCTCACCATTTAGCATACAATTCATTGCTAATAAATCTTATTGCACACTTATGAACATTTCTGTGAGATCAATTCCTAAGTATGGATGTGCCATTTTTAAAGCTGCTGACTTGCACTAAAACGCCATCCAAAAAGATTGTGTCAATTCACTCTTCCACCAATGTGGAAGACTAGTTTTGATTAACACAGTTATGTGTATTATATCAATATAGTATGTGGCCATAACCATGCGATTTTTTTTTTTAATAGTTTCATGGAGAGCAACAGGGGAAGAAGTGCCACCTCAATCTCCAATTTTCTTAATTATAGTCTTTGAGTAGTCTTTAAACTTAAAGACTAGGCACTGTGCCTACCTCTTACACACACAACACACACACACACACACACACACACACACGGCTATGATGGCCATACATGTAAGATGAGCCTCCTGATGACAGCAAACAGACTCCCACTGACACACACAATCAGGAAAGGGAGGACTTTTTCGAGACCCCTTGGTCATAAGCCAGCTGTCAAGAGGCCATGGAGTGAGAGTGAGACTCCAGGGGATCCTGTATGGTTGAGAAAATAGTTTCTAAGATGATAGGAGTATAAATGGAAGCTATCTTTCCTTTATCTACTAGAGAAGGAAAACTGTTGCCAGGAAATGAAGTGTATTTTCAAAACTCAACAACAACAACTAAAAGAAAAAAATTGCTAATTTTGCCAGCTAGCAAAAGGAACTCGGCTGCCAGTCAAAAGTCTGTGTCCAACTCAGAGCTGGATTCACTTTAACAAAAATTTCCTTCTTCAGCCACCTAAGTGTCTGTTGAATCAGGCAAGAAGCCAAAGTGGGATAGAAACAGTCACTCACATGAAATGTCCGTTTCCATTTGGATCTCTGTGGCCCTTTCCCATGTCATGGTGAAAAAATGCTTCCTCTGCTTGGATGTTTTCAGGATGCCTTGGTTTGGGGAGGAAGTCAGATTGGCTGTTCAGAAGGCATCTATAGGAGGGGAAGCCACAGCTTTGCACACTCAGAAACAGGCTGTCCATGCCTTAGGAAAAAAAAAAAAAAAAACTATCTCTCGCCCACTCCTACCCATGATTTTGATGTTGAAAGAAACCTGTTGTGGTTTAAATGACTCGGTCAGTTCTTCTGGGATTTTCCAAAGTTTCCTATAAAAAGAAATCTGTGGGAAATGAGTGATTGCATAATCACTAACATATGCCAATTTCTCTAAACCTGTTGTCTTTCGGTGTTTTGAAGTGTATTACCCCAACTACTGAACTGCTATCTTTGAATAGTTCTAAGTCGTGATGCAAGTTGTATAGTCTCCCTCTTTTTTTTAAACATTTGAAGGATACGTACTATATAGTCCATGGAAGAATTCCATGGGGTCGCAAAGAGTCGGACACGACTGAGTGACTTTCAAGTTCACTTCCATACTTAAAAAAAGCAAACACCACAAAAAGTAAGGTTTGGTTGTATATGTAGCAAAATTAACAGGACAGGATGATGAAGGGTGGGAAAATTAGGCAATTATCCAGAAAAATGGTCGGTGGAGGGAAAATGTGCTTTCTTCAATTACCTGTGTACCTTAAATAATATTTTTAGCCTGACTTAAAACAATAAATATCTCTGTTTTCTGTATGAGAAGTATAGATTTGACTGCCAAGTAAAATTATTTGTCTTTTTAAAAAACAGTAGACACAGAACTTATTCATTTTTGATTTAAGAAATTAAAGTGCCTGCGACCAGAAACACATCTTTAAAACTGAAGAAAACCTGGAGATAGAACCTAAAGGACATCACATTTCTATGTGGGCCAAGTGAAAAAAACAATACTGATGCTATTCAGTTTCTATGAGGATGAAGATCACTGATGCCTGGTCTTCACTTTATTAAATGAATTATAGATAATTAAAAAAAAAAAAAGTCAGAGGCTGCTCTTCCTGGCAGCTGCATAGCAGAGAAACCACAGGTTTATCACTTACTGCTACCAAAGATCTCACAAGAAAATGGGTGCAATAGTTTACCCATTCTTTCTTCAAATTTATCTCACTATTGCTATCCTTTGTGAAAAGTTGGAGTCCAGTGAGGTACTGATGGCTGACCAGAGAGACATGCGTCAGTACCCTATAAACTAAGGCTCCCCCAGAAGGCATTCAGCTAGGGCACCAATGGTTCTCAGTGGTGGATTTCCATTAGAATCATCTGGGGAACTGTCCAATCACTCATGCTTCTGGTCAACCCTACACCAAGTAAGTCAGACCATGAGCATGAGACCAAGGCATAGGTGCCTTTTTTTTTTCCTTAAGTCCCTGGGTGATTTCAATGTGCAGCCAGGGAAGAGATCCACTTGCATGTTCTTATGGCACCCAGGAATTCTCTGTCTTAAACTTCATTCTACTTGATTGTGGATACATTTTTGAATGTAGGATCTTTATAACTTTTTAAGACTATAAGAAAGTTTATTTTGCTACTGCTATAGTCACAATACCTAAAATTATACCTGAATTAAAGTAAGCTCAATGCATATTTATAAATAGGAATAACAATTGAATGAATGATTACAAGGCAATTTTTAAGTGAATGATTATTTTATGTGATGAAAACATTATAAGTTGACATTTTTGGCATAGGGCATTATTGGTCAAAGAAAACTTTATGAAAATGGTGAATCTGTGCCAGGGCCTTGATGGCAGAATAAACTATGACTTGTGGAGAAGACATGCTTGAACAGACATGGAAAAGGCTAGTGCTAAGCATTTTGCAGGATGAAAGAACTAAAATTTCACTTAAAAAATATCTACTACTTCCCTTTATACTTATGCCAGAATATTGTAATCTATGAAAAAATAATAAAAAACTACCAAGTTTTAAAGAAATTCTAGAAAATATTGAAAGCTAAATGTACACAAAAAATAATTCACATTCACAAAGAAAAGAAAGGAAAAGCTAGGAGCTAGCAAATATAATATTTCATAGCTTAATTTCATATTATATGAATATTTTGTTTGGGAGATTAGAGAAAAGCAAAAAATATATATCTTTATTCCCATCAAAATTTATATGTGGTATCTTCATTGATAAGACGGAGATTTTGAATTAAATCATGGAATAGTTAAGGGGAGTTGTATCCTTTTGAAGCTTTCATATTGTATCTGTCAGATAATAATATTGTGTAGTCAAAATTGAAATAGCTTTTAATGTGTCTTAGTAAAACACAACCAGTTTTTCCTCCAGCTATGGAACTAATCATTTTTCTATGATTAAGCATTATATGAAATACTTGGCTCAAGTTTTCAAAACATATTGTATATCCCCCCCAAATCTTTGAATACATGAATTGAGCACAATGAAGGGAAGAAGAACTTCTTCTTCATAACACCTCTATTATGTACAGAGGCCTCTCTCTATACCTCTCTGGATCCTCCCCATTCTTACCTGTATTATGTAGAATATAATTCAATTAATGTAAGTTGAATTCATCTCTAGTGAAATGCAAACTCTAGGAGACAGTAAAGGACAGGAAAGCCTGTTTTGCTACAGTCCATGGGATTGCAAAGAGCTGGATACGGCTGAGCAACTGAAGAATACCCCCCCTTTATATGCAAACACCATGGACATAGAAAAGTTATCTCTTTGGTTCCTTCCTCACTGTCTTGAAAAAGGCTTCAATAGACCTCAAGAGAAGCTCAGTGGATATTTATGGAATTAAATAATAAATTAATAAATGATTTCTAATTGTTAGGTAATTACATCACTCTCATGTATTCTCACAGAGAAGGCAATGGCAACCCACTCCAGTATTCTTGCCTGGAAAATCCCATAGGCAGAGGAGCCTGGTAGGCTGCAGTCCATGGGTTTGCTAAGAGTTGGACACGACTGAGTGACCTCACTTTCACTTTTCACTTCCATGTACTGGAGAAGGAAATGGCAACCCACTCCAGTGTTCTTGCCTGGAGAATCACAGGGACGGGGGAGCCTGCTGGGCTGCCATCTATGGGGTTGCACAGAGTCGAACACGACTGAAGTGACTTAGCAGCAGCATGTATTCTTGGGCTTCCCTTATGGCCCAGCTGGTAAGAATCTGCCTGCAATGCAGGAGACCTAGGTTCAATCCCTAGGTTGGGAAGTTCCCCTGGAGAATGGAAAGGCTACCCACTCCAGTATTCTGGCCTAGAAAATTCCATGGACTGTATAGTCCTCGGGGTCACAAAGAGTCAGACATGAATGAGTGGCTTTCACATGTATTCTTATTTCTTTATCTGTGTTATCCTTTTTCAGTTTTTCAGAAGAACTTCATATATTATGTGCATCTGGATATTACCTGGACTGCACCTTCCTGGAGATTGTCAAACTCTTCAGAGCTGACTATTCCCTACATATGGTGCTCAGGCCAGACAGGGACATCCTCTCATATGAATCCTGCTGAAATGCCATTTCTCCTCTCCATTTTTTCTGGCCCAGCCACCCAAGAGGTGATTGCTCTTGGGTCTTTTCCAGTCACTTACCTTCTTGATTGCTAACTGCTTAACCTGTTTTGAGTGGAATTCACACATAGTCAAAACTATTTCTTCTAGGACAGAGTATGGCTGAAAGTAAGGAAATATATTATATCATTTTCCCTGAGCAGTCATGCGTTTCTTCCTATTTTTTTCTCCTCTCTCTCCGTTTCATTACCAGATAGAACAGAACTGTTCAATAGAAATTTAAGTCACAAATGCAAACCAGATAAGTTATTTAAATTTCCTATAGTCACATATAAAAATAGAAAAGAAGCAGGGAAGTTGACTGTGACAGTATATTTTATTTTAATTAACCCTATAGATGCAAATATAATGAGCCCAACATGCAATCAATATGATGATACAAATTCTTGCACAAAATATGCAATGGATGTAACCTGGACATATCATGAAACTTTTAAGGCATTCAGCTACACCAGTGGTCATTCCCACATAGAATGTTAAAAGACTATGGATGGCTCTCAAGGTGCCAGAGTGGCAGAGGGGAAGAGAATCAGGCAAGGTGGAGGACACAGGTCAGGTCATTGGTGCAGAGTGAGGGCATGAGGGGTGGGAACTGGAATCATATGAAATATATTTTGAAATGTTCATGTAGAGAGAACAAAGAAAAAAGCATATGTGGTTTGAAAAGATGCCCCAGACAATTTACAAGTCACCTCATTTCTTCTCCCAACCTGAGACCCAGAGTGGAAAAGAGAATTCTTCCAGGGGGAATGGATAATTAATAGAGATTTCCACTTCCAACACTTGATGATTACATGATATAGAAGCTTGGAATTCTCATAGCTCTCTCCTAAATCATCCCACATCATGTAATACTCATTTTTCCAAACAAGTGAAAGATTACATCCTTAATGTTCATTTTAGCTAAATACATCCTTTTGGCCTAATGTGTAAAACACATCTAAATTAATGATCAAGGCTATAAAATTTTATGAATGATCAAACTGTGAACCAAATCAAATGTGCTTCTCAAGTAGCGCAGTAGTAAAGAATTTGACTTCCAATGCAGAAGATACAAAAGACACAGGTTCAGTCCCTGTGTTGAGAAGATCCCCTGGAGGAAAAAATGGCAGCCAACTCCAGTATTCTTGCCTGGAGAATTCTATGGACAGAAAAGCCTAGCAGGCTACATAGTCCACGGGGTCACAAAGAGTCAGATACTACTGAGCACAAACACATACATGCACACTGCTGGCTTTTGTCTAGTAGAGGATTTTACACAGGATAACACTTAGTCTTTGTGTCCTTTTGACTCAGACTTTTAGTCTCTTTGAGCCAAAAAGGATGAGGTGGCATATTAGAACATCACATTATTAAGAAATCCAAAATTAGCCATCAGAGTGTAGTCATGCCACTGTGGGACATTTCTGACCTAAATTTTCCTTCTCACACAATTTTCTATCCCATGGTAGAGACCATAATGTATGAGGGAAGTATTTCAGTTAGTTGACCAATGGTCTGTGAATGTATATGTTGGTATCATCTCAATTTTGCTCTGTGACATCATTGCTCTAAGATTTAATTGGAACAACAGTAATCTAGATATTTCAGAGTTGTTCTGTAAAGGCATTGAAAAATTCTATAAATAAACATTTTCAAAATCCTTTGAAAAATATAATTTTAAAATCACCCAAAGGCTTTGTTTTTCACTGTCAGATGCTTGCTTTCTCACTTTTACATGAAAAGCACAATAACAGAGATTCAATGTTCCTAAAAGGTTTTTTCCCTAAAATGCAAACTCTTGGATTTGAAGATTAAGAGTTTAATGGCACGCAACAGTCTGTGTAGCTTTAAATGCCTTAATTATTTCAAATATATATATATATTTAAAATTCAGACACCTAGTGTTACTTAAATGCACTCAGGTTTTTGTGGCTTAATAATAACATCTGTTTTGGTTTTTCAACCACAAAAGTGAGTTTAATCTGTTCTTCCTTTAGTTGAACTTTTCACATCTGCTTCGGCTTGGTTCCCATAAGCTAAAGACCAGATCTTTTCCAAAAGTAAGAAGTCTACCTGTACCACTGTTGTTCTAGCTCAAAAGATCTGTTTTTAATACCAGCTGAATATTTCAAAAGAATAACAAAAATAAACTTTTTACCCATGATGCATTTCTAATAATTTTTGGCTTACATATTATCATGTGGTCATTTTATAAATGAAATACTGGGTGGAAATTTTAACCTAAAACAGTAAACTATCACATCACACATACCCAGGTTGTTCCCCAACTCCTAACCTTTTGAACGATGAAAAAGGAGTAAATTTGTATTAAGTTAGTTATTTGTGAGAAAGTTACACCAAGGATGGACAGTGTCTTAAAAACACTGGTTTGTTTTGGACACATACCTAATGCTTATCTGCAGACCATGGGTCCTGAAAAATAGGCCGGAAAATGTTGCAAGAACAACATTACTTCACAGATTTTCCACAATTGTTTGCTGCCTCCAGACTTCAGCTGTACTTCTGCCCTGTTTATAACCAATCCTGAGAAAGATACCTAAAATCAAGGACCCTAAAACCAAATTATTGGAAGTGCCTTTGAAAAAAAAAAAAAAGAAACTGAGTAGAAAATTTTTTTCTTTACTCATAAATTTGGTTGAGAAACTTGTTGAATAAATGAGTTCCTGGGTTAGATATGTGTTAATTGTTTTTCTCAAGTGGAAAGATTAACTCTCTTTATCAGCATTTACATGAGAGTGAACAAAGCTGAATATTCAGTCTTTATTTGGACAAGATTTAATTGATATCAAGTTAGTCTAATTATTTTATTTTAGAAATTTATTTTGAATATGTAAGATGCAAGTAATTATATATTTTTCCTGACACATGATTATGTAATTATATTTGGTCCTGTTTCCAGGACAGAGTAACACAGAATACTGCAATTAGTAGGTGTTCAACTCATGTTTGGTGAATGAGGCCTAATGAGGCAATATAATGGGGAGAGCCTGGTACAGTACCTTTGTCTATGCAAACAAGATGATTCCGTGATTTGAATAATTTCCCAGTGCCTAACTAATGTAAAATGGGGCTGTCAGTGGAGATGATTCCGCTTAATTCAAAAAAACTATTTATTGGTTACATGATGCACACTAGTCACTACAATAACCACAATAAGACTAGGATGAGTAGGCACTTTACAGGATTGAAATAAAAGATAAGCCTGCCAATTACTAAAAATAATTTAAGATAAAATTTTAAAACACTGCTATGCTTGAGCTAGCATTTGAGATAGGCCTTAAAAGAAAAAATAATCAACACTTTGAGAGTTTTGAATAGGATATGGGCAGGAAATGAAAAACAAGAAAGGAAGTGATCTGGTAAGACAGCAAAAGATTTTAGGTCTAGAGAACGGTATTAGGAAAAGTAGGGAATGACAAGCAGTCTAGTTTGTCTGGAGCAGGGGCTTAACAGAGAGAGGATTAGACAAGGATAAAGAGAGAAAAGTTGCTCGGTGGCATGCTGTGGAACGCTTTAAATGCAATGCCAAGGAACTTGTACATAATTCAGTAGGAAATGACAACCTGGATCTTCAAATCAGGTCTTTTTAATGTAGTATTCAAATAATTACTTTCAGTCACTTTGCCAGCATGGGCAGAATCAAAGAATTAACATTCTTTTCTAAACTTGGTCAAATAAATTTAGTGTAGTTTCTAAGATTCATTTAAAAAACAAATTCATGAATGAGGGTGGGAACACGGAATGGAAGGATCCTGTCAAGTTTCTTGATCCTTAGATTAGTTACTTGGAGATAAACCAGAGAAGGCTTTTTTAATGTTGATGAAGCAAAACCAAACATTCCGTGGCAGAAAAAAGGGAATTCTAAAAAATATGAGTTTTGCTACTCATGCTTGGAACTTCCTGCACCCAGATTCTCAAAATTATGTGCTTACATGATCTATTAGACTATTAGTAATTGTAAAAAGTAAGCTCCATATACAGTGTATGTGCATGCTCAGACACTCAGCTGAGTCTGACTCTTTGTGACCCCACGGACTATAGCCTGCAGGCTCCTCTGTCCATGGAATTCTCCAGGCAAAAATACTGGAGTGGGTTGCCATTTCCATCTCCAGGGAATCTTCCCAACCTAGGGATCAAACACACATCTCCTGCATTGGCAGGTGGATTCTTTACCACTGACCCACCAATATCCATATATTTGGACCATTAGTCAAATGACAGTAAACAAGCTATTTTTTAAAAGATAAGAAGCAAAGAGAATTTAGTTTCCTCACTTTGTTGAGAGAATCATATATAAATTCTGATTGAGAAAAGCTCCATGATGAAATATCTCTATGAGTTTAAATAGGAGTGATGATATGTTGAGAAATAGGGAATGTTGCTTTTTTTTTTTTCATTATGATGTCTTATAAATGTGGGTCATATCCTCACTAATTGATTTATTTATCTTTTACTGATATGTAACTATATGAATGAAATCTTAATATAAAATTTAAAAAACAAGATTTATTTGCTGCTGCTGCTGCTGCTAAGTCACTTCAGTCGTGTCCAACTCTATGCGACCCCATAGATGGCAGCCCACCAGGCTCCCCGTCCCTGGGATTCTCCAGGCAAGAACACTGGAGTGGGTTGCCATTTCCTTCTCCAATACATGAAAGTGAAAAGTGAAAGTCAAGTCGCTCTGCTGTATCTGACTCTTAGCGACTCTATGGACTGCAGCCCACCAGGCTCCTCCATCCATGGGATTTTCCAGGCAAGAGTACTGGAGTAGGGTGCCATTGCCTACCATGTCCCAAATGCCCGAAGGTCAATTACTATTCTCATTCCCATTTTCTCTACCCTCAGCCTGATCCACTTTCAATATTCTTTCCAACTACTAAGTAATACAAAGCATCATACCCTCTCCTCCTCCCCCATATCCAACTCAACACAATGTCTTACAACTTTATTCATGAAATATTTCACAATTCAAATTCCATCAACAAACTACCACCTTAATCCAAGCTATCATCAAGCCATATGTAGTATGCTACAATAGTATGCTGTCTGATCCACTTCAGTTCAGTTCAGTTCAGTCACTCAGTCGAGTCTGACTCTTTGCAACCCCATGAATTGCAGCATGCCAGGCCTCCCTGTCCATCAACAACTCATGGAGTTCACTCAGACCCATGCCCATCGAGTCAGTGATGCCATCCAACCATCTCATCCTCTATCATCCCCTTCTCCTCCTGCCCCCAATCCTTCCCAGCATCAGTCTTTTCCAATGAGTCAACTCTTCACATGAGGTGACCAAAGTACTAGAGTTTCAGCTTTAGCATCATTCCTTCCAAAGAAATCCCAGGGCCGATCTCCTTCAGAATGGACTGGTTGGATCTCCTTGCAGTCCAAGGGACTCTCAAGAGTCTTCTCCAACACCACAGTTCAAAAGCATCAATTCTTCCGCACTCAGCCTTCTTCATAGTTCAACTCTCGCATCCATACATGATGATATATGGACTACTGACTACTGGAAAAACCATAGCCTTGATTAAACAGAACTTAGTCGACAAAGTAATATATCTGCTTTTGAATATGCTAGCTAGGTTAGTCATAACTTTTCTTCCAAGGAGTAAGCGTCCATCAACAAACTACCACCTTAATCCAAGCTATCATCAAGCTATATGTAGTATACTACAATAGTATGCTGTCTGATCCACTTACCCTTCTTCAATTCATTCCCCAGGCAGCAGGCAGATCCATATAACGTTGGCACTACCTCCAATCCTAGTGTCTATCTCTCCCCATTACTATTAGGATTTTGCTCTTTGTAGTACCGCTAATATTTAGCTAGGAATGGAATTTAATTCAGTTTAATCAAAGATATGGTTACTATACACAAATGGGAAGAAAAACTGGTAAACAAATATTGGAATATAAGAGGCAACTGGAAACATGGAAAAAATAGTAATTTCACTCTTACTCCCAGAAGTAACTTTCACATGAAAAATAAAACATTCTCTTCCATAAGGCACTATTATCTTTGCTTTTTCATGGGGTTCCCATGGCTATCACTGGTTTTGTATTTTGAAGTTGGTGGACTTGATTCAGAACATGAGAAATCAAATTCTCTAGAAGTCAAAAGCAAGTTTTAAGAACTTAATTCATTAAAAAAAAATTCCCAAATATTTTTATAGTCTTTCTTAAAAATCTTCCCCATTTCATTGGTCACAGGATTTTCTTAAGGACTATGTTATTACCCCAGATGTGGGGTAGTGCTGCTATTAAGGAGGATACTTGGACTCAGTTCTTAACTTCTTTCAGAATTCCATGCTGTTTTCCCTTCTCATAAAGGATTAAAACCACATCATGATAGAACAATCTGTAAGAATCATAATGCTTTTAACAAGTAAGAAATGGATTAAAAAGCACTTTGTGTCTTGTTAAAGAAATCCCCTTTCCTCAGAAGCACTTTTTAGCATTTTAGAAGTGGCATTTGATCTGACTGACATATTGACCAGTAATTTGAACAGAAGATGGATCATTTCCACTTAGATCACAAAGGGAATATAAATTTGTGACTGTAAATTCAAGAGGGACAACTTCCAAAGAATTTCTGTAGAATAACCTCTTTTACTCTAAAATAGCTTTTAAAGTTGCTTTAGATTCTTCCTTAGACTCTCTAATAAATCACTGTCCGAAACCATACTGAGTACTTACCTATTGTTTTTATTTGGATTTGCAAATAGACCAAAATAGAATTGATCTTAAAGTGAAAGGTGACTTAAAATACCCACCCTCTACTCCTATCAATAGAAAGCACTATACCAGTAGCCAAAACATTACTGGGCAGTGTTTTCTTGTTGCTGACTTTGTGTTTTTCCTCTTCCATTTTTTGCTATATTTTACTGTTCACACATGAACACTACTTAGTTTTTGGTACCATATTCTCATTGATTAACAAATGCTCAGGTAGGAGATGGAGAGCTATCACATATTTTCCTAAAATTCTTGAGATAAAAAGCCAAATATACCTGATCATAACAACAGTAAACTTACTACCGTTTCACCACTGTGTGAAACAACAGTCAGCCAAGCATCTACAGAACATACTTAAATTTTTCCTTTCAACTATATGATTAAAGTCTCTCAATATCTAGATCACCACCAATATTAATTGCTGATGTATACTATTTGGTAATGTTTTCACTGTTTAAAAAACATAGAAGGCATTAGCTGCAAGTATATAAAGGAAAATATGTCTGTACACATGAATTTTGAATGTATTTCTTGGTCATTCGTATTCCATCCAAGAAAAGTCACAACTCAGATCACGGATATAATGTGAATACTTTGAAGGATCCAACATGATTTTCTGGAAATGTAATGGTACAAAAAGTAACTGCTTTATGACACTTAAGGATTTATCACCTGACCATATAAGTTTATGCCTTTCCATTGTATTGATCTTTATTTTGCAAATGTTTCAGCAGCATTTACTATCACTGAAGTAGTGGCAACATGTTCTACTTAAGATCAAACAATCTCCCAAAATCTGGCAAGATTTAACAGAAATTTAAAACAATACTTCCCAGGGAAAACGCTAACCATCTGTAACTGTTATTATTAACACTATTCTTTTCTTTTTTTTCTTTCTATATTATTTATACTTCCTGTTGATCTAAAAGCTTTCTGTCTATCATTAGCACATAATTGTAAACAAATGGTTGAAGATGTTTTCATTTATGATTTCTCTCCTATGTCAAACAAATAAAGTATCTTGTTTTAGTCATGAATGAATTTCCCGTCCACACACAGGTCTACCTGAACTCAGCTAAGAAAAATGCATAGCAGAACACGCAAATGCTTGGTTTCAGAAAGTTGAGATATCATCTTTAATACTCTTAGTATACTTATAATAATTGGACAATTATCTTTAAAAAGGAAAAAAGAGTTTAACACATTACAATGGCTACTTTAAATTAGTAGTTTAAGTTAGTGTTATAGAAAGTAGGAAACACACATTTAGATATACTTGCATGTAAAGAGAAACTGAAAACATCAGAACATAACCTGTTGTTTTGTATTATTTTGTACTAAGCACATAACCCCAGCCACACTGAAGTAAGCTGTCATAAGTCAGATTATGTCCCCATTTCTTAGTCCTTGTCATAGCCCTCAGGATACATTGTCCAATGCCACCCACTTGTATCCCTGCCAGAGAGAATATGCAGTTACTTGTTCAATTCTGCAGCAGAGTTGCCTCTTTGATGTTGTTCAGCCACCATTTCCTTTCCATTCACTTTTATCTCTGTCCTGGCACTCATTCCTGCAGCATCCTCCTCAACAGATGGTCTCCATCTCCCCTTCAGAAGTGCCCAAAATACTCCAGCTTCCTCCTCTTGATCTTTTCCCACCAACAGCCACGTTATTCCTCAAGATTTTAATACCAGCTATCCTCGGCTTTAGTCTTTATTCACAGATTAATTTATGGTGAGAAAAAGGGCCTCAAGAAAACACCACAAAATGCTCAGCATTTATTGCTGCATTATTACTCAGACCTCTCTACTATTTGCTGGGATGTTTATTTGGCGCAGTGCTTAACATGTAACTATTATTTTTAATGAAGACTGTTAGGTACAGGGGATTCAGATATACATCAAAAATTGTTAATGAAAGAAGGTAAATGAGGCCTGGACAAGGTGTGGGGGAACAAGCACAGGAAACTCAAGGAGACAAGCATCAACTTTGTTCATAGAGAGTATCACAAGAGGGTTCACGTAATTGGGTCTTGTAGGATAAACAGGAGTTCACCAAGTTCATCATGGGTAAAGGACTCTCTGGGGCTTCCCAAATGGTGCAACGGTAAAGAATGTGCCTGCCATTGTAAGCAGTGCAGGAGATGTGGGCTTGATTTCTGGATTAGGAAGATTCCCTGGAGGAGGAAATGGCAACCTACTCCATTATTCTTGCTGGGAAATCCCATGGACAGAGGAGCCTGGTGGGCTATAGTCCACGGGGTGGCAGAGAATCAGCCATGATTGAGCACATGCATGCATACACAAAAGGCAATACAGGTGAAAACAGTGTGAGGATAGATATAAAATAGCACACCCCTTTTGGAGAATTTTAAGCAGTATATATGTGTATTGGGCAGCTTCTAAGAACAGGTGGGGACTGTCCAATGGATGAATTTGAAAATGTACAGAAAATAAAGACACTTTCATGTTCTGATATTTGGACTGGTCTATAAGGCAACAAAAACATTGAAAGGTTTTGAATAAGTAAAATATGGTTAAATACTTGATGGTATGTCTAGTTTTAAATAATTTATGTGACTGTACTATGGAAGCTGAATGGGAAGGAAAAAGAAATTGAACACACAAAACTGACAAAACACCAATATACTAGCTGTAGTGTGATGTGATAACTGTCTAAACTAAAGCACTGCCAATGGGTTTGGGGTCAGAGGTGGGGTAGATTCTGAGATTTAGAATTGATTAGGCCCTGGTGACTAGGCTAGAAGGGTAACATGGGGGAAAGAATTTGGGAAGCTTACAGATATCTGACATGAGATGTTGGGGAAGAAAACCCATTGGTTCTATTCTACCCTGCTGAGACAAGTGACTGTGAGGTATCTGAGTAGAGCTGACTAGAAGGCAAGTAGAGTTTAGGATCAATGACCTTACTACAGAGAATACTCTGGAACATAGCAGTTAACTAATGATTAGGGATCTCAAGTATGAATTAGGAGCCTGAGAGAAAATGTTAGAGAAGAGGCCAAGAACTCATTTCCCAGAAAACAACAAAGTCTCATGTGCACTGCCAGTTGAGAAGCCTGCAAAGAATATCGAGAATGGCTTGGAACTAAGTTCGACAGCAACAAGAAAAATTTGGTTGCTTAGTCACGTCCAACTCTTTGAGACCCTCTGGACTGTAGACCCTTTGCCCATTGAGTTCTTCAGGCAAGAATGCTGGAGTGAGTTGCCATTTCCTTCTCAAGGCGATCTTCTCAACCCAAGGATCAAACCCAGGTCTCCTGTATTGCAAGCAAATCCTTTACCAACTAGCCACCAGGGAAGCCCAAGTTCAGTAAGGTAGGGTGTAATTGACAGGGATAATTTCCATTGAGAAAGGTTTTTGGTTGTTGTTGTTTTTGTTTTTGAATGATTCAGTTCAGTTCAGTCACTCAGTCGTGTCCGACTCTTTGAATGATTAGTGACTATCAATCAGTAATTAGAAAAATAAGGAAGGGAAGTAATGAAACAGTATGAAATATTACTCTCGGATTTAAAGAGAACAAATGCCAAATGATAATAACCATGGGTCAATAATGTGAGAGTGTTAAAAATGAGACAATAGGCCCAAAATGGAACCACTTGTGCTAGCCCCACATCCCAGTTTCAGAATTAATACCTGGCTTAACTGCAATTGCAATCTTCCCTAGGAATGTAATCTTAACCAGTCAGTCTGAAATTTCCTGGTGAGCACTATTAACGTAATCTGCCAGATAGCTCCTTTTCATCCCCAAAGGAAGGGGACCTTGCCTAAAGTAATCCTTTTCCTTATCCACCTTACTTTTTGCCTTTAAAAACTGTTCTCTCTGTAGCACTTTGCAGTTCTCTTCTGTTGGCTAAAGATGGGAACCTGTTTGATTCATGAATCATTGAATAAAGCTAATTGATCTTTAAATTTACTCAGTTGAATTCTGTTTTTTAGCAGAAGAAATTGTAGCATGTCATGAAAGGAAGGAATCAGCAAAATTTAATGAAGAACAAAGACATATAAAGTAATTACCAAGTAACACGAATGTTATGCTAGAAGAAAAAATGACTGTGGGAGCATGGTTAGAACTACATTTATCTATCTTTCCATGAATGCAAAAGTCAATATCATTTTAACTCTAAATTTACTGAATAATAACTTTCAACTTACAGATCATTTGCCTATGCACACATGCACAAGCAAACACATAAACATGAAGAACAAAATTCTATTGACATATTATTGAAAGACCAACCATGATGTCTGAACTACCTATTTTCTGAAACAATGTGATTCACAAAGTGGTAGAACAGAAAGACATCAGAAATTCTGCTATCAATCCCCTCATTCTGTTCTTATAGATGAAGAATATGAAGCCCAGCCTCTCCTGGGGGCTGAGCAGTAAAGAATCCACCTTCAATGCAAGAGACATCATTCAACACAGGAAACACAGGTTCAGTCTCTGGGTGGGGAAGATCCCCTGCAGAGGGAAATGGCAACCCACTCCAGAATTTTTGCCTGGCAAATCCCATGGACAAAAGAGACTGGCGGGCTACAGTCCATGGAGTCATAAGAGTCAGACAGGACTTAGTGACTAAACCACCACCGTCCATGAAGCCCAGCACAGGTTCCCTGGCACACCAAATCAGAACACCAGAGGCAGAATAAGTGCCAGTTAGTACAACTGTAGGTTTATTATTGGGACTTCCCGAGTGGCTCAGTGGTAAAGAATCTGCCTGCCATGAAGGAGACATTGGTTCGATCCCTGGAACAGGAGGATCCTCTAGAGAAGGAAATGACAACCTGCTCTAGTATTCTTGTCTGGGAAACCCTACAGAGGAATCTGGTGGGCTACAGCCTATGGAGTAGCAAAGAGTCAAGACAAGATCCTTGTAACTGAACACACACATACACATACACACACAGATTTATTATCGTTCCTTGTTGCCTTATCCTCTAAGCTTTAAATACAAAATTATCTGTGAATAGGAAATTTTTTTGTTATTTGAATTTATCACAATAACTTTTATAACAGACACTGTTTTAAGTGGTAGGTATCACTTTATCCTGTTTCAATAGATACTACACTTTTTAGAATATCACGTTGTAACTCAGTTAAGCTATTTTATTTATTGAGTATTAAATATGTATTACCTGTCATAAGTTATGGCAAAAGAAGTTGTGATAATTTTATTATTTCCCCAAGAAATACAGAAATATGCTTGGAATGACATTCTCTAACTGAAAATATTGCAAGGAAGACACAAGTTTGGTTTCACTGTGATTTTGTTGTTGCTTTTGCTGTTTGTTTTGCCAGTGGTTGGAACCAAAGTTTAAAAAAATCTAAAATTTAGCTTTCCTTTCTAAATAAGCAAAAACAAAGCTTTAGTCTTCAGCCTCAATTCACTTCACATCTTTTACCCTAGTCCCACTGACACTGTCACTTCAAACTCACAGCATAATGCAGCATGCTATTTTCCAATGTCAGTAAAACAAAAGCTTCATTGAATAAGTATGTGTGAAAACGCTGCAAACAAAAACATCTCCACAGGCAGCATCTGATTGGCTCACAGCAATGCTCTGCATTGTCATATCTGAGCTCAGCAAGTAAATTCCTAGCATATCAGGTTGATGTTTCTTTCAAAGTTGTTTATCCTTTTTTAAAAGAAGGGATCAAGCAAAGAAAATTAGGGTAAGTACTTTCCTAGTCAAATCTGGGATTAAACTGTTCTCAATTTAAAGATAGTAAAACAGACTAAAAACAAATATATTTGCATGATATCTCCTTTCATTCTACACAATTCTAAAGTAAGTTTTGAAGGTGACTTCTTCCCTTTATAAAATCTGCAGATGTCATTGCTATAGTTTTACTTTTAACTAAGGAACAAATACAGTTGCATCTATTTGGCTACATATTTTACAAACACTCAGTCTCTATGTTCAGTTCAGTTCAGTTGCTCAGTCGTGTCCGACTCTTTGTGATCCCATGAACCGCAGCATGCCAGGCCTCCCTGTCCATCAACAACTCCCAGACTCCACCCAAATCCACGTCCATTGAGTCAATGATGCCATCCAACCATCTTATCCTCTGTCGTTCCCTTCTCCTCCTGCCCTCAATCTCTCCCAGTATCAGGCTCTTTTCCAATGAGTCAGTTCTTTGCATCAGGTAGCCAAAGTATTGGAGTTTCAGCTTCCACATCAGTCTTCCCAATGAACACCCAGGACTGATCTCCTTTAGGATGGACTGGTTGGATCTTCTTGCAGTCCAACGGACTCTCAAGAGTCTTCTCCAACACCATAGTTCAAAAGCATCAATTCTTCTGTGCTCAGAAAGCTAGTGGAGGTGATGGAATTCCAGTTGACCTATTTCAAATCCTGAAAGAGGATGCTGTGAAACTGCTGCACTCAATATGCCAGCAAATTTGGAAAACTCAGCAGTGGCCACAGGACTGGAAAAGGTCAGTTTTCATTCCAATCACAAAGAAAGGCAATGCCAAAGAATGCTCAAACTACTGCACAATTGCACTCATCTCACACACTAATAAAGTAATGCTTAAAATTCTCCAAGTCTCTATGTAATAGAGAATTATAGGCTTCCTTCCTGTATCTCAGTCCACTTCACCATATTCTGTAGCTAAAAAAATTCCTGCAGTAATACAAAACTCAGCATTACTGTGGTAGTCAAGTCAGAGCCAACACAACTGGGTCTCTACAGTTTCCCATTTTTTTCTAATTTTTCCCCAGCTCATGGGGCAGTTACTCTCATAAGTGTTTAGGGTACCAACATGCAGAATTTCTTTAATTACAATTAATTTTCTTTTCCTCAACCTTGGCAGCTGTGCCAGCAGTTAATCCACTGTCATGCATAGAGTTGCTTCTAACTGCCTACATGATGATGCTGCCAGCAAAACTGTTCACTGAGTTTCACATGAGCCCAGTTTGGATTTCAATCTTTCAGGGGATCTGTGTCTTGTTACTTTGCTATAACCTAATATTTTAACTTAGTTGAAAAATATCTTCAAAAATCACCTGTAATAGAAAAACCTGATATAAATGAATACATTTTTCTCCAGTGAGTTATCTAACAAGAATTCTAAATTGCAAAAGCTAACTTTGTAAAGGCTATGCTAAAAGTGCTTCATGCATGGTTATTTCCATCTCATTAAGTGGCTTTAGAAAAAGATACAAATGACTTCAAAGCAATGGCTTAAAAGAATTCAACCAGGCTTTTGAGGTAAGAGCAAAAGAATGGACTATTTTGAAAAGTGGGGAAAGCTAAGTTCTATTATCTGTGACCAGGTGTTTAATTAACATCAAGAGATAACATTTATAAAAATATAGACTTTGCTACAAATCTTATGTAGAGTTCATGAGATATACACTGATATTTGTTCACTAATCCAGCGAATCAGTTCAGTTCAGTCACTCAGTCATGTCTGACTCTTTGCAACCCCATGGACTGCAGAATGCCAGGCTTCCCTGTCCATCACCAACTCCCAGAGCCTACTCAAACTCATGTCCACCGAGTTGGTGATGCCACCCAACCATCTCATCCTCTGTCATTCCCTTCTCCTGCTTTCAGTTTTTCTCAGTATCAGGGTCTTTTACAGTGACTCAGTTCTTTGCATCAGGTGGCCAAAGTATTGGAGTTTCACCTTCAACATCAGTCTTTTCAATGAATATTCAGATCTGATTTCCCTTAGGACTGACTGGTTTGATCTCCTGGCAGCCAATCATTTATTCATTAAATAATAACTAATGGTTTATCTACAATGTGCTAGGTATTGAATGTAGATCTGGAAAAATAAGAGACAAGCCCCTGCCTTCCTGGAGTGAAAGGAAGGAAGCCCCTCCTTTCTTGTAGGAGATACAAATAATAAAAAAAATGTATATATAAAGAAAAGAGAGGCAGCATTAAGTGCTATGAACAGAAATAAAGTGAGATCGTGGGACTTGAGAGACAGGGGAGAATACTATTTTACATATTTGATCAGTCAAGGCCTCTTGGAAGAAGTTACCTTTGAGTAGAAACCTGAATAAAGAAAGTCTGTGTCAAGTAATTCTTAGATTGAAAGCCTTACAGAAAGAAGAATAGAAATACACAATCCCTGAGAGGAAAATGGGCTTGGGATGTTTGTGAAACAGAAAAGATATAGGAGTGGAGGGGAGTGAGGGAAAAATAAGTCTGAAGTAAGAGAAATGGTATTGAAGGCCATAGAAAGGACATTGGATTTTATGCTAACTAGGTTGAAAAGGATTTTATGCTAACTAGTTGAAAACAGTTAGAACTGGACATGGAACAACAGACTGGTTCTAAATAGGAAAAGGAGTATGTCAAGGCTGTANATGGACAAGGGAGGCCTGGTGTGCTGCAATTCATGGGGTCGCAAAGAGTCAGACATGACTGCGACTGAACTGAGGTTGAAAAGCCCTTGATGTAATGTCACACACACACACACACGCGTGCGCGCTCTCCAAACATTCCTCTTTCCAATGCATAAAGATTTGTTGGCAATCTATCCTCTCCATGGGATATGACCTTGGGTGTTCACTGTGACAATTTCTATCCCCCAATCTATTGTTTGTTTCTTACAACAGAGACATCAGAACACATAGAAAGGGTCAAAGAAAAGACCATTGCAAGAATTCACATTTTATAGTATCTTCTTACACAAGTTCTCACTTGCACCCTATAAAAACTCAGTTAGGTATTTAAGGGAACTGTGACAATCCTTATTTTATAGAAAAGGAAAGGGGAGTCAAATTTTCTTGAACAATGACACATTAGTGGATTGTAGTAGAAGTTAGATCTTCTTCTGTCAGGTGGAAGGCTCATTTCTACACACAGGCTAGCTTTCAAAAGAAAATTAAGTGTGATTATCTTCCACTTTCTTTCATATTTCACTCACCAAAAGCTAAAATAAGTTTAAGATAATAGAGTCCAGTTTGGAAAAAATAAATGCATTCCCTAATGAAATAAGAACAGCCATAATATATTGTTCTCTTAAGACCAGAACTGTAACATTTTTAATATGTCTGATAGCACTCTGTAAAACCATGTACAAAAACATCCTGAATACAACTATTTCACTGATTGGTTGATGGGTTTGTTAAGAGATAAAATTAAGAGTTAGAAAATTTTATGTCAGAGAAAATTAGTATTTATCATCCCCGTAATCTCCTTTATACTTCACAGAAATAAAAGTAATATGTACTTTTCAATGTTTTGTATGTATTTTACCCTCAAATATTTGTCATATTTTTATGGAAAGGCTGGTTCATGTAACACTATTTGGGAATAAAAACTTTCTTGTAAGAAAGGTATATATTAAGGGCTGGCAATAAGAACCATTTTTAAGACTAAATAATTGTCATTTCAGTTCAGCATGTATTGAACATCAAGTGAGTGCATGATATACCCTATCTGACACTGGGAATACAAAGATGGGTCAGGCTGTCATACAATAATTTTGATAGATCACATTACTTGGAGATATTAAGAATGGGAAGGGGGAATAGAGAATACAACATTATTTTGGACATGTTAATAATTTTCCTCACTATTCTCCTGTATTTGACCTTCTTAATCCCCATCCCTGAAACTCTCACCTAAAGTCCACTTAGGCCCTTTTTCTTATGTGTTCCTACAACTCCATCAGCCTCTGAGCAGGAAATGGGCTTGCTACCCCTCCCTCCAAAAGCAAATAATGATAAGAATCCTCTGAACTAGGTTTTTATCTCTGTCTTCACAAGGTTCTTCATTCTTCAGTCGGCATAAAACCTCTTCAAAATACTTTCTGGTCAGAGGAGAACTGCTGCCCAGAGTTAATGGCTCTGGAAGTTTCTTTTAGAGGAATCAAAGATGGCAGAGCAATATTGAAGCCCCACTGGATGAACGACATCAAATTCCAGGCAGAAAATGAGCCATGGAGGAGAAAACCATGGAGTTGTAAGGAAGCAACTACACTAATAGAGGCCAAATAATGCAAACCAAGGCTATTCCAAATGAAATCTCTATTATATATTTTAAAAACTCAGAAATTGGTGACATCAACAAGATTTTAGACCAGGATGGTTCAGAATATCATGCTCTTGTAGAAACACTAAATAAAAAATTGAACCTAACTAAAATAACCTTAGAGAAACTCTGGAAATTAAAGTTGTACAGCAACCAAACAAGCACCCANATGTGTTCCTACAACTCCATCAGCCTCTGAGCAGGAAATGGGCTTGCTACCCCTCCCTCCAAAAGCAAATAATGATAAGAATCCTCTGAACTAGGTTTTTATCTCTGTCTTCACAAGGTTCTTCATTCTTCAGTCGGCATAAAACCTCTTCAAAATACTTTCTGGTCAGAGGAGAACTGCTGCCCAGAGTTAATGGCTCTGGAAGTTTCTTTTAGAGGAATCAAAGATGGCAGAGCAATATTGAAGCCCCACTGGATGAACGACATCAAATTCCAGGCAGAAAATGAGCCATGGAGGAGAAAACCATGGAGTTGTAAGGAAGCAACTACACTAATAGAGGCCAAATAATGCAAACCAAGGCTATTCCAAATGAAATCTCTATTATATATTTTAAAAACTCAGAAATTGGTGGCATCAACAAGATTTTAGACCAGGATGGTTCAGAATATCATGCTCTTGTAGAAACACTAAATAAAAAATTGAACCTAACTAAAATAACCTTAGAGACACTCTGGAAATTAAAGTTGTACAGCAACCAAACAAGCACCCAATCAAGAAAAGGCCATATACAATACGGTAGGAGATTAATGGTGCTTTAACTTACCATTGCCCCCACTTGGTCTGGGGGAGTAGCAGTCTAGTCAGTCCCTGGTCCTATTCAGTGACCTGGAAAGAACAGGGTGGACCAAACTTGCAACTTCATAACCTGTCTCCAAGCTGCCTAAGGGTCTATGTTTTGCCCAGTTTGAAGCACAGAAGGCCAGAAGTGGCACAGATTTAATGCTAGTAAAAGCTGCAGGAAGCAAGAGTAATGTCTTGTGAAAACCATAAGGACACTCTAGACTCACAGACACTTGAGGACAAGAGATTAAGAGCAAAGGAAACTAAAATTCGGAGTCTGAAAAACATACAAGCATACCCTGTCTTATTGTGCTTCACAATATTGCACTTAGAAGATATTGCATATTTTTACAGATTGAAGTTTTATAGCAACGCTATATTAAGCAAGTCTACAAGTGCCATATTTTTTTCCAGCAGCATTTGTTCACTTTGTGTCTCTGTAATTTTCACAGAATTAGAAGTGGACCCTGAAGAAATGACTGAATTGCTTCAATCTCCTGATAAATCTTGAATGCATGAGGAGGTGTTTCTTATGAATAAACAAAGCTTCTTGAGCTAGAATCTGCTTCTCATGAAGATGCTATTAAGATTGTTGAAATTACAACAAAAGATTTAGACTATTACTTTAACTTCATTGATAAATCAGAGACAGAATTTGAGAATTTTGACTCCAATCTTTAAAAACATTCTGCTATAGGTAAAATGCTATCAAACAGCATTGCATGCTACAGAGAAATTATTTGTAAAAGGAAAAGTCAATCTACACTGCAGACTTCATTGTTGTCTTATTTTAAGAAATTGCTACAGCCAATTCAACCTTCAGAGACCACTGCCCTGATCAACTAGCAGTCATTAAGGCAAGATCCTACACCAACAAACTGATTATAACTTGCTGAAGGCTCAGACTATGGTTAGTATTTTTAGTAAGGAACTATTTTGTAATTAAGGTATTACACTGTTTCTTTTCAACATAATGTTGTTGCATACCTAATAGACTATGGTATAGTGTAAATATAAATTTTATATGCACTGGGAAACTAGAAAAAGTGACTTATTACAATATTTGCTTTATTGTTATAGTCTGAAACCAAACCCATATCTTCAAGGTATGCCTGTAATAACCGAATTGAAAGATGCACTAGAGAAGTTCAATATTAAGTTAATCAAGAACAGCAGTGAACATGAAGACAAGTCATTTGAAATGATATGGCAGAAAGTGAAGAGGAACTAAAGAGCCTCTTGATGAAAGTGAAAGAGGAGAGTGAAAAAGTTGGCTTAAAGCTCATCATTCAGAAAACTAAGATCATGGCATCTGGTCCCATCACTTCATGGGAAATAGATGGGTAAAGAGTGGAAACCATGTCAGACTTTATTTTGGGGGGCTCCAAAATCACTGCAGATGGTGATTGCAGAAATGAAATTAAAAGACGCTTACTCCTTGGAAGGAAAGTTATGACTAACTTAGATAGCATATTCAAAAGCAGAGACATTACTTTCCCAACAAAGGTCTGTCTAGTAAAGGCTATGGTTTTTCCAGTGGTCATGTATGGATGTGAGAGTTGGACTGTGGAGAAAGCTGAGCGCCAAAGAATTGATGCTTTTGAACTGTGGTGTTGGAGAAGACTCTTGGACTGCAAGGAGATCTAACCAGTCCATTCTAAAGCAGATCAGTCCTGGGTGTTCATTGGAAAGACTGATGCTAAAACTGAAACTCCAGTACTTTGGCCACCTCATACAAAGAATTGATTCACTGGAAAAGACTCTGATGCTGGGAGGCACTGTGGGCAGGAGGAAAAGGGAACAACAGAGGATAATATAGCTGGATGGCATCACCGACTCAATGGACGTGAGTCTGAGTGAACTTCGGGAGTTGGTGATGGACAGGGAGGCCTGGCATGCTGCAATTCATGGGATCGCAAAGAGTCAGACATGACTGAGCAACTGAACTGAACTGAACTGAGGAGAAAATAAGAATAAAAATGAACGGAGCCTAAAGGACTTATGGGACCTATCAAACACAGCAATATACACATTATGGGAGTCCTAGAAGGAAAAGGCAATGGCACCCCACTCCAGTACTCTTGCCTGGAATATCCCATGGACGGAGGAGCCTGGTGGGCTGCAGTCCATGGGATCGTTAAGAGTCGGACACGACTGAGGGACTTCCCTTTCACTTTTCACTTTCATGGATTGGAGAAGGAAACGGCAACCCACTCCAGTGTTCTTGCCTGGAGAGTCTCAGGGATGGGGAGTCTGGTGGGCCTCTGTCTATGGGGTCACACAGAGTCGGACACGACTCAAGTGACTTAGCACCAGCAGCAGCAGGAGAATAGAGAGGAAAAACATACAGCAAGTTGATTTAAAGAAATAATCAATCCCACTTTCCCAAATTTGACAAAAGGTATGGATATACAAATCTAAACAGTTTAATAAACTTCAAGTAAGATAAATTCATAAAGACTGCACATAAAGACAAAGAAATGATTATGTAAGCAGCAAGGTGACTCATTGCATACAAGCGATCTTCAGTAAAGTTGTCAGATTTCTCAGGACAAAATCTGTAGACCAGAGGCTGTGGGATTGCATATTTAAAATATTGAAAGAAAACATGTCAACCAAGAGTTCTGTATATAACAAAATGTTCCTTCAAAAATGACCAAGAAGTTTAGATATTGCCAGAAAAACAACTGCTGAAACAGTTTGTTACTACCAGAATTGCCCTATAGGAAACACTAGACAGAGTCATTCAGATTGCAGTGAAAGGATGCTAGACATATTTCAAATCCATTTGAAAACATCAAGTTCTTTGTCAAATGTAAATATGAATAAATATAAGAATCTCTTGAGATCAGCATCAATGAAAACTTACCAACTTATGATAACATCACTTGTTGAATGAATAGTCTCTCTACGCAGGAGATACATACAGCATTAAAATCACAAATGCTAAAACGTAGCTCTCACTTAAAATTATTCTTCTAAAATTTCATTAAGTTCTATAGGACTTAGAAAATAAGAGTAGACAAAGCCAATTTGAGGCTGCAAAAATAATTCTTACTCTAGCACAAAGAATTCCTGAGCAAATGGAACTTAAATGTGCCAGTATTGATATTGATAAAGTAATTTTGCATTGAATTTTCCATCTACATGCAATAAAAACAAAGGAAACAAAGAAGAACTAGGGGTGCTTTCTTTGAAACAAAAATACTTGTGGCTACTAATGAAAGGATGAGATGAAGTTTCAGAAAAGTTTACAAAGCTCTGTTTTGTTGTTGTTGTTTGTTTGTTTTGGCTGAGTTGCATGATTTCTGGGGTCTTATCTCCCAGACAATGGATTGAACCTAGGCCATGGCAATGAAAGTACTGAGTCCTAACCACTGTTCCATCAGGGAATTCCCTACAATGCTTTTCTAAAGTTAACAAACAAAAATGATTTTATTTAAAGATGAAGTAATTAGAGGAATATATTTGGCTTTATATTTATTTCCTTGATATTTCTGCAAGTGGCATAGATTTAGAAATAATTAATTGATCCACTGGAAAAATTTTTTTTAAAACCCATTTCCAAATCAAGACTTGACATATCCTATATGATTGCTTATTTTTAAAAGATCAAATATTTTTCATAATTGTATCTAATACACGTGTCTTCTTTCATATGTTTTGTTATTTCTAAATAATCCTTTATCACTTTAATTTATTATATTGGAATAAAGATATATCTATAATACTTATAATTTCATAAACTTGAATTTTACTTAGTGCATCATAGTATGTTTATATATGTTTATACTTAACTGACTTGAGATGAATTAAATATTTAATATTATTGTCATATTTAAAACTTTGAGGGACTTCCCTGGTAGTCCGGTAGTTAAACACACTGCACTTCCAAAGCAGGGGGCATGGGTTTGATCGCTGGTTTTGGAACTAAAATCCCACATACTGTGCATCACAGCCAAAAATTAAAATTTTGAATGGTCAGCATTTTGTTTTATAAAATGCTAAGGAACAAACTAAATCCTGATATGCAGTCTTTTCACTCTAAAATGATGATTACTATTTTCTGGAAAAAGTAAACGAGACAGATATTTGAGACTGTTTCAATACAAAGACTTAGTGATCTAACAGAAGTTTGCTCAAACCATGTTAACACCAAAAAGACAAGGACGTTTTATTTTATTAGTAGTCTTAATGTACTACTAGTTTCCGGGTTCCAGCTCATGTCAACAAACTTATTAAAATGCTGCCCACATCACAGATGAATATAATTTTTATATACTATAAAATATTTAGTAGTAGCAGTTGATTGGTTAATATAATGACATGTTATATTAACTATTTAATTAAACATTTATTCATTTCAATTTTGCAGACTTTTTGTCCCCCTCTGTTTGCTTACATTTATAATGGGTCTTAGTTAACCCAATAGGCCCTTTCTCTATGCCTCTAATATCTAGTGGTTAAAATAATCCTGGGTAAGATGCTTAGAAATGGATGTGCTTGGGATAAATTTTGAAGAATGGATTTAATGGTGAGTCAAGAAGAATATGAACCTTATTCTAGGTGAAAAGAATAAAATGAGCAAAAGGCACTGAGTGATGTTAAGTAAGATGTGTATATCTAAAGTACCTGTTATTTCGTGTTACTAAGATGGGAAGTCTTCACCAAGGAATGAGAGATTAAGATGGGAAGGCAGCTAGGAAAAAGGGCGTGAAAAGCATTATTCAAGAGGGCTTAGATTTCATCCCAAGAGAGGTTGCCCCTGAACCACTTTACACAGTGGAGTCACAGGGCCAACTATACACTTCATATGAATCACCATGGTAGCTAAGTAGAGACAAATTTACTGGATTAAATTAAGAGGCAAGAATACAAGTTAAAATGCTCCTGCCACATCTGGGAACAAGAGTCTCCAAAAAGAGGTGCAAAGGATGAATTTCTCTCAAGGAAAGCGTAAGTCATTCGGAGAGAAGAGGGATTGAAATTATATATCTAATTATTTTTATTTTCTCATTCAAAAATCTTCAACTTTTAGCATGTATTTTATAACATACATAGTAGTATAACAGTTCATTTTTTAATGAGAAAACTGGAGAAAGAGGCTCAAAAGTGTTTAGCAGTGGTGGTACAGAAAAACAGACGTTTGGAGACACCATTGTTCTGGATAAGGGTCATCAAAGTGTTTTAAGTTGTTGATTTTTCTGATGGAGAAATACAAATAGAATTTTGCAAGTCTAGAAGCTAATATGATCAGAGTTTTAAAGCTGGTTGGACATAATGATATATACATTATCGCATATACTCATGTGAACATTCCTGTATGCTAGTCACAGAGCAAAGCCAGAATTGAATTTAGGGTTACTAGGTGAGGCATAGTAATGCAGCTCCGTCAAAGAGGAAGTAGATCAGTGCAAGGCCGAGGTATTCTAGTAGCAAATTAAAAGCAGATGGCAAAAGACTACGTGAAAATTCTTTCTCCTATAAATCAAAAAGACTTGCAAAAATAGGGAAACATGAAAAATATTCCTGAGCTGCAGCACAAAATATCTGGGCTAGCAAACAGAACTTTGTCAATAGTCATTGTTAAAAAAGCTATGTCTGAACACAGAAGGTTTTCACTTCTATTTACTCTGGTTTAAAGATTTTCCCTGTGTCCATGCAGAGAACACAGCAAAACATCTTTCCCTGGTTAAGCATTTTTCTCAGCTGCCAAAAAGTTTACATGGGGGGTTAATACTCCCTAAATCAGAATCTTCCTTACTGTAGCTTATTACTCATGAACATCTTAATTAATTCTTTGATAATTCAGGCTTATATACCATAAATAAAAGATTATAGATACTTAGGAAGAACATATTTCACTACCACAGAATAGAGGACTAGACATTTTGCAGAAATCACACATGTCTTTTGATCCAGTTATCAAAAACTCCAGTTTCTGTAGGAATTAGGATGTGTTTCTAAGCAATAGTAAATGCTCTGATATCATCAGAGGGAAAACCACAGGCTCACTCCAATGTGATTAGTAGATGTGACCGCCTCTGCTATGACTCAGGGCTAACAAAAGTAGTCACACACCCAAAATACATTCTCCAGTGGTTTGCTCTTACACATTCTAAAATTCTCAAGACCTAGTATATTTAGCTTCGAAAAAGAAAACCAAGATCCTCATCTTTTGGAGGTCACCATTAAACTGTACTTTACCCTGAAAGAGAAGAAAGGCCTTGAGGACTGTCCTTTATATCAACACGGTAACTCATTCTGATCAGCCAGTTGTAACCTTGGCAGACATAGAGCCCAGCCTTGAGAAGATAAGATATGAGGAATAGGTAAGCGAAGGAAAATCTTTCTCTCCCATTTCTTTACGTCACCAGAATAGGCCTTGAGCAAATCACTGCAAGCTCTTTGCTTGTGATATTCTAAGCCTACAAAAAATTTAAGACATGCAGGACTATGTGAAGATGCGTGTTTCATAGGGTAGAAACTTAACTGAGAAATTGGCTTTCTTATATCCTGCTTGTATTTTTAAATAATTCAGGACCACTCTAATCCTATTCAATTATATTATATTATAATTCTTAAATAAAACTATAATTTTATAATTCTTAATTAACTAAAATTACATTAATATTAATACATAATATTATTTTATCAAGATAACAAATATTAAGTAAGCACCAAGAGGTGCTACTTGACCAAGAGATAGAGTCCACTATAAAGGTTAGCTGAATTTTCTTTGAGGTTTTGATTCTTAAAAGTTATGTAAAACTCATTTGTATATGTTAAAATGTATGTTGCTATTAAATATGCTCATGGGGAAACCTGCAATGTACAATAATATTTACTATTAAATTTCCCTTAAGTTTATTAATTCTTAATACTATACGTAAATGACTGTACCAGAGACTGTATGTTCATTAAATTTTCTCATTTCACCCTCACAGAACTCACTTTATAGATTAGAAAACTGAGGATCAAAGAGGGCAAAAGTAACATGACCAAAACTACACAAATGGGAAGAATTAGAGTTGAGATCTGAAGTTTGGTCAGAATATTCACAGGTTATTCTTGGATCCATGATGGAATTATTCATTTTGTATTTGCATATTTCTTATCATGTATCAAAAGCAGTTAATGTCAGATGTGAAAGCACAGATTGATATAAATTGGATACATTACTGCCTTCAAGGAGATTATAGGCTAAGTGGAGAGTTAATGTGTATGAACATGTAGTCCTATCAGATAAATAGTAGTAGTAGCATTAGTCACTCGGTTGTGTCCTACTCTTTGAGACCCCATGGACTGTAGCCAGCCAGGACGCAAATTGTAAATCTGAATCCTATGTACATAAATGTACAGGTTCCTTCATGATAGAGACTACAGGCCATATTCTGTTCAGTGCAAGGGCACAGACTGTGAGACTGAGGACACAGAATAGGAAAGCTTCATGCTGGGCCAGTATGGCACTCATACAGAATGGGGCTGTATTTCCAATATGGTAGCATATCACCAACTGTGTCACTGTTCCTAGAAAGCTAGGACATGATGTGACATGCAAAATTTGATGGACGAGGAGCTAAACTTTTCTTGTGAATAAAACGGAAGGGAACAGGAGTAGATGGGAAGAGATTTCAGATCACAAGTCTGGTCTAATACCTGTGAAAGAAAGGAAAGAACGGTTTGAGTAGTAAGGCCCTCAGACCACAGGACAGTTCTGAGGAACTTTCACAGATCAAAGGAAGATGTCTTGAGTCTTAGGAAATAGGTCAACACTGGCCATACCAGCCTTTGTGGGAGCAGCCAGAGAAGCATGGCCTCAGTGTTTTCATGGAAGGACAGCTGGGACTTCCAGTCAGCTCTGCTCCAGGCAATAGGCTCTTTTGAAGCTCTAAGCTGTGCCTCTCCATGGCTGCCACCTCTAAAACCAGCACGCAAGAAGAGTCTACAGAATGATGTCTTTAGTTTCCCAGCATACTCTACAGTTCTTCTTAACAGAGGTGAATCAACTCAGTGCATGACCCTTCCATCCATCTGAGCCTAACCCTTGCAACTTGCTATAATATCCAGCATGTGTTCAAACCATGAAAAGAACCCTGTGTTTGTTTGTCCTTTGGAAAAGAATCAAACTCTTTGCTGGGAATCAAAAGATCTTTAGTGGCAGAGTAGGATGATATTGGCATACAAAAGGCTGTGAAGAAATAAACAAAGGAAAACAAACTCTAGGAGATGTTAGTGCACACTTGCCAAGGGCGTGATTGAGCACTTTACTGGCTGACCCACACCTTAAGGACTCAGTTTGTTCAGCACTAAACGGGGCCTGTATGGTGTCTCATCAACACATTACCATATGCAACAGCAAATCTTTATTGATCACCTATTGACTACACAGCTTTTCCCCTAGACCTGTGAATTTAATGAGGTATTAGAAATAGTCCCCATTCTAGATACTATTAAAAATGACCACCCACACTTGTAAGAAGCTTTACAGGTTTTAATGCCCATCTGCATTACTTTGAATACATGAAATAAGATATGTGAACACGATATTCCTAGGATACCTAAATTTTGATGAATACTCTATGCTGTAATATGCCCAGGATGTTACAATGAATGTCATATTCAATCAACATAGAGCCCTAGGAGGTGCCATTGTCCCACCCATTTTGCAGTTGAGGAAACTGACAATCAAATTAAGTGATTCACCCAAACTCATATAACTGGCAAGAGAAATAGGAGTAAAGTGAATCAAGGCTGAATAACTACAAAGTGACTGCTGAAAGCAAATCCTTCTCCACATTAAGTGATATCTATCAGTATAGGTTAGTGGATAGCACATATTAAGTGTTTACTTCAAATAATAAAATGCACCAAGTCAAAGAAGCCATAGTACTGAGTCCCTTATTTCCAATGTGGTCCCAGTTTTACTTTTTGAATGGATTACTACATGAAAGGAAGGCTTAAATGCACACATAGCAATTGTAGACTGTAAAATCATAGATAGAATGAGGGAGATATTGCTAAGTCCATGGGTCAGCTTAAACAAAAAGAAGTAAAGCCACAAACTCAGTGATAACATAAACTGGAAATGAAAGGAATGGTTTGATGTTGTGAACTAGATAGTCTACATTGTCTGGAATCCAGCTACTATTTACTTGATAATTTCTATTTTTCATACAGTGTAATAAATTCTTTAGTTTCTCTCTATATATACAGTCTCAATTATTTCTCAAAACCCATGGCTTACAGTTTAATGTACCATCAAACATGTGGAACATCAGGGAGACTTAGTAACTTTCCCAGTCAAACAGCAAATAAGTTGTTCAGCCAAACTTCAAACGAGAACTATCTTACTCCAAAACCAATGCTGTTTCTACTGTACAGCAGTACCAAAACTCAAAAGTAATTTGTGAGTTCTCAACTAGTACATAGGGTAGCAAACCAACACCTACAATGAAACACTTAGTAAGGAATACAGAATACCTAAAGAGAAATTGATGCTGTGAAGTTATGCAGGTCATTTTTAAGTCTAAAACATCCTCACAATCCTGATAGTCCAGGAGAAGCTGTAATATAACACAATCTGATTCTTTATATTTCAATCCAGAAAAATATTAATGAAATCTGTAGGAATCTCATCAAAATCATGTTTTCAAACAATTCAATTCTTACAATATAATTCAAAATAAAGAAAAATGTCAAATGAAATATCTGGGAAGATGTACCTAAACAAACCACTAGGGTTTAATCCACTAACTCTTGACAAAATTCAAGAGCTGTAAAATCTTTAGACATGAATTGGTCAATTGTTCTTTTCCACTAACCTTAGCATTGACGTATAACTAAATATATTCCCTCAATTCAACTCAACTATACTTATTGAGCAGAGAAGGCAATGGCAATCCTCTCCAGTACTCTTGCCTGGAGAATCCCATGGATGGAGGAGCCTGGTGGGCTGCCATCTATGGGGTCGCACAGAGTCGGACACGACTGAAGCGACTGAGCAGCAGCAGCAGCAGCAGCGTACTTAGTAAGCACTTACTACATGATCTGTTGCCAAAACCCTGGGCAAAAGGAGTTCAAAGATTAATATGTCATAGGGCTCCCCAGGTGGCTCAGTGGGTAAAAAATCTGCCTGCAATACAAGAGATGCAGGAGACATGGGTTTCATCCCTGGTTTGGGAAGATTCCCTGGAGGAGGGCATGGCAACCCACTCAAATATTCTTGCCCAGAGAATCCCATGAATAGATGAGCCTGGTAGGTTACTGTCCATGGGGTTGCAAAGAGTCAGACACAACTGAGCCACTGAGCACGCATGCACATAGCCCCTGACCTCAAGGACCTCTGTAGTCTTATGTAGGAGAAAAGTCATATATATATGAAAACAAAAGAAAGCAGAAGTTGAAATGTCCCAAAACACCAGCATACACGATGCATTCTAGGAAAGTATGAACGAGAGATAGTCGTTTTTATTGGAAGAATTATAGAAGGTTACAAGAGTTTAAACCCAACTGCTGGTACCAAAACCTATCTATTACTATATAAAAAATAGCCCCTGGATTTCATGGCTTAAACAACTTTCATCATCTCAACAGTTTCTGCCACACATCCTGGTGAAGCTTGGCTGGATGTCTCTGCCTCGCGATCTCACATCAGATGGTCATTGAAGTGCCATTGGAGATGCACTTTCTTCTGAAGGCTCTACTGAGGAAGGGTCTGCCACTAAGTCATTTACAGGGTGGCTAGCAGGATTCAGTTGCTCTGAGCTGTTGAACTGAGAATCTCAAGTTCTCATTGGCTATTGGCTGAAAGCCTCCCTCAGATCCTTGTCATCTGGGCCTTTCCATTGGATGGCTCCCAAGATGGCAGCTGGCCTCCCTCATAACAGAATGATCTAAATCATGATATTTGTATAATCTAATCCCAGGAGTGACATCTCATCCATTAGCCATACTATATTTATCAGAAATGAGTCACTAAGTCCAGTCCACACTCGAGGGGAGGGAATCACACAGGCATGAATTTTAAAAGGCAAGATCACCAGGGCCACCTTGGAGGCTGCATACCAGAGTATGCAACCTTGAAGGATACATAGAATTTCAACAGGTAGAAATGCAAAGTCAAGGACTGCAGGTTGCAGGAAGAGAATGAACAATATATGCCAAGGTGAGATCACTCCGGGTTTTGAGAAGAACAGGTAGTTAATCCAGTTTGTGGGAAACTGGATGCATGAGGAATATTAGAAAATAAGTCTTCAAAGTAGATCAGGGTTAACTAATATTATGCTAACAAGTTAGAGCTTTGTTATTTTAGATTCTAGGAATTGTTTTGTTTTGTTAACATAACAGTAAAAAGATCAGAAGTGCTTCAAGATAATTAACCTGGATGTCTTGTGAAAGATGTACTTGAAGTGTAAGACACTACGTGGAGGCAAAGAGTGCTTAAAGGAAGCTGCTCTAAAAGACAAAGAGCAGTGTTAGGACCCAAATTTCTAACAGCAGCAGTAGGAGGGGAAGTAGGGCTTCTAATAAAATAGCATACCTATGCTTTAATGTGCATTTCCTTATAGTTGAATTTTTTCAACTTCTGATTCTCAAAATATTTAATATTATATGGATTTTCAAAGGTTTTTCAGTTTCTATTATTCTTTCCTCTAACTCTTTCATGCCCTGCTTCAGGGCAACTGTTACCTATTGAATGTCATGCTAGCAAAAACATTTGATCTGAACCTTGCCCATTTGCCCCTGCTGCCTCAAAGAAGCAAACATATGACCTGTCTTTGATCACACTTTTTTTCTAAAATGAAAACATCCTCCAATATGTGATTCTTATAAAAGGTGAGTGTTAAAATTCTAGGATAAACCACATTTAAGCCCAGGGACTCAGTTAAAGTTAATGAAAACATATTGGGATGAGAGAAGCTGTTGCAGAGGTTGGTGGATATTTAATCCTTTTGCAAACATCAGAAAACCTGTCTAGTCTCAACACAGACAAAAGCTGGAATGAGTACTCAATTAGCAGCAGTTTCTCAGCATTGTGTCCAATTATCTAATAAAGAAAACAAGAACCTCGGTACATAAATTTTCTCCATTATGGAAGCAACCTTCAGTGAGTAAGCCAGTCAGCTTTATTATTCAAATCATCAATGTGATGCTTGTAAAATGAAACAAAGGCAGCTCTTTTATGATAAATATTATAATACAGCTACTTTTCGCATATGTCTCCGCACATACACACACACATACTGTAAACCATTCCCTGAAGTATAAATAAGAGACAACCAAGTGACAATTCAGATACAAGAAAAATAGACAAAGCCCAAAACAGAATGGATTATCCAGTTACCACTCTGACATTATTGCTGCTTTTAGGGAACAGCTGATTCTAGTCATCAGTTTCTATCATCTGTTCTATTTTCTTTTGCAGACTTTTGCAATGGAACTTTTCAAAAACGATGCTGGGAGAAAATCAGAAATAGATAAAAGTCTAGGAAGCAATTTTTCAAATTAGCTCCCCCTCTCCCTTTAATTTCAAGAAGAGGTGCAGTTCTTAGAAGTGTTTGTTCTTTGACAGACCATTCAGAGGCAGAGACATGGGAATCCTAGGCATCAACAAGGTCACTGCCAAGTTCATTCCAGTCTCCTGGAGTACTACAGGCTGAGAGCAAAAGAATGAAGGCCCAGAAACAGTTTATGAGATAAGCTGCCAGGACTAAAGTCAGGGTCAGGGCTTCTGGAAACTTAAAAGCAGACACATATCACCAGAAGTATCACCATTAGCACAGCTCACTGATGTTCTTATATTGGTCTCCTTATGTCTGGACACATTTTTTCTCTTGAACACAAGGAACAAGTTGCACACGTTCCAGCAGCTTCCTGTGGCCAGATTTGCCTGTTTTATATAGACACCGTTAATAGAATCCCTGTCACCCTTTCAGTTTCCTGGCTTCTAGCTTTGACACCCATCTTCCCCTGGCTCTCCCTGCTTCACACCCAACAAATCGCTTATATTCCGACATCACAATAAAAATCATGGACATTATAAATCCATTTTCAGTAACACCTGGTATAAGACCTTTCTTATTGCAAAAAGTGTGCAAGTTTCCCCAAGATCCTTGAGATCTACTGTATACCTGGCCTCAGCTCTCTTTGTACCAAGAGTTTTAGATATCCCTCTTTTTTTTTTTTTTAACTTAAAAATGCCTCCCTGAGCACATTCTAAGTAGCATTACTTTAAAGGACTCAATAATACCACAAAAATGACATGGTCTGAAACTACAATATCTATTCTGACTCTCACAACTCATCAAGTCACATAATCCAGCGACAGTGATACAGTCATCCTACTTAAATAATGCTATTTTATTGTCAACTACGCAAAGTATCTGACAACTGAATACTAACATCCACTCACACCAGCTTAATGAACATTGCAACCACTGGGAATGATTTTCAGTATGGGCTACAATTTCCCTAGATCTCAGAGTAAATCCACACCCTGGCCCAATAGATGTCCATGACTCCCATTTTGAGAAAGACACATGTGATTTAATTTCAGATATTTTCCAGTGAAGGGAAGCACCCCACAGATCCCCTCTTCCTCATCCTAACAGATGTAAAGATTATGCTAGACATACTATTTTTAAATCTCGTGTATAAATTTGGAGACTGCAAAGTACAGAGCGAAGAATCAGAATCAAATGTGGAATGATCCCCATACTTAATTCTCTGACCCGTCATCATCCAGACTTTTCCAGAAAGCGCATGTCATACTGTTTGTAAGCCACACTTCTTCCACAGATAGCATATGATCCTCCTTCAAAATATTGTCAAATAATTCTACTCTCTAGCAAAGTAGATGAAAAAATAAAGCTAGTTACTCACACATGAAGGATTTTCCTCAAGGGCAATCATCTTAACAAGAAATTTTTTCTTCAAAATTAGCTAATCTGCAGTTCTATTAAAACAATGTGACTCTAGCCCTGCTCTCCTCACCCCAAAAGAAGGAAAGTAAAGACAGAATCTCATTAGAGAAAATGCTTAAAAGGCTAAAAAATCCAGACTAAATTCTCAAACGTTCCAAACTGACATAAAGGTACTGACCAACCCACATTTGGTCCTCACTACATAACAACCTAAGATGGTGATTTAACTAATTATCCTGACATTTCTTATATAGACAGTTATCTCAAAAATGTTTGTAGAGAATAGGAATTTAATGAAGTTTCTTTGAAAAGTCCCTCAATTAGAAGAGCACCTGCTAAAGACGGATTATTTTTAATCAAATGACAATTGGTGGGCGCTCAATGTACAGTCAGCATTCAGCTGGTCATGGAGCGATGTCATCTTTTCACAATAAATACTCCATAAGCATTAATGAATCTCGGTTTCATTTCAGTTATAACTTAATGCTTGAGTTAGTTTTGCATGAAATCACATCTAGACTGATGTCACATATTGTGAACACTATTTGTGAAGGCCGGCATAGAGGACCACTCTTAAGGCTGTTTCACATACAAGTGATCATTTTTAACTCTTTTTTCTCTTCTATTGAAATAGTATATTACCTCTTTCTAACATCTGATAACGTTGGATAGTATACACTGAGAGCCTAGTATGTGCTAGGATCTTTAGATAAATGTTCCTTAGTCTTTATGAGGTGATATTATTGTTCTGCATTTTAAAGAGTAGGAAGTCGAGGCTAAGACGACTAGTAGGCTCCAGTGTCCATATTCAGTCTCAGCTCTGTCAAGTCTCATCTCACGCTCCTCCTGCTAGTCCCCTCTGCCTATATAAAGAACATTTTAACAACTCAGTAATGGCTTTAGAGGAAGGAAGTAGGATGGTGCCAAAGGTTACATTTCCCTGTGCTTATCCAAGGAGAACTTTAGAGTTAGACATCGTTTTTTTTGTTGTTGTTGTTTTTTTCATCTTTTTTGCCAACTTAAGTCCACATGAATTCTTTGTAGCAAACTGGTGAGAACACAGTCATATACATAAACATGCACACTCACACACATATCCCTAGAAATAAATTTTAGAAGCAATAAATAACTGAATAAATAGCTAGTGGTACAGCACTAGCATTAAAAAATGTCATTTTCAAGTATATATGAAATACTTGGTAGTGTGCTAGGTATATTGGCAATTTAAAAGAGACGTAGATATCAGAATGTGAGACTGATAACACTGACATGGACACAAAAATCAAAGGACATGCAGACACATATTAGAACATTGTCTTGAGAAACTATTAATTTTAAAGAAAGTGCAAAATCATGGGACACGTGGATTTTGTTGCATTAGGAATGAATGCAATATACATCATGGATGCTGTATATTTAAACTTTGTTGAGCCAATTAAAAAATACAACACATTCTTTTCAGGTATGTAGGAAAGATTTAAAGGGAGGGTGTAATTTTTAAGAGTTCTTTAAATGGTGGGGAAAATTGGTATGGGAGTCAGGTAGAAAGTGCATTTTGAATAAAGATGCTAGAGTTAGAGTGTGTTGTGAACAGACAAAGTGGGTGGTGAGGAAGTCTGCCTGTTAAGAAGTGGAGGAGGCATTTATTATAAGCAAAGGATATGTCAAAATTACCCTTTTTAAATAGATGAATTAATGTTTAAACCCATAAAGGATCCAATTTACTGAAAATTATTGAGTCCCTTATGGAAAGCCAGTAGTGATTACAAGTGAGAGAGCTGTCGTTCTATAGCCTGGTACATATATGCCATATGTGTTTATCTTTCTCACTAGCCTACTTACATGCGATAATACTACAGCAGCTTTCAAGATGAACATTTGACAAGCCAGCTCACCGCCGACTGACACCTCCATTTCAGCTGGCCTGACATATATAAAAAGAAATTGAATGTTTATCCGTGTGCTTTCCGGATTTGACATATGTGCTATATAAGAGTCACAGAAGAAAACTTCAGAAAAGAAATTAAGGAATGTACTTGTCAGTTTATTATTCAAAGTTTACCTGCTTCACATTACGCAGAGAAAAATTAAGCTGGCTACTATGGAACTTTGAAAACATCTGCTCACAGAGTCAGAAGTAATGATAAACAAACCAGCTTCCTTTGGGGTTGATTTTCATCCAGCTGCATTTAATTATAATAGTGCTATCAAAGAAAGCTCCCCATTAGCTACTAATTCAGGATGACTTCAGAAGAAACTCCCAGAGCCTCCAGTGATAGGTCTCCAGCTCCAACAACTTCCTTACTCTCTTACCAGTGTTCGTGAGGAGCCATATGAAAGAAGCTTGGTTATCAGTTCAGGTTGTTGCTGACTGCTAAGGTGGTAGGAGATGTGTTTTCTTTTTACCCGCAGGACTACCTGTGTAATAATGTGACCAATTAAACTGTTCAAAAAAAATCAAAACTTATGACATCAATATTTTATTCCAATTTTAAAATAAGATAGAAAAAAACTACTTCGATAAAGGAAAAATCTCATCTTAATGCACATTTTAAGAAATTGCAGCCTCAGTCATTTCATTTATCCACCTACAGTCACTACTATAGCCAAAAATAAAAGTGACACTGGGTTTTCAAATTCAGATTGAATTGATTTTCTAATGAACAGATATCTATCCAAAGCCTCTTGAAAGAACACTGTTTCTACCCAATTCAATGATAATCACCACCAAGCCTTGCTTATTGATTAACATTTTTTCTTACAAATTCCCAGGTGTGTATTTTCAGTTTGAAAGTACAGGAGGGTGTACTTTGAGTTTGAGTTTGAGACAGGAGGGTGGAAATGTGAAAGTACTATCTCTGTTTCTCATCCTTTCTTGAAAACAAGTTTGAGTGATTCCTCACCCAAACCTGGCTTCTGCCTGGACAAGAAGCAAACACAAACACAAAAGTTTGCATGTGCAAACAAGGCACAGATGTATGTGTGCCTTTGCCAATCCAACCTGAGAGTCTACCACATCTCATTTATTTGTAGTGGGGTTATCTGGAGAGGTACAAGTTAAAAGTGAAAATATATAACCTGGGAACTTATCCACATTTGTTTGGTACTAACCTCTTTATCAGAGCAACAAGCCACAAGTAGAGAAGTTTCATGAAGAAAATACTGAATGCTGACTAACCCAGATTGGGAATGGTCAATATCTGCCAGAATTGGATCTGACCAACCTCCAAGGAACCATACATATTATATTTTTCCAGCATGTGAAAAAACTTATTCAGTCACGGAAGGAGCATGACACTGGGAGAGACTGAAGGCAGGTTTTGCTTACTGAAGGTATTGATAACATTGGAAGCTTTTGTTTACGTATTTGTCTCTTTGTTTTTCAAGGAGGAACAAAGTATCTCCTAGCTAATTTAACTTCTGAACCTCCTCAGCTATTTCCTGTCCTCAAGAAGCCAGTAATGTGTATAAGAATCATTTGACTTATCAGAAAGGAAAATGGAAGTGAGAGAGGACACCACTGCTTTTAAGTGAACTTGGTGGAAACTTACTTCCAGTCATCCATCGAAGTAAGCATGCGATACTAATTTCACCCTTGGCACAAAGATCAATGATGTTGCCAGTGCCGTTGTTCTGTTTATAACAATATTTGTGATGACTTAAACACTGTCCTCCTCCAACTGGCTTGAGAACAAGCATTATTCTTCTGTGCACAGTTTAACAAAGCTGGGGTATGTCGCATTTCAAAAAGAATGTGCAGGAAGGAGCAGTTTTTGGTGATAGTCAATCAAAGGTAAAACTTTTCAAATGTTGCTTTAGGGGAAGCACATTAATGCCCATACTCCCTCTTCTCTAAAATTCTTCAGGCTGAGAGCCTGAGCAAATGCAGTTCTAAGACCGTATTTTCAAATGAGACTAGTTAACTTCTCTCCCTTTCTTTCAGAAAACATACGTGTTTTGCAATGGAATAAACATTCAGGGGAATGGAAGTTACTGTGGTACAAATTTTATTGTCTTCCACTGTCCAGTACCTTCTACTACTACATACTAGTTTTCTGACATACAGAAAGCTAGTTCAGTTCAGTTCAGTCGCTCAGGCATGTCNGAACTCTCTTGCTTTTTCCATGATCCAGAGGATGTTGGCAACTTGATCTCTGGTTCCTCTGCTTTTTCTAAAACCAGCTTGAACATCAGGAAGTTCACAGTTCACGTATTGCTGAAGCCTGGCTTGGAGAATTTTGAGCACTACTTTATTAGCATGTGAGATGAGTGCAGTTCTGCAGTAGTTTGAGCATTCTTTAGCAGCCTTATAAAAGAGACCCCAGAGAGCTCCCATGCCATGTTAGAACACAGCAATAAGACACTGGTCTATAAACTAGAAGTCTAGTTCTCACTGGGCATTGAATATCAAAATCTTAATCACAGACTTCTCAGTCTCTAGAACTGGGAAAAGCAAATGTTTGTTATTTAAGCCACCCAGTCTATGGTGTTTTTGTTACAGCAGACCAAACTCACTAAAACCAAAGTGAGGACCACTTAAACTAGAGTCTCCACCCACCCATCTTCAGCATGGATAAGAAAAGTTGTTTTAAGCTACTGAAATTTGCATTCAATTTGTTACTGGAGTATCTCTCCTTACTGATGTAATGAGTCAACAAATATTTTATGCTATGGTGCCAAGTAGTATAATGTGGCTAAATCCTCCAAATTTCTTAAACTTCTCCACATTATCTCCAGCCCTACTCAAAGGAAATAGCTTTCCTATTTCATAGCCTATCAACTGTTTAAAATTTAGCTATCAAGTAGTCTCCATTTTCAATTATATTATGATTTTAATCATCTTTACCATTATGTTTCATATCAATTAAGGCCATATATGAACATTTGGTTTACCTTAAGAGAGACATTTTTAAGAGACTAGTTATGGTAAAGAGGGCAGAAGTTGGAGTGCAAGTTCATAGATATCACACATGACAGGAACAGGGAGCAAGCCTATTAGAAATTAGTATTAGAAGGGGTAATATTCACCTTTTTTGAGAAAGGATGAAGAACAACAAACAAAAAGAGTCTGAAAAAAAAGACACGTGTACTGTAGGAAAGTTAGTATTCAGGGAATAACCTCAGTTGAATTAGAAGTAACTTCACCTCTTAAGAATCCTAGATGGGGACAAAGTATAGTAAAAGGTATCCTTAATAATTACACCAGGGCCTATTGAATATTAAATTATGTCTAAGTCAGTTCCCCTTTAATAGATAGGATCATCTCTAAAAGAGAATATAATAAATATTGCAAAAGAAGTTCACTTGCCTCCTAAAATTGTGTTTCACTATGGGAGACAGACAATTTTTCTAAAGTAAAGGCAAGTCTCTATGATTAAATGATATTTTTATCAAAAGAATGACATGAGAACCAAGATGTCTTAGTAATCTACTAGGAGTACCTATTTTTAAGCTCAGTGAACTTCAAAGCAATACATATTTCTTGAAAAGCTGCTATGTGTAAATTGTTGTTTCAAAATGTTTGTCATCATGTAAATACCATGTATTCCCCACTCACAGATTTAGAGAAACTTCCTATAGCTAAAAATCTTAAACCTCGCCTTCAATACCCTAAAATAAAAGAAGCTTTCATGCCTCTCTCTATTCTACTATAGTTGGTCTATGAACAACATGGTGTTTGCTAAGTTGCTAAGTCACTTGAGTCGTGTCCAACTCTGTGCGACCCCATAGACGGCAGCCCACCAGGCTCCTCTGTTTCTGGGATTCTCCAGGCAAGAACACTGGAGTGGGTTGCCATTTCCTTCTCCAATGCGTGAAAGTGAAAAGTGAAAGTGAAGTTGCTCAGTCGTGTCCGACTCTTCGCGACCCCGTGGACTGCAGCCTACCAGGCTCCTCCGTCCATGGGATTTTCCAGGCAAGTGGGGTGCCATTAGGGCTGCCCAATCCCGTGATAGCTTAGAATCCACCCTCAGTAGCCGAGATACCTCTGTATGCATGACTCTGCATCTCAGATTCCACAAATCACCAATCATATACTACTGTAGCACTTACCACTGAAAAGAAAGATGTGCACATAACTGGACCTGTGATGTTGAAGGGTCAATACAGCAATTTCACAATACGCTTTGATACACTGACCAAAACAAATGTAGCCATCCCAAGCAAATTATTTAATGGATCCTACCTCTATATCTCATGGAGGAGAAAATGGCTACCCACTCCAGTGTTCTTCTCTGGGAAATCCTATGGACAGAAAAGCCTGGAGGGTTACAATCCACGGGGTTGCAAGAGTCAGACATGATTTAGTGAATAAACAACCACTACCTCTATACATCAACTGCTGCTGTCCTTCACTTCACCTCACCTGGGAAAACCATCTTATTTATTTTTCCTCCACTAATCCTTCTCCCTAATATACTTAAAAGCCATGTTCCAAACATGTGTCTACTGGGATATCTTGCTAAATTAACTCCAAGCCAATTCTAGCCACTGTTTTATTCTAGATTGCATCATTACCTACAAAATAAATCAGTTTGATTGCTACAAGAAAACATGTTATAGGTGAAGAAACTAAAGTCAAGAGATGTGCAGAGGTTTGCCCAAGACCAAAGTTATTTAGGAGAAAGTCAGGGTTAAAAACTAGGTTCCCTGGTTCTCTATTTGTTTCCAAACTACCTATGCTGTAATTTTGTACTCTTGATTGATTGTAGGCTTGGTCTTTTTCTTAAGTTGATTTATAAAGTATAGTCTTTCTTCTCACATAGAATGTAGTAGTTTTAGATGAATTTTTAAGAATAATAGTAAGAAATATCATTTATTAGGAAGTGTATGTTAACACATTTGCTCCGAAACTATCCAGTGAAATGTGTTATTATAATTATTATTTATATTATTTTACATATGAAAATTTTGAGGTAGAGGGTATCACACAGTAGCTAACCTGGGATTCAAGCCCAGGTAATCAAGCTCCAAAGCCTATACTTATAACCATACTGCTCTAGAGGGATATTTTGTACCCAAATAAACAAGGCTATCTATCTATCTGTCTGTGTCTCCAAATTAGGGTAGACTCTTTCAGGGCAGTCAATATGGAATATTACACATTTTTTCCAAAGATGCTGATATTTTCCCAGAATATTTTCAGACTTAAGCTTCTGGAATTGACATGAGAATATCAGCTATGCTCTTGTGAATACTCTCAACAAGAGCAAACTCTTCCTGCATAGACTATGTCTGTTTGGGAACTAGTCAAAAGTCAGTCACAGTGAGGCTAACAAGTGAGATGGCTAATTAAATTTCATAAATCCTTGCTCAGTAGAAGATGTACTAGGAATATAGAATAATAATACTATTTTTGGAGGAATGATTCATATGCTTTCCATACAAAGACAAGAGTTCCAGAAACATCTTGAGTAAAGTTGGCATCCCATAAATGCCTAAACAGACACTACCATAAGCACAATTTTCTCAGCATTTTCTGCTTCTTCCAGCAGCATTCCCTAATTTCTTTGGAGACATTACACTTTACGTGATCTTAGTGATTCTCTTTGCTGGAATCCAACAATGAGCATTTGACCCAGCATTAAGTGAGGGGAGCACCCATTCAATGATCATGTATTTGTTTCAGAGGTGAACACAAGGATGAAGCTTGGTATACTCGGAGTCAGTTTCAGTTCTCTGGCAACTACTCTGAACTTGGAGTTGTGAGGCAGGAAGATTGTGGCTGGAGAGCCAGCTTGCTCACAGAATGGAACCTGAATATGAAACCAAAACACAGAGAAGTAGGGTCCTTAGTCTAGGTACTTAGTGACTATAGTATTTATATGCACACTATGGATTTAGTATAAGTCTTAACAATGGACTTCTGGAAAATTTTTAGACCAAAGCATTCTGGTTTTATTTGAATGACTGAAAACATCTGACTTACATAAATTTAATCTCAGAGCCATGCCCAATTAGCATAATCTTTATTCTAAGAGGGTGAGACTGAAGGGCTGGAAAAAGAGAGGAAAACATCTTATTCATATACATTTTATAAATTATACACTTAATAAACTAATCTGATATATGAGGATACAGGACCAATTAATTTTTTAAATCATCTTTAAATTTAAAAGTGAGAGTTATAAGTAAAATACTCAAATATCACTAAATCGTTGATTTTGAAGGTCAGTTTATATGGAGAATCTGACAGGGTTAAACATTTTAATCTGATTTTATGGCTATGATTTCGAACTCTGTCATGACTGAGGCTGAATCTTTGTATCTTGTAAGACAAAATCACACACAACCCATCATTCTAAAGTGAAACAAATTCAAATCAAATAAGGCAAATAAAATAATATATAATAAGCTAGTATTATTATATTATATGAACTATAATATATAACATCAAAATAGCCAATATCTCTTTACTACTAGGTATATCATCCAACTGCTGCCCCCCAAACACCAAATTTATTTAAATATACTGTTGCTTCTTATTCAAATTTTGTAGATTTCTTCACCACCACCTCTAGTGATGAAAATTACACTGCCCTGTGATATTTAAGCTTCATGAAAGTGAAAGTGGAGAGTGAAAAAGTTGGCTTAAAGTTCAACATTCAGAAAATGAAGATCATAGCATCCAGTCCCAACACTTCATGGGAAATAGATGGGGAAACAGTGAAAACAGTGTCAGACTTTATATTTTTAGGCTTCAAAATCACTGCAGATGGTGACTGCAGCCATGAAATTAAAAGACACTCCTTGGAAGAAAAGTTATGACCAACCTAGATAGCATATTCAAAAGCAGAAACATTACTTTGCCAACTAAGGTCCATCTAGTCAAGACTATGGCTTTTCCTGTGCTCATGTATGGATGTGAGAGTTGGACTGTGAAGAAGGCTGAGCGCAGAAGAACTGATGCTTTTGAACTGTGGTGTTGGAGCAGACTCTTGAGAGTCCATTGGACTGCAAGGAGATCCAACCAGTCCATTCTGAAGGAGATCAGCCCTGGGATTTCTTTAGAAGGAATGATGCTGAAGCTGAAACTCCAGTACTTTGGCCACCTCATGTGAAGAGCTGACTCATTGGAAAAGACTCTGATGCTGGGAGGGATTGGGGGCAGGAGGAGAAGGGGACGACAGAGGATGAGATGGCTGGATGGCATCACTGACTCGATGGAGGTGAGTCTGAGGGAACTCCGGGAGATGGTGATGGCCAGGCAGGCCTGGCGTGCTGCGATTCATAGGGTCGCAGAGTCGGACATGACAGCGACTGAACTGAACTGAAATTTACTATTCATATTCACTTGAGTTACATCAACAGGTTTTTTTCTTGAATTTTGTTTCTACTCCTTTAAAAAAATTGTGTTCAAGACAGTAGTTTTCAAATAGAAAAACAATTTGAACAAGGAATAAATTTATTTATTATGAACAACTTTAAATTATAAACATCAAGGCATAAATGTGTTTTTGTATATATATGTGAAAGTGAAAGTGTTAGTAGCGTTCAACTCTTTGTGACCCCATGGACTATAGCCAGCTCAGGCTCCTCTGTTCAAGGGATTCTCCAGGCAAGAGTATTGGAGTAACTACTCCCTTCTCTACAGGATCTTCTTCCTCATCCAGGGATCAAATCCAGATCTCCCACATTGCAGGTATATATATATATGTATGTGTGTGTGTGTGTGAAATATGTGTGTGTGTGAAATATGTGTGATATATATGTGTATGTGTGTGGATCTTTGTGTGCGATATATATGTGTGTGTATATATGTGTGTGTGTATATGTGTGTGTGTGTGTGTGTATGTGTGTGTGTGTGTATATAGGCTTGCCGGGTGGCACTAGTGGTAAAGAACCCGCCTGCTAATACAGGGGACATAAGAGACACAGATTCAGTCTTGGGGTTGGGAAGATCCCCTGGAGAAGGATATGGCAACCCACTCCATATGCTTACCTAGAGAATCTCATGGATATAAGAGCCTGGCGGGCTATAGTCCATGGGATCGCAGAGTCAGACATGACTCAAGTGACTGAGTGTACACACACACACACCCACAGCAGTGACTAGGGCTCCTAGCGAAAAGAACCAACAGATAAGCTTTTCTCTACAAAATACCATTTTCCCTTCCTTTAGATGTCATATTCTTTTCTAGTTAACAAACGTACCACAAGTATTAAGTGAAATTCCCATATATCATACCAGGGGACAAAGTTTCCAAAGACACACATCTCTAGGGTTTGCAAAGATAGCAATAAAAATAAAACCATAGAGACAGCTGGTAAATATATATTTTGGTAACAACAAGAATATTGGAAGGCATACAATTTCAGATATACTGCTTTCAATGTCTTAGTTCTCCCTCATTTTGTATGAAATACTATATTACTCACAGTAGAGCAATATTTAGATCTCCTCAATTTTCAATTATTCAACCACCTTTCTTACCACCTCCCCCATTTTGCAAAGCACAAAACCTATCAGCTTTTCCCCCAGACCCTTCATTTCTGGATTAATCTGTACTCTTGACAGACACAAGCTACTTGGGAGTTTGTGGTAATAGGCACCTGACATCATTTTCATAAGTTTCTTTTTACACTACCTTTTAATTAACAGGATGGAGAATGAATAAGCCTGTCGTATGTTTCAACAAAATAAAAAGGAATATATTATAAGCCCACAAAAGTACATTGATTATGTCTACAAAGATATATAATTAAAAAGTATAAATCAAGGACTGCTATTTTACACTTGATTTCAGTTATTTTGAACACTTATGGTCTAGAAGCGCTCATTGTTAAGGATATGATTTTACGTGTTTAGAGTAAATCTGCTGTAAGCAATTTTATAGTTTAATGAAAATAATTATAGTTTGAGTAAGTAGTATGAAGTGTATCTGATGCTACTTCCCCAAAATAAGCTGATATAAATTATCATGAATTATTATGATTATTCTTCTGGCTATGTTTGGAGTGGATTCTAGAAAGTAATGATGATTCTAAAATTGCAAAAAAAAAAAGCATTTCAGCTATTTCTCCTCAGAACTTATCTTTAATTTCTCTATAAAATTGAAATAATTTCCACTGTGGTACAGTATGTGCTATTGTGAAGATAGCATTATTGTGCTGTCAGTTTGACAGCTTACTTTCATTTGCACCATTTGGTAAAAGAATATCTTTTAAATCTTTCTGAATATATCATATGCCACTGTTGCCTCTTGTTCTTCATTTTTTAGCCTATCAAGTAGCAGTGCTATGCTCTAATACAAAGCCATGTATACCCCTATTTAAACTCTTTATAGTTGCTCCAACTGCAGTGTCATTTTCAGATATTTTTTTAACTTATCAAAAGTCAGAATAATAGATAATTTTCTTTTTGAAGTTGAAAGTGTTTTCAGTTTTTTCAGGCCTACCTACAATTTATAGATACCCTAGTCCAACCAAATGCTCCTTGGAAGGATTTAAAAAATTTTTGATAGGATGTAGTCATTCCCGGAGCTACTAGATGATTGAAAACAAGGCTCACAGAACTCTACACTGAGTAAAGAATCTGATTAGAAAAGCCATGGCTCATTTCCAAACTTCCAAGCTCTTCATTCCACTAATCCCATTAACTAGTTCTTCCAACAGACATTTACTGAGAGCCAACCAGATGTGTGACTCTGAACTAAACACTGACCAAAGGCTATATAGTAGATGAACTATTAGGCTGGCAATGATACCAGAACATAAAAAGTGCAACAACCAAGCAATGTATAAGTTTCTATTGGGGCAAAGGAAAGACATCTGATGCACTATAGGATCATTAACTTCCTAGTCTGTACCTAAACAGGCTCAAAAATGTCCACTTTTTACTGGTAAGTAAAAAGATATTTTCAGATAACAAAACTTGCCCCTTCTCATTAGCACTTGGAGCATCTTTTGCCATTTGAATTTTGATGTTAAAGCAATGTCAGTCTATATTGCCTTAATGTTATGGAAATATTATGGGTCTTTTAGAGAACTTTCTCCTATTTTTTCCTAAATTTGACTCCAGAGTTTCTCAAGGGTTTAAATTGCTGCTCCTCAATAGCTGTTTGAAACATTTTATTAAAGAATCAACCTGAATATTCATTGGAAGTACTAATGGTGAAGTTCCAATACTTTGGCCACCTGATGTGAAACGAAAAAGACTCTGATGCTGGGAAAGATCAAAAGCAAAAGAACAGGGCAGCAGAGGATGAGATGGTTGGATAGCATCACTAACTCACTGGCCATGATCTTGAGCAAACTCCAAAAGACAGTGGAGTACAGGGAAGCCTGGCATGCTGCAATTCTATGGTCGAAAAGAGTCGGACATGATTCAGCAACTGAACAACAACAATTAAAGAAGTCAGTCATTCTTCATCACAGAGGTCTGTCTTGATCAACTGTGATCTCATTCATTGTAAACGCATGAAAATTAGGGGCATGAGTAAATAGAGCCTCTTGAACCCAATGGCTTAGGAAAAAATTTCTTTAAACAATCTTTATTTTCTTACCACTTGGATTTCATATATAACAGGAAAATGATTTTCTAATTTATGTCTTAAAATGAATACATATCAAAATACTTGCATTTGGGGTTGGTTATTTTTTTCTGCCACTGATTCTTGTTAGGAGCCACATTTGTCAGATACTGATACTCATTAATTGTGTCAGAATAGGTTTGAAGTTACACAGACTTGACTTCTAATTCAGGTTCCATTACTTTTACCTGTTATATGATTGCAACTATGTTATTTAGCCATCTGAGGCTTTGGCTTCCCAATTTGTAAAATGGAGCCAATATTTCTTATCCAAAGGACTGTGGTAAGAAGTATATAACAAAATGTCTAGAAATTACTCTGTCATTAACAAGTTGTTCATATTTGATACTATTGGATACCAGTTACCAAACAGGGGATAGGAAGCAGTAATTTTCTAGATAAGTAGGTCTATTTAGCTAACTGTATGCCAGGGAGAAAACAACTACTGGTTTTCTTTTATAAAGCCAAAATTTTCTGATTACCAACAGTTTTACCACCATTAGTACCTTGATTCACTACATACAGCTAATGACAATAATATCATTAGAATTATCTGGGAAGCTTTCAAAGAACTCAAATTCCTAGGTCCTATCTTAAAACCATCAAATAAAAATTTTTTGAAGTGAAGCTGAGATATCTAAATTTGAAATTGCTTCCTAGGTGATTCTGATGCTCAACAAAGTTTAGGAAACACTGCATTAAATGACCTAAGTCAAGGTTAAGTACAGTAGTGCAAGTAATACCATCTTGTTTAACCTACTTCTAAGACTTCAGAACAAAAGACTGACCTCGATCTAACTGAAGAGCAATTAACTCCTATCTGTCTTTATTCATCCATATAAAAAAGGGCAGCAAAAGATAACACTGGGTCAGTTAAGCACACTTTTCACAATGTTCTTCTTAATGTGCTATTTTTATGTCAATTTGCCATCATCTAAAACCTTAGAAGCATTTTTCTAAAAAAAAAAAAATTAAAATGTGGAATTTAAATATACTTTAGCTCATGGACTTCCCTGGTGGCTCAGACAGTAAAGCGACTGCCTACAATGTGGGAGACCTGGGTTCGATCCCTGGGTTGGGAAGATCCCCTGGAGAAGGAAATGGCANTCTAAAGTCTTCTCAGCCATGAAGACCAAATGTTAAGAGTTGGACCTTTTTTTTTACTGCTCTAGAGGAATTTTTTTTACTGCTTTTATTTACGAGATGGGTTGTCTTTTGTACATACAAATAATGACTCTGGCATCGAGCTAGCCACTAGGTATGGTCTTTCAGTCTCTTTGAATATTTGGTAATATCCAGTTTCAAAAGAACTTGTTCTCTCTCTTTGAATGTATATGTTGGCATATCATGGGCTAGGAGGAAGACCTCTTGGAATAATGGATGAGACACCATATGTATGTTTTTATTTTCCAATATATAGTGTAGAGTTCAAAGACAGTGAGACTGCACATAAAACACTGACCATTTGTCTTGCTGTATCTCACTGTTCACTGAACCCAGGGTGGGCAAGGTGCGAGCAGGGAAGCTGGAAGGAAACTCGAGGAACTACAGACATGTTTATTCTCTCCTGGCTAGTGCAGCAGCCACAGACATGCTGTACTCTCTCATAGCTGACCCGGCAGACACAACCATATGTGGCCACAAGGATTTTTCAGGTGGAGCTTATATATGCTTACAGAACAAAAGTGACCCGTGGCCAAGCGGGTACATCATGACAGGCATGCACAATGCTATAAGTGATCTCACTTGTTACACAACTATATATTTACAAAACATGGTGAGATCGAGAGGCCATGGACTGAGAGCGAGAGGCCATGGGCTGAAAGAGCCTGACCTCTACCATTTTGGCTAATTTGCTTTTTCCCTACTCCACTTTAAATCAGTTTTGCTTCCTTAAAACAGGCTGTTGATTACTCAACCTGAAGCTATTTTACAGAGACATCATTGTGCATATGCAAGACAGGATGACCCTGCTGCTGCTGCTAAGTTGCTTCAGTTGTCTCCGACTTNACCTCTACCATTTTGGCTAATTTGCTTTTTCCCTACTCCACTTTAAATCAGTTTTGCTTCCTTAAAACAGGCTGTTGATTACTCAACCTGAAGCTATTTTACAGAGACATCATTGTGCATATGCAAGACAGGATGACCCTGCTGCTGCTGCTAAGTTGCTTCAGTTGTCTCCGACTTTGTGCGACCCCATAGACGGCAGCCCACCAGGCTCCCCTGCCCCTGGGATTCTCCAGGCAAGAACACTGGAGTGGGTTGCCATTTCCTTCTCCAATGCATGAAAGTGAAAAGTGAAAGTAAAGTCACTCAGTCATGTCTGACTCTTAGCAACCCCATGGACCGCAGCCTACCAGACTCCTCCATCTGTAGGATTTTCCAGGCAAGAGTACTGGAGTGGGGTGCCATCGGCTTCTCCGAGGATGACCCTAGAACAAGAATTATCAGTCTACAGAACTCAAAGAACAGAAATGTTGCCAGCAGAGCCCTTTACAGAGCAAGTCCTTCAATAAGAAAAACCTGGCTTCCAGGAGGCCAAGTAGCTTGATGATTGATTCAGGAGCAGCCAGTCAGCTTCAGAGTTTGAAATTCTCCTAACCCCTTAAATTTCACCCTAATCCCAGGTAAGAGAGACAGATTTGAGCCCTGGGCTCCTGGGCTCCTTGCCAGTGGACCTGGCAATAAAGGTCTTTTTTTTTTCTCTCTCTCTCTCTCTAAAATCAGTGCCATAGTATTGGCTTCTTTGCACCTTGGGCAGTGACCCCTTCCTCAGTAATAGTAGCACTTAACAATCTTTGTTGATTCAATTATAATAAAAATAAGATTTTGAAGCCAGAAAGCCATGTATCTTGAGCTTCACCAACGAGCTGACTTAAATGTCCTTTCTGGGCTATTCTGTGCTTTAATTTAATATGTTCCCTTAGAACATGTATATTTTTTCCCTAACAAACCACTCCTGTATGACCTAAAATTAATATTTATGTCAAGAGGATCATTTTATCTGGAGTCTCTGACTAATCAGATACAATACTGTGTGTGCCATTTTTGGTTTCTCAAGTCCTCTAATGCTATGTTGTTCAATGTGGTATGCACCAACCACCCAGTTATTGAGCCCTTGACATGTGACTAGCTTAAAATGAAAACATGTTGTAAGAAAAAATGCACATGGAATTTTGTACATTAATATGTTACATCTTTGAGAAAGATACAAAATTATTAGTAAATTTTATCACATCTTGAAATAAAAATGGATATATTTGGTAAAACATATTATTGAAATTAATTCCACCAGTTTCCTTTTATTCTTTGTAACTAGAAAACTTATATATGAGACTTGCACCTGTGGCTCACATATATCTACTGGAGAACATCTGTCTATAGTCTCAATGATTCTTCTGGCAGTTCCTGCATTTTGACTATGCCTCATATAGCTGGGAGACCTTATACAAATTATCTAAATGTCTCTATTCCTAAGTTACTTAACATGTCCAGTCATGCTATTTTCTAGGTTTGTTGTAGGAATGATGTGCTACAGTGCTTTCAAACTCCCAGTTCAGAAGCTGGTTTCTCCCTGATCTTTCCAGACCACCACATTCTCGCTCGTCAACCCCAAGTGCTATCACCACTTGGAAGTTTGCAAAGGGTGATGCAGCCATTCTTCTCCAAAAGGGACAACTCACCCACAATGTACATGCATTTGAAGCATTTTAATCCTTTAGTTTTTCTTGTTCACTCTATGGAGGGACCCTTCACAAACTTCTTCAAAGTTAAAAACTGGATATATGACAGTTTACTCAAATTCCCAGTTACTAAATAACCAGTCATCAGCTGATCCAATCAAAAATGATCAAACCAAATGTGCTGAGGAAGCATATTTTAAACTGAAATCAACCCATCAATCAATTAAGTATCTGCAGCATCTTTAGGCTATAGGATTTAAAAGAAATAAAAGCAAATTATCACTCTAAAATTATTAAACTCAAATTCTAAATAAACTTTCTCCATTGTATAGTGTCTCATGTTAAGTTTACTGAAACAAAGATGTCTTTACTTTTAATCAAGCAGGGCACTAATTTTAGGATAAAGCCCAGTTAAGTGCCTGACTAAAATAATTTAAATTTATTTGTAATCTTATCCATGTAAAAATTTTCTCTTCACCAGAAGTTTTCTCCTGTGTATTACTCAAAGTAAAATTTCATTCTTTCGATAAGTGCTGTCACTTATAGCGTTTAATATTAAAATCAAAATTCTTCATTTTTATAGGTTTTTTCACATCAGTAAGAAAGTTGAATTACCAAAAGGACACATATACATGCTGAAGGTTTATTTAGAGAAGACTTGAAAAATAGAATCCGTAGGTGCATAGTATTTAAATGGGCCTGGGTAAAATATCCATTAGGAGTAAATTTTGTCCCTGGTTGCCAGGTGGGAAGTCGGGGCTAATGAGGCAGGGTACGGGGACTGGGGCTAAAAAAGACAGTTATCTGGAAGTTTTACTCATGTTTTTAATAAATATTTCTCAGTTGGTAAAGAATCCACCTGCAATGCAGGAGACCCCAGTTTGATTCCTGGGTCAGGAAGATCCGCTGGAGAAGGGTTAGGCTACCTACACCAGTATCCTTGGGCTTCCTTTGTGGCTCAGCTGGTAAAGAATCTGCCTGCAATGAGGGAGACGTGGGTTCGATCCCTGGGTTGGGAAGATTCCCCTGGAGAAGGGAAAGACTACCCACTCCAGTATTCTGGCCTGGAGAATTCCATGGACTATACAGTCCATGGGGTCACAAAGAGTAGGACACGACTGAGTAACTTTCACTTTAAACCAAGGCATTTATGCATGAGGAAATAAAAAAGTAAATGAATGCCTCCCTCCTACTCTTCCCTACAAAACAGGTATCAAATCTATCCAAGGCTGTAATATATAATGTTCTCATTTCAGTATTTGGTGTACAATGTGCTCACATGCTTGAGAAATGAGTTAATGGACTGGCATAGCTTTATTATAATGAAAAGATTATTTAGCAAACTCAGTCATTTCTATATTTATCAAAGATGGTCTCCAAGTGTTCAGTTGCAAGCAATTATTACAGGAATAATAATTCATGTACTAAAACTGTCTTTAATTCAGAAAGGCAGCAATTTGGGCTTTGTTAAAAAGACACCTATGAACTTTTTAGGAGCTGCAGTTTGATAAATACTCAACAAAAATGTGGTTTGCATATGGCTAAAGAGTAAAGAAAACTCCCCACATAAGACTCTTAGGCAAACATAAATATCTAAAACATCAAATTAACTTATAATACCAATAACGCTACCAGATTACTGAGCAAAAAAAGGATAGAAACAGCAGGAATCTGTCTTTTCATTTTCTATAAGTCCAGGTAAATTGACCTGATTGCTTACTCAACAACTTTTGAATGGCCAATTTATTTTCAAATGTGTATGTGAGGATATTTTGAGAGCTGTAAAATACTTCTCAGGTAACTAAAAGATCAAAACCAGTCTTCTTAAATCTCATATGCTGCAGGGCACATATACTTGCTAATTTCACAGATTGGTTAGTATTTAAACAGAAATGATTAACATAGCATTCTAAACCCACAAGTCTAAATGAATAAACAGAAAAATATATCAAGAAGAGCATATGAGAATATGGGAAACTTCAAGGATCTAGGATAATGAAAGAACAGTTTTCATTTGTTCCATAGTAAAGCAAAACTTGTCTGTATTAAACATCATTAAAACCCTTGAAGGCACATGAGGCACATCTGTGCTACCTGGTATCAATCATGAAATACCTCAGTATACCAAAGACTCTTCCAGCAGTACTTTCAACTAACTTTCAGAAACTACCAAGTAATTGGACTTTTCTGAAAAGGCTGTCTTCATGTGATTTCCAACTCTGTTTCGATACCAAATAGACCTAAATGCTTATCAAATCTAATCCAAACTGCCAAGCACACTGAATTCTCCCCATCTGTCACTAGGTTATTGGTTCAAGACAATATTAAGAAAAAGAACAGGAGACAAAATCAGTTGGGGGGGAAAAAAAAAAAAAAAAACTCTTTCAACTTTCTATCCCTTTTCTTTATTGTCTTTCAAGCAGCAAGTTACATGCTTCCAAATTGGCTTGAAGTTGAATCCCAAGTTTCAAATCAACCCATTTCTCTCAGAAATTAGTTACCACACACACAAAAATTATTTGAACTGCTTTGTGATACTCACTCATCTCTCTTCTCTTTTGTCCTGTCTTGTCTTTTTGTCCTGTCTCCTCCCTTCCTTCTCCTATCCAGTGTCTCTGGTGAAAGAAATGCCAAAAACAGGCCTAAGGAAATGTGCGGGAGTGTAACATCTCTACCAATTTACACTGTTTCACTGCAAGAAAAGACAGGGAATTTGCATAAAGTTAAAACAAAGTTTCATAAGTATGCCATTTGTACTTGTAGGGCTTCTTGATTATAATGTTATAATGTTCTTTTATCTCACCTTGTGTCATGAAAATATAGGACACCAGCAATAAAACGAAAAGTAAATATGCACATTTCCTTATCCATGTAGGGAAGCAATAAATCTCCCTCACTGATAGCAGCTGTACTGCAGCTATCATTTGAATAGTGCAGCTGCCACAACAATATCAAATTTTATAGCTAAAAAGCAGTCAAAACTTTAATGTCAAAGTCGAGGTAGATATATATTGCACTATAAATAAGCATCCTCTAATGAAGAAATGAAGCTTGTTTATTTTTTTTTCCATTGAATAGCATATATCTTACCTACTGGAATCTTTCATAATAGAACTCATTATTCTTGAATGTCTATAATACAAAGTTCTGATTTATACTAATTAGGTTGGCTCTCATTGAGACATATGAGAACTTGAAAGCCCCTGGCCTGAGGGCAAATGTTACCTCTTTCTTTAATAGAAAGTTTTGTTTTTTTTTTTCCATTTCTGGCTTCAAAAATACAAGCAAAATGGATATTTGAAGGGATTCGGTGCTCTTTTCCTTCCATATAGTTTAAACTTGTGGGTTTGACTGGCAGAGGTAAAAGGTACATGCAGTTTGAGGGAAGTCAAATTGGCAAAACGTTTAAACCTAAAATTACTAGCTCTACAGTAGGCATATTCAGAGCCATGTGATCTCAGTCTAAAGATGGCGTCGTGAAGAGTCTCTGGTCTCTTACTCAATGCCTTGTGGGATGTGGTTTTGAACTGGACACTAAGCTGCCAATATAGAAGTTTAGCTCTCCACACAAATTTTGAAGAGGCCAGCTTCCTCCGAGGGGGAGAATAGATTGTGGATAAATAAATATACTGAAAAAAAAAATTTAAGAGGCATTTTTATATGGAGTTTTGAAAAGACAAAGTTGTTCCTAGTCCACTAGCTGTTCAGTTGCTATCAAAGAGGATGATTAAATGATATGGAGAAGAATGCGAGACTCGATAGTTCACCTTTTAGAATGTGTCAAATCTCTGTATTAATGAGAAAAGACAGTTAATCTTAGCCAGTCATTACATTCTGATAAAGGAGCCCTTCACACCTTCAGAAGTCTTGCATTTTACAATTTGTGTGTGTGTGTTACATTATGCCACTTCAGGTGTCACATGGCAATACCAAATGACCTATTTCAATGGCTTCCCTCATCCTCTACGCCATAATTGATACATTTGGCATAAGAGAAGTAACTTAAAGTAGTTTCCCTCACACTATAGAGTATGAACTTTTTGCCATGGCAATGCTATCTGAAATATAGAAAGACCAGAACCAACCCTGCTAAATAAGAAGCAGGAAATATAGGATCTCTAAGCACCACTGAGAGCCTTTAAACGAAGTTCCATTTCTAGGCTTTCATCTACTTGCCAAATGGATTGTGTTACTGTGAGAAAATCATGCAGAACTAAAAAGTGACATTGATGTATTTCATATATCATATCTCTTGGCAGTATGTCCAAAGGTAGCAACTAGAAGCACTTACTGTGTTGGGTACACTGCAGTAAGAATAAAACTTGATGAACTGAACTAATTCCAACTTCAATTTGTTACTGGTCCGAAATAGTTCAAGATGTATATTGGAACATTTGGGACACTGAACATATGGAACAGTCCATTTTAAAAAATATGTATTAAGTTCCCACTAAGTCTAGATCTCCCAGTTTATTATAAATATTAGGTATTTCTATAGGCATAAATAACGTTCAGCATTTCCTTAGGTCTTATAAGGCATAGAAAAAGATATTTCCATATGCGTGCATAATAAGAGGCTGAATATTTTAAGTACAATATGTTCCTGGTTTGTAGAGAAATGATTAATTGAAGAACACCAGGGCATTTTACTAAAGGATCAAACTCATATTTTCACTAGATTGCCAAAATCACACTGAAAGAGAATGCTACCTATCCTCAGTTTGCAGATGGAAAACTGAGGCTCATTTCTGCCACTTAAACTGGGAAAGAACTGAAGATGAATGGGTTTTCAATATGTAGAGATGATGAAAGTGATTTTAGTCTTAGAAATCAGCATGAATGGAGGCCCACAGTCATGAAAACACTTGGCATATTTGAACAAAAGTGAATGACCCTGTGTCCCGGAACACAGCAAATGCGTGCACAGTAGCTGTAGAGTCACATTAGTGCAGCAGAGGAGAAAAGAGAACAAAGATGATACAGTAAAGTCCCAGGTTATATATAATGTTAGCTATTGATTGACTCATTTAGGAATGGAGTCATCTTCCAGCAAACTCACTCCTAGGTATATGCCCAGAAAAGACAAAACTCTAATTTGAAAATATACATGCACTCCAATGTTCATAGTGGCTTTGATTACAGCAGCCAAGACATGGAAGCAACTAAATACCCTTCAATGGATAAAGTTGATGTGGTACATATATACAGTGGAATATTACACAACCATAAGAAAGAATGAAATAAAGCCATTTGCAGCA
>SJYA01000422.1:1769496-1977910 GCA_006410615.1 Neotragus moschatus | reverse complement strand
AGCCAAGACATGGAAGCAACTAAATGCCCTTCAATGGATAAAGTTGATGTGGTACATATATACAGTGGAATATTACACAACCATAAGAAAGAATGAAATAAAGCCATTTGCAGCAACCTGGATGGACCTAAAGAATGCCTTACCAAGTAAAATCAGTTCAGTTCAGTTCTGTCGCTCAGTCATGTCCAACTCTTTGTGACCCCGTGAATCGCAGCATGCCAGGCTTCCCTATCCATTACCAGCTCCCGGAGTTTACCGACATCCAGCCATCTTATCCTCTGTTGTCCCCTTCTCCTCCTGCCTTCAATCCCTCCCAGCATCAGGGTCTTTTCCAATGAGTCAACTCTCCGCATGAGGTGGCCAAAGTATTGGAGTTTCAGCTTCCACATCGGTCCTTCCAATAAACACCCAGGACTGATCTCCTTTAGGATGGACTGGTTGGATCTCCTTGCAGTCCATGGGACTCTCAAGAGTCTTCAACACCACAGTTCAAAAGCATCACAAATCTCACTCATATATGGAAGCAAAATATATGATAAATATGAACATATTTATAAAACAGAAACAGACTCACAGATATTTAAAAGAAACAAAAAAAAAACACACCTTACAATTATCAAAGGGGAAAGGGAAGGGAGGGATAAATTAGGATCTTAGGATGGACAGATATATGCTACTATATATAAAGTAGATAAATGAGAACCTATTTTATATAGCACAGGGAACTTTAATCAATATCTTACAATAACCCATAATGGAAAAGGAAAAACAAAAATATGTATATATTTTAGGAATATATACATGTGAAATGTATATGTGTATGTGTGTATCTGAATTACTTTGCTGTGCACCTGAAACTAACACAACATTGTAAATCAAATATACTTTCATTTTTTTAATTTTTAAAAAATAAATGGAGTTATGGTCTAAATGGAAAATAAGTATTGTAGGGGTGGAGGGAAGCAATCAATTCAGCTACTATGACATACCATAAAGTGGGTTGTTTAAGCAACAAGCATTTATTTCTCATAGTATGGAAGCTGAAAGTATAAGACCAGAGTGACAACACAATCAGGTTCTGGTGAAAGCCCTCTTCCTGATTTGTAAATGATTGCCTTCTCACTATGTCTTCACATGATGGAGAGAGACATTATCTCACTCATGTCTTTCCTTATAAGGCCACTAATCCCAGTCATTAGGGCTCCACCCTCATGACCTAATTAACTCTCAAAGGCCCCACCTCCTAATGTCATCACACTGGGGGTTGGGATTTCAACAAATGATTCCAGGGGGATATAAACATTCAGTCTATTGCAGGGAAGAAGTAAAAATGAGGCATTTGGACCTGTAACTTTATAATTGCAAAATATATCTCTCCCCCCACCCCCAGCCCCCATCTGTTTCTGAGATCTATTTGTACTTCTGCATATAAATTGCTAGGTACAACTGTATTTTCTATGAAATGAACCATTTGAATGAGAAATCCTAATATATGCATTAATGTGTGCATATGTTATATATATTATCCTGTTATCTTAGGAGATATCTTAGGGTTAGGAGAGTGTCATTTCGGAACAAGAGCATACTGTCCCACAAACATTAAACACAGAAATGAATGACTATGAGTGTCTCTGTGCCATCCTAAGATAATAAGCACCTTCGAAAGGATATTCACTTTTTCAGGCCCAAAGTCACCATTTACTGCCAAGGGACAATCATATTCCTACTTATTCCTACTTATCCTACTCCAGGATACCTTGGATAATCTGCCTCATTATGTAAAAATATTGNCACCCTCATGACCTAATTAACTCCCAAAGGCCCCACCTCCTAATGTCATCACACTGGGGGTTGGGATTTCAACAAATGATTCTAGGGGGATATAAACATTCAGTCTATTGCAGGGAAGAAGTAAAAATGAGGCATTTGGACCTGTAACTTGATAATTGCAAAATATATCTCTCCCCCCACCCCCAGCCCCCATCTGTTTCTGAGATCTATTTGTACTTCTGCATATAAATTGCTAGGTACAACTGTATTTTCTATGAAATGAACCATTTGAATGAGAAATCCTAATATATGCATTAATGTGTGCATATGTTATATATATTATCCTGTTATCTTAGGAGATATCTTAGGGTTAGGAGAGTGTCATTTCGGAACAAGAACATACTGTCCCACAAACATTAAACACAGAAATGAATGACTATGAATGTCTCTGTGCCATCCTAAGATAATAAGCACCTTCGAAGGGATATTCACTTTTTCAGGCCCAAAGTCACCATTTACTGCCAAGGGACAATCATAGTCCTACTTATTCCTACTTATCCTACTCCAGGATACCTTGGATAATCTGCCTCATTATGTAAAAATATTGTTGAGAGCTTTAGATAAAAAGGAGTCATAAGCAACAAATCTATGAGGGAAACTCACTGCAACCTCATAAACAAGAAAGTTTCTGGGTCCTGAAAGAGATTTTTCTCTTTGTATTTTAATAATTAAATAGTTAGTGTGGTCACAGCTTTATAATAAGACTGATCTTCCATGGACTGAAAATGCTTATCCATAATCAGAGGGTCTCAGAGAGAACTGATGGAGATAAGCATGATGTACGTAAGAAAATTTCTATGTTGTGAGGACAGAGAGTGGGGAGCCATTTCTAACCTCTAGGAAATCATCTAATTCAAATTTTTAAAAATTCTGGACCATTGTCAGACAGCCTGATGTGATAAATCTTTTCATTCCCCAATTTACTTTTATGAGAAATGCCATAGCATGGCAGCAAATATATCCAATAACTATTGTCAGATAATGACAAATCTCTGATGCCTTTTGTCACATTATAGTCCATGTTGCTAGTCTCATATTTACAAGCAAGTGGTTACCTCAGAATATGAAACCCTGGCATTTAGAGAAATGCAGAAATTACTCACGTCTCTGGAATTCTGCATGACAAATTAGTACTATGCTTTAACTCTAATAAATGTAGCTATAACTGAGTTTTCATAAACATTCTTGAGATGTTCTTCTAGAGTAGCTTTATTTTGGCACCCTACTTTTCCTGCTTAAACAAATGAAAAGGTTGGCTGATATTGTCAAAATACAGCACTTCTGGTGAACCAAGAGCCATTTATTAAAATAATGTATTGATGCGGTGTCATAAAACATAAAATCACATTTCTGCAGGAAAAACCTATTACCCTAAGCCAAGATTATTTTATTTTAAAAGAAAAATTATTGCAGTTGTGGATTCTGAAAGTAATATGATGTGGTTCAGACCCTGGCCTTTTAGAGGCTAACCAGGGGCTTTTAATGCACAGTGATATGTTATGTAAAAGAGATATTTGTGTAATTAACAAGTCTTCTTGTCTTCACAGAAATGCATTAACTGGAAGTAGATTCTGGATATCCTATGACTCCTCGGAATGACTAACTTAAGAACTCAAGTATGATTTATCCCAGTTGTGGAAAGGCTTTAGACTAACACATAGGCAAATGTGACAACTAACACACACACACACACACACACACACACACACCCCTTCTGGAGGGTCAGGGCTCTCCAGAGCTGACCATTTTCCTGACATCATCTTAATCTTGTCCTTTGTCACAGCACTGCACTTTTTGCTCTAAAGGTTTCAGCACTAAAAAGTGGGGAGGTGAAGCCACAGTTCAATTCAATTTATTTTTATATTGCTTCTCATACAAAGTCTCTCAAAACACTTTACAGTAAGAGATAAAATAATCATATAACACTTGCCCATATTCGAAACAGCAGCATTCACCCAGACAGCAAGGGGGTAAAGCCATGCACAGTCATGGGTCAAAGTCCCTGGTGAAGCACCCCTCATTTAGAAGCCATATAAAAGAATATTTCAGCAGTGACGTGGCCATAGACCATTACTCTCCAAGCCTTGCTTTCTTAAGGGACAAGTAAGAGGCTTCATTTTTCTGTTCAATTAAAGCATTATCTCTCCTTAACCTGTGGGATCTCAACTGGTGACCAGTTTCCTCTCACATGCAAAACTAAAGACCTAAAGCACAGGGACATATTTTCCTTCTATTGTTGCCAATTACTTTAATCACATATGATTTATGGCTTCCTGGAAAGCAGTTATTCTAGGGCACCTCTTTTCGTTGTCTGTGTCCCATATTTTGGCCACAGAGGTAAAGAGGAAGGGTGGGTGGAAAGACAAAAATGAGTAGGCTTTCATTAAGTCAACCTCCAGTACAGAAAAAAAGGAATGCTTATACTTGAAACTTGAAAACTAGGAATGAATCAATGGCACTCTGGGGCAGGAAGGTGGAATAAGGGAGGATGATGGAGAAAAATTTTGCTAGATAAGGCATGTGCCTGCTAAACCCCTTCAGTCATGTCTGACTCTTTGCAATCCCATGGACTTTAACCCACCTCTATCCATGGAATTCTCCAGGCAAGAATACTGGAGTGGATTGCCACGCCCTTCTCCAGGCGATCTTCCTGAGCCAGGGATTGAACCTGTGTATCTTATGTCTTGGCAGGCAGGTTCTTTACCACTAGCAACACCTGGGAAGCCCAGATAAGACAGCCCAAATTAAATATAAATACCCATTGAAAAATAATAATAACTAATGTTTGGAAAGGGTAGTAAGGAACCAATCCAGGCAAAAGAAAATTAGGTCAAATCAATATATCAAGTTTGTGTAATACTTTTAATTTACAGAAGGGTTGTTCTGTACTTGACATAAGGAAACTGGAGATGTTACTATTCTCTGAAAGCAACTGAGTTATTCACCATCACAAGAAAGTATAGTCAGCAGCTCAAAGCTACCATGTTTGCAGTGATGTTTATTTACAAAGCAAATAATGGTTTGAAATCACCAAGCCCCAGTGAAAGTGATTCTCAAAAAAGAAGCCTCTCCCCCACCCCTTATTCCATCTCCATCACATACCTTTTCAAGTATCGAGATAAAAGACTATCAAAACCAGATTCTTTTTCAAAAAGTACAAAATTTCAAAGAAGTCTCTAGCGTCAGGAGAATTCTCAGCATTCATATCAGTAAATAATCCAAAATATATTTGTTTAGGAAGCATGCTTCTAGTAGGATATGAGCTTTTTGTATCCTTTACCTCTTTAAGAGAGTCACATCTTTATAATACATAATAACAAAACAGAATATATTGTAACTCATTTCTTGACCTTTTAATATTTCTGTCACTGATTGTCAGAGTTGAGAACTACTCTCTATCCTGAGGTGATGGATTATTTAATTAACCATTGACCTTTTCCCAACATTTGTTGACAATGAGCACAGTCCCATGAAAGCTGCCTGCTTTGGATATTGGTCAATTCTTCATTGTTTATCAATAGGAGCCTGCCATTTTTCATAACTTAAATAACCAGAATTACATTTGCCATTTATTTGTCCAAATCTATTTTCAAATGAATTCATGTCTGTTTCCTTTTGACTATCTATATTAGAAAAGAAGAATACATTTAATATACCTTTTTTAAACAAATTCTATGTCAGTAAGTACATCTGATAGACTTTAACTGAATTAACCTATAGAAAAATCATGTTTTCCAGTTATGGATATTTTGACAAAAGTTGCAGTAATTATTTTTCATGATATATGCCTCTCTAGGTTCCCAGTTGAATCCAACTTTTTCTAGGGAATAAGATCCTCTGGGAAAGTGAAGCAGATCCTTCAAATAGTTATTTGTAAATTCCATTCATTATTAAGCAGAATGTTCCTGCATTTTTCCAAGGGCTATTTTCTCATAGAAGGTAATAAAATGTTGTGGAATATTTTAGCTAATTAAATAGTAAAGTTAGAATTTTTAGTTTGAATGATTGGCTTATTTTAATATGCATAGCAAATAGCATCTTCATGACCCTCTTCCAACAGCTCCACATTGACCCACTTTCTTCTGGACGGGCTTCTTATTTGGAAGCCATGGTGAGTGGAGCTAAGAGTATTTCAAGCCCAAGCCTGAGTTTTCTTTTTTTCTTTTTTTTTTAGATTTGAAAACTTGTCCCATAATACTTTATTTTTTTCTTTTTTATAATTTTTATTTTTTAGTTTGTTTTGCTTTACAATACTGTATTCGTTTTGCTATACATTGACATGAATCAGCCACGAGTGTATATGAGCTCCCAGTCCCGACACCCCTCCTCGCTGCCGCCCCACACCATCTCTCTGGATCATCCCCGTGCATCAGTCCCAAGCATCCTGCATCCTGCATCGAACCTAAAAATATGGAACGCTTCACGAATTTGCGTGTCATCCTTGCGCAGGGGCCATGCTAATCTTCTCTGTATCGTTCCAATTTTAGTATATGTGCTGCCGAAGCGAGCACCAAGCCTGAGTTTTCATAGAGAATGTTTCATTTCTGCAGACACCTCTGCTCCCAGGATCAACTAATATGGTACTTCAGAAAGGGAAATATTTCAGAGATTTTGAATTGGCCTCCTTTCTCTGTTGGTGTTACTATATGTTCTTCTCTCAACATATTCGGGCTTCCCTGGTATGGCTCAGACAGTAAAGAATCCGCCTGCAATGCGGGAGACCTGGGTTCTATCCTTAGATTGAGAAGATCCCCTGGGAAAGGGAATGGCAACCCACTCCAGTATTCTTGCCTGGAGAATCCCATGGGCAGAGGAGCCTGGCAGTCTATAGTCCAAGGGATGGCGAAGAGTCACATGACTGAGTGACCAAGCACATCTCTCAAGGATACATTTTTGAGTTCTAAAAGCTTGATTGAGGCTATATCACAGTGTAAAAGGGTAGGATCCAGACAGTCCAGGATCCTAGTTTTTATTCTTCATGGATGATACTGTGTACCTCATTTATTTTCTTGGTTCCTCCATTTCCTCATCTAGGAAATGGGAATATGAACAACCACCTCTCCTACTTACTGTGAAATGGAATGAGATAATATATGCAAAGCTCCTTGCAAAGAGTAAAAGTCCAATAAAACAAAGCTGTTCTAATGTAATACTGAATTTTCCAGTTTATCATGTGGACACAGCCATTATCTCTGCAGAGTGGAATACAATATATTAGAGATGTTTTAGCAACAACTCAAGTCCATTTCCATCTCCCTGGAGTCTACAGTGTTTAAAGACTTGACATTATGGAAGTATATTGTCTTCATTAATTTATGTTAATTTTTAATGTTAGTGTGGTATTATGGTATAATATATACAAAAGCCTGTGTGCATGTGTGTGTGTGTGTATGTGTATACTTATGCACACAACTGCACATTGCATACACACAGATACTTCAGGGAAAAAGAGTTTTGACCCTAAGAAAGCAGATTTTCATTAAAGCCTAAACCTGGGACATAGTACACAGCATAAATTACAATAGGGGCCTTTTTTTTTTTTTTTCTTGACAAGGAAACAAAATTCTTAAAATGAAGCTGCTTTGAAATTAGCAAAAAAAAAAAGTGTATTTATATTTATTTTGAAATTAAAAGATAGAGCTTTACAATTATGTACAGTGAAACGGCACATGCAAGCTACATTTCTAATATTCTCTTATAGATCTGTTAACCACATTATTTTCTCTTTCATCTATCAATTTCCCTTCAAAGCCAAAGAGCTTATCTCCTCTTAGAACAGAACCACATGGGCATATCATCAGATATCTAGATGGTTAAGTTGTACATTTGATACATGGGTGACATTAATGTAATATTATGATGGATATCTATTAGCACATACATCACCGAAACATAGACTCTCGAAGGTCTTTGATAGTGGCTGCCCTTTCCATGTCAGTGTCAATCCACACCAGAATCACAAGTATGAACAAACGTGACAGGAGAGGCTGTACCAATTATAGATGAAGGGATACTGTCTACTCCCACCATTTGATGTGATTTATTTGGCAGTCCTTCTGCATTTGTAGGCAGCAGGTTGTAGCTGTTTATGAAGTGACAAATGGTACTCAATGACATTGAATGACTTCTCTAATCAATTTAGCTTGTCTAAAAAATGGTCATGAATTGTAGTGCTCGTCGAATGTCAATAGGTACAGAAAACTTTCAACTTTTTGCACTAAAAACATATTCCAAGTATACACCCAAAGAGTGAAAGAAAGAAATAATAAAATTAGTTCATTTAAATAATTGTCTTTCAAAGGAGCTTAAAAAAAAATACCATGTTTTATAAGGTTTTTCTTAAGGATTTTTCCCCTTAAGTATTACTTTTTATTGATTTGAGAGAGATGCATTTTTTTTTCTTGGTCAGTTTTATTTGGGAGAAGGGGTAGTATATAATTATCTACACAAATTCTCTGGTGGAAAGAGAAAATAATTTAACTAAGATTGTCAGTGAAATAATTGAGGCGGCTATTATATAAAAAGCCTTTGGGCTTATAATTCCAAATATTGACTAAAGTTTTCAATTACTATTTAACCTATTTAAACAAAACTATTCCATTCTAAGTGATTTTATTGATGAATTTAGTTTAATTATATTTTAAAAAATTATCCACTATGCACAGATTTGGTCACATAAACAGGAGTCATTTCCCTGACAAACTGCAGAAATGTATACCGTTTTAAACTTACATGAGTTTAAAATAATACTTTTGTCTCACAAAACTAGTATAATGGAATAAAGTCATAGGCTAGGCTAACCTTACACAAGTGTATTTAGGTATTTGTTTCAATTTAATTAATTAAATGTAGATAGTTTTTTACATACTTAATTCAAATCACTACTGCAATAAGCCAGGAATGATTTTTCCCTATCTCTGTATTATTCAAATTTATTAAACAATATCTCACATTTGTTTGACACCATGTCAAACTCAGGACTCCTAAAGCACGGCTGCAGCTTTGGAACTGTTATGCTTTCTCGGACTTTAATCATTTTTGGCAAGGCTCCATTTCCTGTCAGAAAGTGAAACAGCTTTGGAATGTCATTTTCACGAAAGAAAACAGAGAGAATCCAAGAGGAAGTTCTCCTCCACTCCAGGTCCCATAAGATACTCCAACATGCTCACAGGAGGGCTGGAATACATCAAACATTAGCAGAGGGAAAAGGACACAATTTTCCCACATTAAAATACATGGATAAAGTTGAACTTCTGCTAAAAATAGTTCCCATGACTAATCCTATTAAGTTTTAAAAATTGTTGGGCAGTATCTTCCTTGAAGCAGAATTACTCTCTGCCATCACACTGTGTTGCTGCCCACCCACTTCCTGCAAAGCCAGAAGCCCCTCAGTGATAGATCCTCATCTGTCCCTTTGTAATGACATTAGGAGAAAAGAGAGAGAGAGAAAGATTTGATAGTACCTTTTATTCTGGTCTCAAATATCAAATAAACCAAAAAAAGATAAACAGATAAAAATTATCTTAAAATACCAAAAATTCTGAGAGCAATATGCTGTTCCTATACATCTGCAGTGTTTTCCTACTCACTCAATGTCTCCAGGGAGCAATGAGGTTGCAGAAAGTAAATTAAGATGACTGAGCTGTGCCACTTTAAAGCCTAGACAATGTTGGATGCAAAAATTGAGTAACAAACGAAAAAAAGTCTACGCTATTTTAGAAATGGAAGCCCCTGATTTTTGCCTCATGTGACAACCACATGGCCTGGATAGAGATGAGGAGGGGAGCAAATGGATCACTAAAAATGCTCAACAAAGCTTAAAGATCCTGAACCAAGTACGTATGTTGTCGTCTAAGAGAGGAAGTCATCAGTGCTCCCACCATCTTCAGCTCATACTGATAATCAATGTTACTTTAGCCTTTCAGAGGAGGAGACATGGGAATATAAAGTAGTCACTGCAGAAGGAGTCATTAGGTACCATGATATTGGCATATGTTAGCTAAGTGATTAGCAATGGTGAGGTTCAGCTGCAATGAAACCTAAACCCAGCTGATGCCATTAACATGCTGGATCTAATGAACCCCATAGACCACATTAAAGCAGAGAAAGCAAAATGACAATTGGAGAATAGCTTTTAACAAAATCATCAATCCAAAAAAGGAGGGGGTGGGGGGACAATGCTATTTGAGAAACCTTATAGAACCACTAGACAGTCTCTTACTTAAGCACGTTTTAAAGCACAGGCAGGTAACACATTCCTAATTATGCTGCTGCTCCTAAGTTGCTTCAGTCATGCCCGACTCTGTGCGACCCCATAGACGGCAGCCCACCGGGCTCCTCTGTCCCTTGGATTCTTCAAGCAAGAACACTGGAGTGGGTTGCCATTTCCTTCTCCAATGCATGGAAGTGAAAAGTGAAAATGAAGTCACTCAGTCGTGTCCGACTCTTTGCCACCCCATGGACTGCAGCCTACCAGGCTCCTCCATCCATGAGATTTTTCCAGGCAAGAGTACTGGAATGGGTCGCCATTGCCTACTTTATCCCTAATTATGAGGAGATATTTTAGAAGATATTTGGGCTTTTCATCTTTCTACTTTCACCTTAGCATGTAGAAAATTAATTAACCAACTGATTTAGAGTTTTACACTTTGTCACCATACTGTGCAAATGTCTATAAGCTACATTAGTCATAAAGAAAAGATTCTTTTTTATAGGTTCTAAATCAAATTGTACATGTTTAAGCTAATCTATAATTCATAGCCACTCAAGCACTGGTATTATTCTGTGTAATATATTTCATTGAAAACTGACCTAGAACTCTATCAACATGTAGTTCTGTCCAGAAAGGATTTGTTCACCTTCATGCTAACCAAGTTTTCAGTTTGCTGTGCAAGGGTAAAAGGTTCTAGCTTAATATTGAGCTGATCCAAACAAATTTTTTGGCCAACCCAATAGCTACCAAAGCAACTGAGAGGGAAAATCTTCAAGTTCACCAAGAGAAACTAACTCTCAGTTGACTCAGTGGTAAAGAGCTGCCTGCCAATACAGGAGATGTGAGTTCAATCCCTGGGTCAGAAAGATCCCATGGAGAAGGAAATGGCAACCCACTCCAATATCTCTGTCTGGAAAATCCCATTGAGAGAGGAGCCTGGTGGGCTATAGTTCAAGGAGTTGCAAGAGAGTCAGACACAACTTTGCAACTAAACAACAAGAAGCATTGTAGTGAGCAGTAAAGCATGTGGATGCAGGAGCCACAATCCCTGGGCTTAACTCTCAGCTCTGCTACTTACTAATCCTAATGTGCTAACTTCTGTAGCAGTGTTGGGCCAGCAGAAAAATAAAGAACATAGAGAGTTAAGATAGACAAGGAAGACTGAAAGCAGCAAACAAGTGGTTTTTACTTCCCTTTTGAGCAGCAATCTTATAGTCCCCACGACGCAGAACTTAATATTGTTATACAGTTAGTGAATTTTGGCTTGGTCTTCTATGGATACACATGGTTTGTTCTCTGCCTGAACCATCAAACAACAAATCTGAATCACTATCCCCTGAGACCAACAGGATCCAGGAGGCTATGAATTCAAACTTTCAGAAACTTTGTACAAAGCCTGTATGTCAACAAGCAGAAACAATTAGGAAGGATAAACCACTGCTCTTAAAAACAGAATCATCCCACATCTAGAAAGATTACAATTTTATAAACCATTTATAAAAGCTTCAGGGCAACATGACCCAAGCTCAGAGAACTTGAGGTTTATATTTAAGAAGACAAATTACAATAGATATTTCAATTTTAAAATTTAACATAAGTGAAGGGATTGTCATTTTTCAACAGAGGGTATGGGCTGGATCTAAGTACATATGGGCTTATGTAAAAATATGAGCCCATTTTCCTAGCCTCAGATTCATTGTTCTAATTCTACTTGGCCACTAACTGTGTAGGTCCACATTAAATCTCTCTCTACTTCAGTGTTCCTTCATGTAAAATGGGACAATAATCATGGCTATCTCATGGGGTTATTGTAAAAACTAAATGAGAAAATACATATTAAGCACTTAAAACACTGCCTAATATACAAACAACCCATAAAAAATCAGCTATTATAATTTTCTGTGCTAGATATTATGTAGATGTTTATCATTTTACGTGAGACTCAATTCCAGATTCCTGGGAACCAGTTTCCCTTCTCTTTTGCCTAAATGCACATCAGATAATCTCTGTACAAATTCTAGCACAAAAGGTTCCACTCCTCAGAGCCTCCTCAATTCCTCCACATCAGTAACAGCTCTAAATCTTAGGAATCCAGTTAAACTGTCCCCTCGTCTCTGCTACCTGCTCTGTCTTGCTTCCCTTCTCTGTTGGGCTAATGTCTTTGGTCATTGACTGTGAGTCTTAGTGTTCCTAAATTCAACATTCAGGCTTTGAAACCTAGGAGAACTTCTTCAACAGCATAAACCTATTTGGATTTATTGGCCAATTGAGTCCACCAGCAGATGATTCAAAGTGTCCACCGACTTCATGGTTGCTTTTGTGTTGACTTCTTTGCAGCACTGCCAGCCTAACCCTAGGTTTCTGAAGGATGCCTGTAGGGGGATAGTCACCAAAGATCGACTCTGATGAACAGCTTGCTGCAGCTCTAATGGTGAGACATATAAAATGTATCATACATTAAATTTAATGTTGCCTCATTAGTCTTAATTAGATTCCTACATTACACCAGGATTATGGTTTCTCTGTGTTTATGATTTCTCCTAAAATGAATCTAGCCCAGATAATACTTTAGTGTACTTTTTAAACCTTTGAATAAAAATGTCCATTAATGTATTAATATTAATAATAAATATTCTTGATCTTATAAAATAACAAAAGAAAGGCAAACTAAGTGTATTTCTTAGGAGGTTCGTGTCATACATAAAGCTTATGAAGGAAGGCCTATAACTTAGGAATAAACTTAAAAACTGCAAACATTTGCTCACTAAGAAAAGTAATTGGTCTATTATTTCCTTTATTCCCCTTTCTATCATTATGCATAATATGTAATACTTTTTTTCAATAAAAAAGTAGTTGCTTCTTGCCTCTTCTCCCCATTTCATAGTTTATCTTCTCCTTTTATTAGCATTTACTGTGAAGACATATAACATTCAGTATCATCATATAGCTATTAAAGAATTAAGGAGCTTGAGAAACCATAGACTGCAACCCTTTTTTAATTATAAAAATTGTAGCCCACAAGTTTTAGAGACTAATGGAGAACGTAGAGGTAATGGTAAATACTTGACCAGAAGCCAGATTTTCTGGCTCACAACTCATAGCATATATGGTCAACTCCCTAATGTATCTGAGATATATTTGTCTGCCATGGTCCAAGCACATCCTACAATATAGGTCTCTGACTCCTGACTGTGAGTTCACACATTCACGCAGCTGCCACACCTGAACAGACTCCAAAATGCCTGCTGCTTGGCTGCATTTTTATCGGCGATCCTGCACTTATAAAAAGAAAAACCAAAAAATTACTCTGTGAATCAGGTCTGTTAAGAATAATTCCTCAGTTCTTTATCACTGAATAGTGAAAGGGTTGATGGTATAGAAGCCTTAAAAGCCTACTTATCATTTATATGTATATGCTAGTAATTTAAGGATTGTCAGTTCAGTTCAGTTCAGTTCAGTTGCTCAGTCGTGTCCAATTCTTTGTGACCCCATAAACCCCAGCATGCCAGGCCTCCCTGTCCATCACTAACTCCCGGAGTCCACCCAAACCCATGTCCATTGTGTCGGTGATGCCATCCAACCATCTCTTCCTCTGTCGTCCCTTCTCCTCCTACCCTTCAATCTTTCCCAGCATCAGGATCTTTTCAGATGAGTCAGCTCTCCGCATCAAGTGACCAAAGTATTGGAATTTCAGCTTCAAGATCAGTCCTTCCAATGAACACCCAGGACTGATCTCCTTCAGAATGGACTGGTTGGATCTCCTTGCAGTCCAAGGGACTCTCAAGAGTCTTCTCCAACACCACAGTTCAAAAGCATCGATTCTTTAGCACTCAGCTTTCTTTATAGTTCAACTCTCACATCCATACATGACTACAATTGTAAACAGACCTTAAATAACAGATTCAAGACTCTGGTCCTACTGTAGACTCAGGACTAAGTAGTTTTGACTCCTGTTAAAAATGGACATGATTTCTTGTCTTTGTCTCTCTGAGCTCCTCAGTGCCCTCCAACATTTGCTGAAATCTGCCAGTGCCACAGCATACCAAACTCTCATCTGGGAGGGAAGTATTAAGATTCGGGGCCCAAAGAAGGAAACAAGAGAGTGGCAAGGAGAGAAGAATTCAGAACCAAATAATATTCTTGTGCAACTTGAAAACACTAGTTAAGCATGGAGAATATTTCAAATTTGCCAGCCCCTTAAAACTGACTTGACTTTCACTTTTCACTTTCATACATTAGAGAAGGAAATGGCAACCCACTCCAGTGTTCTTGCCTGGAGAATCCCAGGGGCGGGGGAGCCTGGTGGGCTGCTGTCTATGGGGTTGCACAGAGTCAGACACAACTGAAGCGACTTAGCAGCAACAGTGGCAGTAAAACTGTGAGCATGAGGAGCAGATAGCCACAGGGAAAGCTGGAAGGCTTGGAAGGAGCCAGGAAACACTGAGAAGTCAATACCATTTTGGGCCAAATTGCCTCTGGTCAATATGTATATATTCATTTCTGTAATCCATATTCTGGAGATGAAGATCTATTTGCCAAACCAGCAAAANGTGGCAGTAAAACTGTGAGCATGAGGAGCAGATAGCCACAGGGAAAGCTGGAAGGCTTGGAAGGAGCCAGGAAACACTGAGAAGTCAATACCATTTTGGGCCAAATTGCCTCTGGTCAATATGTATATATTCATTTCTGTAATCCATATTCTGGAGATGAAGATCTATTTGCCAAACCAGCAAAATACTTATATGTTCACCCAGGAATTATACAGGAATATCATGAGTCATTTTCCATCATTTTATCCTAACTAGCTGTTAATTTAATGATTCCTCATAACAAACTCCTGAATAGTATATATTCAAAGCCTTGAATTCCTAAAATATTGGAAGACCACTTCCAGATCAGCCCCAACATTTGAAAGTCAAAAAAATTACATTTTGTGAATAAAATTTTTAACTACACAGTGGACTATTTAGGTAAAGTGATGTTGAAAGCTTTCTGAACTATAGAAAGAAATTTAAAGAAGAATCAGATATGTGATATAACTGCTTATGATCTAAAGTACATAATTTATGATGTAATTACTGCCTTTTATTGTACATATTTTAGAAGAATACAAACTTGAAAAAGTTAATATTAAATATTCCAAAAAATGACATCCCATGAACTTTTAACAAATTTATACAAGGAGATCTAATAGTCATGTAATGAAATGGACGGTAGCTTTGCTATTAAACTTTTAGTTTAGTAGCAAACTATCAAACCACCCACGAAATGTCAAAATATTCTGTATACCTCAGACTTAGAGGTGTCTGACTCTCTGTGATTTATGGAAACATTATTTATAATGCATTTTCTGTTCATTGCAGTCCATTGCTGTACCTTTTATAAACCTACTGATTAATATCAAACAGTGAACAAATCTGACAAGCAGGATTACCAATCTAACAAAACTGTTTATAGTGTGAATGAAAAAGGCACACCATTTCCAGGCAATGTACTTAATAATAAAATCCTGTTTTACTTAAGTGGTGAAGGGATTACTTAACTGTCAAAGTTCCTTTAACTGTTAAGAGCTGCCACATTAAAGATACACTATTCAAAAGCACCAACAGAATATTTCATGGCAGTTTATTAATCATTATCATATTATCACATATAAATATAATATAATTGATGAGTATAAAAATAAAATAAGTCAACTACTTAAAATTAAGTTGGCTCCCCCTAAGGCATTTTTAGGGTAGAGATAAACAAAAATTTAATTATTTTTTATAAAGATTTATCTCACTTTTTTATAATATCCTATATTTTTGTGAAGCAGGATATTGATATATATCATGGATTGAGTTTGAACATTTTTCTTTAGAAACAGAACTTTCATAAGATTCATAACTTATGTGAGGTATTTTGCAAAACCCTTTCTTTAATTTTGACAAATATACTAGTCTATTTCTTTAGTTACATAGATATAATAAAACTACAGTTTATAGAGAGAAAGTAGTTTTTAAGTCCATAATCATTAAAAACTATTGGAATATCAGCAAAAAATAAAATAATTCATATTACTAAACTCAATTATTGGAAATGAGTGCATTTGATAGATGAATAAAGAGTTGAATAAAGCTATTCTAAGATTTTTTTAAGACTATACCATTCCCAAAACAAGCAGGAAAAAAAATTAAGCAAAGGGCTATTCCTATGATGATCTCAAATCGTGTTTTTGCTAGTATAAGACAGGAAATCACTAAACTTAATTTTAAGATGACAATTTCCTTTAAATTATTTTAATTAGCATAAATATTACACCTATGGAAAGAACAATAGTTTACAGAGTCCAAAACAGTGACTTTTATTTTACATCTACATGTTCATCTTGAGCCTATGTATCTTTGAAATCATAAGAGAAAATTTTCTAAAAACTTACATAGTAATAAACAAAGAAGAATATGAGTAAATAAAGTTGTAGCACCTAACTCATTTTCCCCAAAAGAGAACAAAATAATATTGCTAAGGAGTAATATCACTAATAGTAGCAAAGAAAGTTCCATAGATCTATTCCCCTATAGAAGCAACCATCAGGCTGGCAAAAATTTACAGAATTAACTCTTTTGAAACTCTGGATACTAATAGGAAATCTTACAATAATTGAGGAGTGATTAAGGAACAAAGAAGCTACTACATTTTGGCATTTAAGGATATTCCAATCAGGTTACTACAAACTGCTGAGACAATGTAACAGAGACTTACATGACCACACATAATAAAGGATAGAGTCTTTGCAAGAGTCGTTTGGAAATATTACAAAATAAATAGACAACTTCAGTCCACAAATCACAACAGCAAACTTTGGGGAGGGATTAATTTCTGATTCCAACAGTTACTACCTTATGATATGCAAAATGCCCAGTTTTCAAGTAAATATGAGACATGCAAAAAATAGGAAAGTATGACTTATTTTCAGGATGGAAGGAATTTGGTAGAAACCAAAGCCTTTGACTGTGTGGATCACAATAAACTGTGGAAAATTCTGAAAGAGATGGGAATACCAGNATCACTGACTCGATGGAGGTGAGTCTGAGTGAACTCGGGAAGTTGGTGATGGACAGGGAGGCCTGGCATGCTGCGATTCATGGGGTCGCAGAGTCAGATACGACTGAGCAACTGAACTGAACTGAAGCGACTTAGCGGCGGCAGCAGCAAACCACCATGAAATATCAGAATATGGAGAGCAAAGGGAACTCTTACAAACTTCTAAGAAGAGGAAACAAAGAAGCAATTTAAATCACTTTGGATAAATAGTAAAGCTGAAAAATGAAGCAGAACAAAACTGTCAAAATTCTAAAATAATTTATCTAACCTAGAATTTATACCAAAATATTGTTTACATAAAGACATTTTCATATATGAATACTCTCAGACACCATTTTCTCCCATGCATTTTTTTTTCTTAACTCTTAGAGGATATGCTTCAACAAAATGCAGGAATACAATGGCAGAGAAAAATGTGGAACTGAAAACACACCTGAGATGGGCAACACAATCAGACAGGTAAAGGGTAACTCCTATGCACTAAGTACCAGATAATCTACCCAGATAAGAAGAGGTTAGAGGAGATGGCACTAAGAACATTCCTGATACTCTCAACATACTAGGAGGAGATTTCAGGAGATGAGTTTGAAATAGAAATAGTGATAATTATTTAATCATGGAAAACTAAACAGAAGAAAAAAAAGGGGACAGGAAAGATTCATATATATATAAATATTATGTATATATGGTTCAGATGTGAGTAGCATTTATGTAACTAAAACAATATAGACAGTACATAGTTAAGCGTCTATTCTCCAATGCAGGAGGCACTGGTTTGATACTGGTCAGGGACCTAAGAACTCACACGCCATGCAGCAAGGCCAAAAATATATAAAATAAAATTTGAATATAGGATAGGAAGAACCAAGATTTTCATGTGGAAAGGGAAGAACGGTAAGGAAAGAAGAGAGCCACATCTCACTTTTAGGGAAAATTGAGAAGCAAGTATCTAGAGCTGAACATCTGAGCAATAAATGAATATATTATTTAAAATACAGAGATAATAGAGTGGAAACTCACTGCTTCTAGAAGACAAAAATGAGACAGTGGATCAGAGCACCCTTAACAAACTTGAACTGTTTGATGCTTTAAACTATATACACCAATCTACCACTAATACAAATAAGAACTGTAGAGGAAGAGATCTAGAAATGGAAAGCCTCTCTCAGGAAGAATGGTGTTCACTTGCATGCTCAGGAAGGGAGAGAGGAGAACTGAGAAATGAAGAAAGAGGCCATTGTGTCAGAAGTGCACCAATCCATCTGCCAATATGCTACTCCAAGCACTTTGTGGATATCTAGTCTTCTGGTTTGTTATTGCTGTTGTTGCCCAGTGATCCTTATTTTTCTCAGTTTTAGGCTTATACCTGACCCAAATTTATTGCCACGTCACCTTCCAAATCACTTAACAACATAACTTTACCACCAGACATCATCACAGTGAAGCACCCTGACCTAAAACTGGGAACCGCGAATAGGTTCTAACACACCTATTCAAAACGTCTATTTTTAAACTTCTCATTGAATATCCTGCATTGAAACTACATAAGATGGATGACTAATTGCTTGGGCTAAACTAATAGCACCAGTAAATGAAATATAAGTCCAGTTTATTACCATTTCAATTTATAGAATCATTAAACCGAAATCTTGAGGGGACAAAATATCTCCAAGGTCTCAGAAAGTAGAATCAGTATGAGTACCTAATCTTTACTTTAAAACATTCTAGGAAATTGAGAGTAAAAACATTATTTAAATAGAGCAATTAGAAATGTATAATAAAATGTTATTTATTTGAGTTAAAAATGCATGTTCTCAGTGTTACTCAAAATACTTTGACAAACTCTTGCTGGATTCTGAGCGAAAACCTCTGAGACAGAGGATCCAAGACAGATGTTCCTCTGCCCATTTAGGAATAAGTTCCCACTCTTGCCTGAGGTCCTTGGCTGGTTATGGGAACCAAAAGAACCAGTGGACTTCCAGCCCAGGGTTGATTCTCTGGTTCAAAAATAACCTTTTTACCAATTCTCCAACTGGCATGCTTTCTTTATTCTCTAAAATATGCCATCAGCTCAGAAATTAGAAATATAAAATCCATGTGGAGAGCACCCAACTTATTTAATGAAAACTTATAATATTAATTGGGTAGCTTCCCAGCTGGCACTAGTGGTAAAGAACCCCCTGCCAATGCAGGAAACATAAAGACAGGAGAGATGCAGGTTTGAAACCTGGGTTGGGAAGATCCCCTGGAGGCAGGCAAGGCAACACACTCTAGTATTTTTACCATGCACAGAGGAGCCTGGGGACTATGATCCACAGGGTCGCAGAGTCAGACACGACTGAAATGACTCAGCATGAAATATAAATATTTAATAAAATTGACATAAAATATAATTAAAAATAACTGTTGCATCCAAAGTTATTCCATTCTGAACAATATGGTAGAATTACAAAGACAAAAAACATATATTAAGTTGGTCCAATTATTTATTGCATGTATTTAGTAAATTCATTAGAGTTTAAATATATCTAAAACTATTCTTCAGTTTTATAATTATTGAGTCTCAAAATGACTCATTTTTTTCTCGATAATAAGTCTTTACATTCAGAACTTGCATTACTTTAAAGAAACTTAGAATAATGTGTGAAGATAGAAAATCAAAAAAAAATCACAAGTCACTAATTTAAGCATATTTGTGTCTTTCAGGAAAACTCTAATTCATTGTAACCTCTTTAATTCAGAACTGTATAAGATTCTTAACTTCAGCATATGATGTTGAAATTTTTTAAATGAAAACATAAGAAAAATAGATTGATATGATTATTTTGAAAGTTATAGCATTGATCTTTTCAGTAATTAATAGCCTGCATTTCAATTATACTATCATAATGTGCTTTCCAGAAACTACTCAAGTTCTAAATACTTAGGATATAAAGAACATTGAGGAATTAAACTGTAACATAAAGCAGAAAATGTTTTGAGAGTACATTTAAAGTATGTTTGATGGACAGGAGAAATAGTAATTAATATTGTTAATTTCCCATATTTGGAATTAACCCCCTACACACATACATGCCTATGCATCTTTGATAAGCCTTTATTATGATTACTGCACAACAGAAATTGTAATAAACAAGACAGTAATATCAGTGAGAGAGAAATTCACAAAAAACACTGATTATATTTGATATGGTTTGAAAACTGGCTTTGAGTGAGTATCTGCTTAGAAAAATGCTTGGAGAAAGAATGTCCTTGGGAACAATCATAAACAGAAAACTCTATAGACTGGATTTACAAAGAAATAAATATATATATAGTCTATAAAGGCAATGTCTTGAGCACTATGCTGGCAATTTTCCAGGAGCCCTGGGAACATGCCTAATTTCCATCTAAATTTGCACATATCTTTATTGCAATCTCATACCCTGTGAAGATTTACTCACTCTCATGTCCTTTGGCACAAGGGAAGAAATGAGATATTTCTCTCTCTCTCTCTTAATCTCTCTCTCAACAGTCAAATCAGTGATGTTCTTGCAAGATCCATCAGGAGTCTATCTTTAATTTGTTGAGACCTCTTCTCAGCATCACTGATATTTAAAGAACTAAAAAAATAATAATAATAACCCTCAGTCACTGCTTTAGTTATGAAATTTACTCCCAAGTGATTTATTTCCACATTGGAAACTGAGTTGTACAAATGGATCACTGGATGAGGCTACACTCCATCCTAATACTCTGAACCTCATCCCACCTGCGCATGTAAAACATGTATCGTCAAATAATTCTGTTATGAAGTTGCTAAAGCTGACATCCCTTCAAATGGACCACTTCCTGCATTTCTGTTTGAAAGCTAATTCTTCTCAGTTATCCTCATCTCCTCCCTTTCCACTGCCTCCTTCCTCTCAGAGTAAAAACATACTCAAATCCTAGAAAAACACATCCTCAACACAAAGCCCCATTGAGTCATTGCCTTCTACCCTCACATTTGCCGCCAAGCTTTTAAAAAATAATTTAGGGTTTCTTTCTCTACTTCTACTCGTCTCAGACTCTTGTAATCTNATCGTCAAATAATTCTGTTATGAAGTTGCTAAAGCTGACATCCCTTCAAATGGACCACTTCCTGCATTTCTGTTTGAAAGCTAATTCTTCTCAGTTATCCTCATCTCCTCCCTTTCCACTGCCTCCTTCCTCTCAGAGTAAAAACATACTCAAATCCTAGAAAAACACATCCTCAACACAAAGCCCCATTGAGTCATTGCCTTCTACCCTCACATTTGCCGCCAAGCTTTTAAAAAATAATTTAGGGTTTCTTTCTCTACTTCTACTCGTCTCAGACTCTTGTAATCTGTTTCTGCCCCACGAAGTATGGAAACCATTTACTTAAACTATCACCAAAAACCTATGAGTCATCAAATCTTAAGTGCCTCTTTTAACTTTTATTAACATGTTGATGACGGTGATACTGATAGCTGAGTTCACTGATCACAAACTTTGTGCCTGGCACTGCACTGAACATTTTGCATGTGTCTGTTGGCACATTTATCCTCACAACCATCTTTTCTTTAACAAGATTTTTTAACAACTACTTGGAGAAATTTCAGCTTCAAGAAATGACTTGATTTCCCCTAGGTTGCCCAGTTCAGAAGTACTTGGCCACTTCGCAGCATTTTCTATATTTTTCATGCTTATTAACAACCGACCATTTCTTTATGATGTGCTTCCATCTCTTGCCCTGTCCTAACTGATTTCTCGTCTGACTCTAGAAGACATTGCTTCATTTTCCTTCTTTTACGTTCCTCTTCCATGCATCCTTCATGTGTATTAATAGTCTCACCCTCTGCAACACATTATGCCCTCAAACCATTTCAATCGTCCCCTCTAAGAATGAATTCCAGATTCAGATTTGTGGCCAAGGCATTCCTCCTGACTTGGGCATGTGTGGCAGTGGTGCCCTTCTCTCTTCTTGCCCACAAGTCTCTTGCTTTCTCACATTCTTCTCATCTAGTCAATGTTACAAATCTACAGTATCTCCCTTTATGCTATTTTAAAAATCAATCTCCTCTCTTTTCACTTCTAGTTGTTCATGTGAAGAATCACATTACTTCTGTCTGATGAATTGCAATTCCTTTCTGATGAGGGAAAAATATAAACCAAAAATTTTGAATCAGAAAATCCTAAATTTGAACCACGACTTGGGCATTTACTGTGTGCTAGTGAAAAAAATTACCTTTCTATGTCTCAGTTTTCCTCTCAGTAAGATGGAACTAATACAGTGTTGTGAGGATTAAACCAAATCATAGGCATAGCTCAAAAACAGAATGACAATTCAGAAAAAATTAGCTTTTATTTAATTACTAACCTGAATTGTTGACTGCAGATTTTTCTCTAACCCACTTGTCATAAAGTGATCCAAAAATAGCAGTTTCTTTTAATGACTCAGCTCCCCTAAGCTTCCATGATTTTATCCCAAGCCTTCTCCAGATCTTCTTACTGTCTCCTATTTCCTCATTCCATAAAATCCCTGCAGTTTCTCTGAAATGACCTCCTTTGAATAATTATCTCTGCCTTTGCATAAGTAACTGTCTCTATGTAATACGTTTGGACCCCAACATTCACAAATCAAAATTCAAACCAGTCCTTTAGGATAGAGAAACTTTCAAACAAAACTATTATTTCCTAGAATCATCCTGTTAAGATTAATTTCTTTCTCTTGTATCCATATCCCAGCCTAAAACTATTTGCTGAAATCAGCCCTTTTTGGTATTTTTTAATTATGTGTCTGTCTCTTCTCAGACAAGAGGACAGACATGTTTAGTCATCTCACTTTACCTATCCAGTGGTTTGTAAAGAATAAATTCTTGATACATATAAGATAAATATTTTCAGACAATACTCTCTGTAAGTCATGACAAGTAGGGAATTTCAACTTTCTTAATATCAGAATATCTTTCCAAGAAGATCTAGTATTTTTTTTTTNTTGTGTCCTTTAAAGTTTGCGTTTCTTTGTTAATTTTCTGTTTAGTTGATCTGCCCATAGGTGTGAGTGGGGTATTAAAGTCTCCCACTATTATTGTGTTATTGTTGATTTCCCCTTTCAAACTTGTTAGCATTTGTCTTACACATTGAGGTGCTCCTATGTTGGGTGCTTATATATTTATGATTGTTATATCTTCTTCTTGGATTGATCTAGTCTTTGTAGAAGGAATACTTTGCTGCCCTCTCTCTTACGTAGCACCTGTAAGAGAGGTGTGAGACCCAGACACCTGTATTTGGAAAACCACAGTTGATCTATAAACATTTTCTAAAGAGAGTTCAATCAGTTAATTGCAGACTTTGTGAATGATTTGGGTGTATGCACTTTTTAAAATATAAATTTATTTATTTTAGTTAGAGGCTAATTACTTGACAATATCATATTGGTTTTGCCATACATCAACTTGAATCTGGCACAGGTGTACGCATGTTCCCCATTCTGAACCCCCCTCCAAATTCCCTCACCAATACAGTATTACTAACGCATATATATGGAATTTAGAAAGATGGTAATGATAACCCTGTATGCGAGACAGCAAAAGAGACACAGATGTATAGAACAGTCTTTTGGACTCTGTGGGAGAGGGAGAAGGGGGGATGATTTGGGAGAATGGCATTGAAACATGTGTAATATCATATATGAAAGGAATCGCCAGTCCAGGTTCGATGCAGGATACAGGATGTTCAGGGCTGGTGCACTGGAATGGGCATATGCACTTTAAAAAGAGCTGAATTTCTTATGGTAAGAGAGTAGATTTGAGGAAAAGAGGGTTCCAAACTGAGAGGAGATGAGGAAGCTGTTTCTGGGAAGAACAAAGATGTCTGATGGGCATTTTTTCACCTGTTGCTTAGCGCTGTCAATATACGTTTTCAACAAACATGCCTCCCCTCATATATGAAATTTTCCATAAAATGCTGTATTGCCTCCAAAGCTCTGTAAAGTTCAAACTAGTTTGAGAGAAATTAGTCAATGGACTGAGGTCTCCTTCAAAATGGACACGGGACAAGAACTGAATGGGTCAACCATATCTGGATTATATTTACATAATATTTCTGTAAATTTCCTGTGCTTCCACGATATGGGGACATAATAAATTAGTGAACGATGACCGTGATCTCATCCTTTTCTCACTTTATGCACCAAACCCTGCATTTACCTAAGTATCAATATGATTTCGCTTCCCTGGTGGCTCAGACAGTAAAGCGTCTGCCTGCAGTGTGGGAGACCTTGGTTCGATCCCTGGGTTGGGAAGATCCCCTGGAGAAGGAAATGGCAACCCACTCCAGTATTCTTGCCTGGAGAATCCCCTGGACAGTCCATGAGGTCGCAGAGTCAGATGTGACTGAAGCTGCTTAGCAGTAGCAACAGCATTATAATTTAACAACACATTTATGGAGAATCAGGAATAAAATGTATTGTATAGTATTAATGGAAACAATGGTAGTGATAACAATACCTACGATTTTTACCAATATCTCCTATTGACAAAATTCCAGGCACTGTTTTAAGTTTATAATCTCGCTTAATCCTACCTACAGCCCAATATTATGAACATTCCCATTTTACAGGCTTAGAGGCTTAGCGAGGTTGAGTAACTTGTCCATAGTCCCACAGCTAGTAAGAAAAAAATCAGAAGTTAAGTCTGCTTCCATCTACTTTAATAAATCTACTTTTAGTTCTCAACAAAAGTATTTACTGCTATCAAGAGATCCAAAGGTGTACAATGTATAAAACCCCACCGCTACCACAATGCTCACAACTTATTTGGGCAGATTAAGCAAATATTCTTTAAAAGATAATCCAAAATGGTTCAGATTTGGGTTTCAAATTTCATTTTCCAAAATAAAAAATAGAAAGATACTTGAGACAAACATGTTGATTGCCTCACATTCCAAGTTCAGCAAGTATTTTCATTCAAGTGTAATGAGTCTGACCATCTTTAAAGGAAAGGAACTCCAAATTGACAGTGTGCTGAATAGCACTAAGTAAGCCGAGTAGACTGGTTAGTTTGGTGAACCATGTACATGCAATCCAAAAAGTATTCATGACTACTCCCTAAAAAACACTCTCCAGATCTTTAATAAAATCTACCTTATTTTCTTGGCTGTGTGGTAGTCTTTTAATAAGTATCTCACTAGATTTAGAATACTTTTTTTCCCAAATGCCCACAAGAAAGTACTGTATATAGTGTAACATAATTTTTAATTTCCTCTGCTGTTCTGGGCTGAATGACTATGATGCTCAGAATTTCATTTTGAAGTAGTCCTAAATTGTGAGCCAGTCAATTGTTGTGTTTCTACATTATGAAACTCTCAAGACAAACATCACAATTGTGTTTCTTCTCTTACTAAAATATGTCACAGTTTATTCTTGGGAATTATCTAGATGAGAGGAAATCTCTAAGAATTATGCAGCAGTGATATTAGAGTTGATATTGTTCAAAAAAGGGAAAATTAGGAAGTTTGAGAATTAAATCAAGAATTTCTCTCTGGACAGACTTACAAATTATTGTTTTTGTTCAATCACCCAGTCGTGTCTGATTCTTTGTGACCCAATGGACTGTAGCATGTCAGGCTTCCCTGTCCTTCACTATCTCCCTGAGTTCACCCAAATTCATGTCCATGGAGTTGATTACGCCATCCAGCAATCTCATCTTCTGTCACCCCCTTCTCATCCTGCCTTCAATCTTTCCCACCACCAGGGTTTTTTCCAGTGAGTTGGCTTTTTGCATCGTGGCCAAAGTATTGTAGCTTTAGCCTCAGCATCAGTCCATCCAATGAATATTCAGGGTTAATTTCCTGTAGGATTGACTGATTTGATCTCTTTGCTGCCCAAGAGACTCTCAAGAGTCTTCTCCAGGACCACAGTTGGAAAGCATCAACTCTTCAGTGCTCAGACTTCTTTAAGGTCCAATTCTCACATCCGTACATGACTCCTGGAAAAATCATCACTTTGACTATACAATCCTATGTTGGCATAGTGATAATTAATTTAAATGTAGATCATATTTCTACGAGAACAAATAAGAAATTCAAAGTTAAGGCGAACATTAAATATTACTTCAGGATTAAAAGAAAAGCCAATGATCTGAGATAAAGAGATATCTTTGTATTTTGAATTTAAAAACAAAAAGTGCCCTCTTGTTCAATCTGAACCAACTTTAACTGCATGATGAAGTTTAAATTTCTGTGACAGATATAAGAAAATTCATATTCTTGCGCCTTCTACTTTGTTCCATCAGTGAATATGGCTTTAATCTGAAGAAAACAAAAGTACTTAACATTGAAGGATACAAATCTTTTAAATGAAAAGCGTATTGGCTTATGTTAGGTTCCCAATATGTTGGTTTGGCATATCGTTAAGTACATGATTAGGTAGGGATTTTTTTAAATCCTTTTTTGTGTATCCATTAGGCAAGAATGCCTTCTTTGGAGGCATTATTGGTATAACCTAATTAAGCGTTATACTCTGTGTAATAAAATCAAATATATGAAATCAACGCAATATATAGAGTGCTATCCTGAATATTCCATTGCTTTGTTTTTTATAGAAATAGCAATTCAGTGTGTTTATCTGTTATTCTATAAACTTATGCTTTTTATCCTTGATTGTAATCTAATTTACTTTAAAAATACACACCTTAATGTGAGAGACATGCTCATTATATATATACACACATATATGTATATGGAGATTAGGATATTTTAAGAATATTTTATGGGCTTATTTTATGTTAACATGGGAACTTTTTGCATCATTTATTTGAAAGAGAATTAGATATTTTGTAAGTTAAACTTTTTCTTTAATATACTTCTGAGAAACAGTCTAGTTTTATTTCAGGCTCTTATCCCCACTTTCATCGTGTGTGTGTGTGTGTGTGTGTGTGTGTGTGTGTGTGTGTGTTAGTCTCTCAGTCTTATCAGACTCTTAAACCCCATGGACTACAGCCAACCAGACTCCTCTGTCCATGGAATTCTCCAGGCAAGAATACTGGAAAGAGTTGCCATTCCCTTCTCCAGCAGATATTCCCAACCCTGGGATCAAACCCAGGTCTCCTACATTGCAGGCAGATTCTTCACTGTCTGAGCCACCATGGAAACCCTCTCATCATCATACCTCCTCTATTTATTTCTTGCTCCAAAACTGCATCAAAGAGCTGTCAATGTAATCTTCGAGCCAATCACAACCGTGTTCTTAGTAAGGTACTTTCTGACTACAATTCTACTGTAAACTAATCTATTTATCCAGAATGATCATCCTTTCTGTTATTAACTCCTCAATTAAAAGTATACCTGCTTTATATCAGATTTTGTTCCAGGTTCTGGAGATAGAATAGTATATCAAACATAAAAATCTTGGCTCTCTTGATCTCTAATTGCAGTTGTTCCCTTTTAGTTGGTGAAATAAGAAAGCCAAACCTGAATCTTCATTCCCAGTTACCAGGCTGGACCTAAACATATGGAGCAAAATAAAGAAGATATTAAGCTCTTCAAGGTCATATTAGGGGCTTCTATTCATTTTGAAAATATATAAGACAGGTTATGGGGCTTCCCAGGTGGTGCTAGTGGTAAAGAACATGACTGCCAACACAGAAGACATAAGAGACGTGGGTTCGATCCCTGAGTCAGGAAGATCCCGTGGAGAAGGGCATGGCAACCCACTCCAGTGTTCTCGCTTGGAGAATCCTGTGGACAGAGGAGCCCAGTGGGCTACAGTCCACAGGGTCACACAGAGTTGGACACAACTGAAGTGACTTAGCACAAAAGACGGGTTTAAGAAAACATTTGCTTTATTTGGCTTAGAGACAGCAGACTCCTAGTATGAGTGAGATGAATGGTAAAAGGAACTCAGGATGCTGACCCATTACTGAAGACTCAGAGTTAAAGTAACTTGGCAGCAGAGAACAAGTTGGCTGGGAACAAAGACCATAGGTAGAAACTGTTGCCAATAACTACAAAGGAGATGTCTCCAGGAACAAAGTAGAAATGTGAGTTGATGGTTCTACCTCTATGTGATAGCCTCAGAGATTTCAGGAAGGGCTGATTCTAATAGTGTAGGGAGAAGAGTGAAAGTTCATCATGTTCTAAAGTATGAAGCTTTACCTTGGGAAACAACCTCTGAGTATATATAGGCATGTGAACTAAGATAACTATAGCTCTGAAACCTTAGTATGTGGCACCGCTATGAGCTGAGGTAGAAGCCTCAGATTCTGAAGTTTTCTCAGCAACAAATCTTGGGAAGTAAGATATCCAAACCATGTCACTTTTATATCAGCCAAGACTCTGAGGTTCTTGCACAATTCAGGAGGTAGGAGGAGATCTCTCCATACAGTAGACTTCCTGCTAACAAGCATGTGTGGAGTGGTGTACTGAAAAAGGAAAATTATTACCAGACTTTTATTTGAGGATACTGAAATAGTACACTCAGGCTGAATGAAATTAATATATAATTATATCAGTCAATTTTTTATATTCTTTATAGTTGTCCTTACCATTCAGGATGAGAAAATTTAAACAAGAACAAAAAATACTTAAACTCTAAATTTGCGAGGGAATGTCTGATTTTAAATGGGAGGAGGTTTATAACAGCTCTTCTCTCTGACCCTGTAATTATAAACCAAGACCAAAAAATTTTTTAAAAAAAGCAAAAACAAAACAAAAAAGTATTTGCTTCTTCTAGGCTCTATTTGACTTTCTGCTGCATTTTACAGCTACTCCCCACCATGCTATCCTCAGAGGTGATAAAGGAGAGCTGTTTATTATCAGACTTTTCCCAGCCTCCATCTTCTTATTCCCTTGGATCCATGTACTTGAAGGCTGTGATTGTGTCTTAACTGAAATGAATCTTATAAGGAATATCTACAGTCTATTAGGAAGTTTAAATACAACCACACCACTTTCAGATAGAATGGACAAAACTTTTGCTTCTGAGAAGCTCTAAATATCAGACAGGTAAGACCATCTAAAATAACAGACTCTTTAGACCAGCTTTTGTGACCCTACAGGATCAGGTCCCATCTGCACCCCATCTCACCCTACTCCCCTGCACAGCTCTGACTTTAAGTACTTTGGACTTCGTTCAGACCTTTATATACATCATGCTGCTTTATGCTCCAAAAACATTCTCGACTTTATCACCTCTGCAAGAAAACGTCTTCCTTCTCCTTTCATAGTTAACTCATTTCAGAACTCAACTCAATTGTCACTTCCTACAGTCAACCCCCTATTTCATGTATTCATGGTGGAAGAACGTCCTGTTACAATTTCTACTTTGCATTGTGATTTTATGTCTCACATATTAGAAAAGAAAAAAATAATAGCAGAATATTATATAACAACATATAAGACTGAGTATAACGTGGAATGTCAATAATATTTAATAGTATATAAAAGCTGAGACATCACAGGCTGTAATAAGGATTTACTGCATGAGCAGTAATATTTTTAACTTTCTATTTGACGTGGGAGTATAGCTGATGAACAATGTTGTGATATCTTCAGGTGCCCAGGAAAGTGACTCAGTCACATATATACATGTATCCATTCTAATGCCTTCCCCTCCCCCAAGACTGTAAATTCCAAGAGAGCTGCTAATATCCCAGTTTTCTTACTTTTTTTTAATGTCATGATAATTAAAACAAGGTAGATATCTAATTAATATTTACTTAGTGACTCACAGGAAAAGGGAACAGCAAACAACTTCAGCATATTTGCCTTGAGAACCCCATGAACAGTATGAAAAGGCAAAAAGATATGACACTGAAAGATGAACTGCCCAGGTCAGTAGGTGCCCAATAGGCTACTGGAGAAGAGCAGAGAAATAGCTCCAGAAGGAATGAAGTAGTTGAGCCAAAGCAGAAACAACACACAGTTGTGGATGCCTCTGATGGTGAAAGTAAAGTCTGATGCTGTAAACAATATCACATAAGAACCTGAAATGTTAGGTTCATGAATCAAGGTAAATTGGAAGTAGTCAAAGAGGAGATAGCAGGAGTAAACATTAACATTTTAGGAATCAGTGAACTAAAATGGATCAAAATGGGCATCATAATTCAGATGACCATTATGTCTACTATTGCAGGCAAGAATCCCTTAGAAGAAACAGAGTAGCCCTCACTGTCAACAAAAGAGTCTGAAATGCAGTACTTGGGTGCAATCTAAAAAATGACAGAATGATCTCTGTTCTTTTCCAAGGCAAACCATTCAATATCACAGTAATCCAAGTCTATGCCCCAGCCACTAATGCTGAAGAAGCTGAAGTTGAATGGTTTTATGAGACCAACAAGCCCTTTAGAACTAACACCAAAAAGATGTCCTTTTCATCATAGGGGACTGGAATGCAAAAGTAGGAAGTTAAGAGATATCTGGAGTAACCAGCAAGTTTAGCCATGGAGTACAAAATGAAGCAGGTTCAAGGCTAACAGAATTTTTCCAAGAGAACACACTGATCATAGAAAACACCCTCTTCCAACAACACAAGAGATGATTCTATACATGCAGATGGGGAAACAATGGAAAAAGTGGCAGACTTTATATTTTGCGGCTCCAAAATCACTGCAGACTATGATTTCAGCCAAAAAATTAAAAGATGTTTGCTCCTTAGAGGAAAAGCTATGACAAACCTAGACAGCATTTTAAAAAGCAGAAACATTACTTTGCCAACAAAGGTCTGTCTAGTCAAAGCTGTGGTTTTTCCAATAGTCATGTATGGATGGGAGAGTTGGACCATAAAGAAGGTTGAGCACTGAAGAGTTGATGCTTTTGAACTGGTGTTGAAGAAGACCCTTGAGAATCCCTTGGACAGCAAGGAGATCAAACCAGTCGATCCTAAAGGAAATAAATCCTGAATATTCATTGAAAGGACTGATGCTGAAGCTGAAACTCCAATACTTTGGCATGTTGTAGTCCATAGAGTCATTAGGAGTTGGACAATACTGAGTGACTGAACAACACCCAGAGTGAATGAATGAATGAGGTGAACATTTCATAACCTGTAATAATAGAATCTACTGTCACAAAATCTAATATAAAGTGAACAAATACAAATTCCTACATTTACATCCACAAAATNTTGGCATGTTGTAGTCCATGGAGTCATTAGGAGTTGGACAATACTGAGTGACTGAACAACACCCAGAGTGAATGAATGAATGAGGTGAACATTTCATAACCTGTAATAATAGAATCTACTGTCACAAAATCTAATATAAAGTGAACAAATACAAATTCCTACATTTACATCCACAAAATCAACTACAAAAGTAAGGAATGAGGTGCATGAAGCTTAAGGGCAGATGATACAAAAGTATATTTCAGTATCTTACTTAATTATAATTTCCCTATGAATCAATAGCATTTGTTGTTCCCTCATGTTTCCCTCAAAACAGAATCACTAGGAAGATAGTCCCCAAAATGATAGAAGAGATTTTCCTTTTATACTTCAAACTGCTTAGACTGTATCAAGAAAACTATAGAATACTATTTTTATAGGAATGCAAATAAATTGGAGCATATTCAGAGAAAAGGAATTGCCATGATGAGAGCTGGGAAGCCATTTCAATGTCTTCAATGTCTTTCAACGTCTTGCAAAAGAGACATTTTGCATTTGTTTATTTATTCATTCACTCATTTAATTCATTCAATGAATAGATTGAGTATATCACACCAAGCACAAATCTGGGCAGTTGAGTGCATCAGCAAGCAAAGTAGACAATGATCTCTGCCTCATGTATCTTACATTCTTAAGGAATTATAGACAATAAATACATAAATATAATAAAGAAGTAAGTCATCTAGTATATTCAGTTCAGTTCAGTTCAGTCACTCAGTTGCATCTGACTCTTTTTAACCCCGTGGATTGCAGCAAGCCAGGCTTCCCTTTCCATCACCAACTTCTGGAGCTTACTCAAACTCATGTCCATCAAGCAGATGATGCCATCCAACCATCTCATCCTCTGTGGTCTCCTTTTCCTCCCACCTTCAATCTTTCCCAGCATCAGGGTCTTTTCAAATAAGTCAGTTCTTCGCATCAGGTGGCCAAAGTATTGGAGTTTCAGCTTTAGCATCAGTCCTTCCAATGAATATTCAGGACTGATTTCCTTTAAGATTGACTGGTTTGATCTCCTTGCAATCCAAGAAACTCTCAAGAGTCTTCTCCAAAACAACAGTTCAAAAGCATTGATTCTTCAGCTCAGCTTTCTTTATAGTCCAACTCTCACATCCATATATGACTACTGGAAAAACCATAGCTTTGACTAGAGGGACTTTGTCAGCAAAGTAATATCTCTGCTTTTTAATATGCTGTCTGGGTGGGTCAGAGCTTTTCTTCCAAGCAGCAGAGGTCTTTTAATTTCATGGCTGCAGTCACCATCTGCAGTGATTCTGGAGCCCCCCCAAAATAAAGTCTGTCACTGTTTGCATTGTTTCCCCATCTATTTGCCATGAAGTGAAGGGACTGGATCCTGAATACCATGGTCTTAGTATATTAGAAGGTGATAAGCACTCTGAGGGGAAACATTAAATAACTAAAGGGGATCTGGACTGCTATGGTGGAAAGAAAATGAGTAATACGAAAATTAATACTGTGATGAGAGTTGGCCTTGTTGAGAAATGATATTTGACCAAAGAATGGAAGGAAATAAGGGAACCAACCAAATGAATACCTGGGGGGAAATATTTGAGGCAGAGAAAACACTCAAGTGAATGCCCTACCATAAGATGAAGATTTCCTGGCTTGTTGGAGGGGCAATAACAACATCAGTGTGGCTAAGACAGAGAGAGTCAGTACAAGAGTACAGGAAAGGCTTGCCTGAGAAATAGCAGGAAGCCAGATCATGGAAGGACCTGAAGGACATGGTGTTTACTTAACACAAGGAGCCAAATGAAACTGGACAGAAATCTGTACATTAAAATGAACCAAATTGTAGAAATTGACAAAATTTAACTCTGTTTTAATATTATTACTAAGAATCATAAAAAATAGAATGGATTATTTTATCACAGACAAAATTATTTTTTTAGTTCATAACTCAAAATGTATTGTGAATGTATATGTTTCAATTCATGTCCATTCTATTGATGGAAAAATTGAGGCAGAAGACAAGATACAGAAGTGATCGGAGAGTTCAAGATCTCATAAATCCTATTTCCATTTTCATTGTGTCACATTCTAATGCAGATGGTCTCTCATGGTTCACCAGAACTTAGGGGAAAGCCCTCAGATAAAATAATTTTAGTGCAGCGCTCATGATTTAAATAACATATGATGATGTTTTAAAATATAATATTAAAATATATATCATAGGCTTATAACACATAAGCATAAAGTATATATGTACCTATAAAATATAAATATATAAATATTCAATACTGTAAAGAATCATTAATTCATAATGTAATTCTTCAAACATTCTATTACAAACATTGTGACTATATATCTTTCAAAACAACACAATTTACATCTCTTCATTTTTATCATCCTATAGCATTTCCTGTTATATAAGAAAATAGTAAGATTTCCAGGGCATATATTCCTTCCTCATTCAGGGGATTTTAAAAAAATGTGATCTAAAATATTTATCTTTTAAAAAATGTGTTAAATTATTTTTAAGTGCTACAGAATTTGGGGTTTTCTTTTTTTTTGAAAATAGCTAGAGGAACTTAAGTTGACAAAAATTATACCTCTGTATACTATTCTATTGATGCTTTTAAAAAATAAAACTACTCTGTTTATTTAAGCAGTGCATCCATCCTGCCAATCCTTTATAAGGGAAACAATATACAAAGAAACACACACACACACCACCCCTTCCTAAAAATATTTCCATTACTCCTCAGACGTCATCAAATAGCAAACCTAAATGATTAGGCTAACTCCTCCAGCTCACTAGTTAATTTAGGAAGCGAATGGAGGTCTTCAGAGTGAAGTAAGTGGACAGATTGAAGACCAAGGAGGGGGGTAATGTTTTCTGGAAGTAGCTCTTAGAAATCCTGTTCACAGCCTGGAACTGCATAAATTTTCTCTGCATATGTTATTGCTACCTTGGGGGCCATGATAGCATATGCATTTTGGTTTTAAAAAAATAGATATATGTACATGAATATGTGTGTTTAATGCATAAATATTATGATGACTTCTCTTTCATGGGACTATGTAGTCCCTTCAGACTGCTCTATAGCATGTATGGTAAATAAACAGTAATCCATTGAGAATGCATATATTTTTTGAGAAAACACAAGGTAGGGGTGAAAAGGGGCTGAATATTATTGCCCAATTTAGAATATCTCAGAAGTGAAAAATTATGAAGCAAAATAAACTCAGCAAGACAATACAGACATTTGGTGGTAACACTGACTCTAGCAGAAGAATCAATATGAATATATAAACTGGAACACAGAATCTTGAGAAAGCAAGAAAATCATACTTATGCATTAGTGCAACAGCTAGAAATATTTAAAAAGCAAACTAACATATTCTTAAAATGCATTATGTAGTATGATTAGGAAAATATAACTGCTGGTCAGGTGACTTTAATAAAACCAGTAAATTTAGTTTCTTAAACACCTGTGGGTTATTATTATGAAAAGAATGTTAATATTTGAATATAAATTCAGCTCTTGATGTATTTTGTTTTTCAGAGAAGGTATATGTTCAGTGTATTTAGTCTTACTATTCTTTGTATATGTGGTAGAACAGAATGATAAAAGCAAATGATTGTAACATATTTGGTTTCCCAGTAAGTTCTCTCAAACACAGACTGACAAATCTAATATGAATCCCCAGAAATTCAGTTACTTCTAAGCTTCAGTATTCTGGAATACATAAAATAAATATATGATCAATGAAATGAAATATGACAAAATGTTTCATATTGATGTTTTCTTCTTTCAAAAAAATGCCTTTTTGGTTAATGCCCCAAGTCACTTTTTCCATACATTTTCTTTTTCACAATGTATAGATTTCCTAGTTCTGATCTCAAGTTCAGGGAGCCTGGGGAGAAGTGGGAGATTTCTTCAAACCAGGGCTGTTCCTCAGCCTTTCACATGAGAAAATTGTTAGGAGCATTAAAGTATTTCTGACTATGCTGCATTCCTTTGTTCAGAGTGAGTTTTGGGAACACATCCTTTTCTCATTATATTTCCATAAAATATATTTGATCTATTCTATTCTTAGAATACCTCTGATGTGGTCTGTGAGTGGAGCACAGTATAAAAATATTTCTTTTTTATATGAGACAAAATGTTTCCATTTCTTAGACACATAAAAAAAAATCCAGCTATATAGCACTCTAAGAAAGTAAAACTTGTTCAATACATTTTCGTAGTGCTCAAAGCAGACCACAGAGGCTCCCTCTTCCTCTATTGTAGTTCAGAACCTCACCCAAGGCATGGAGCCCTCTGCAGAACAAAAGGAAATCAGGAAGAAAAAAGGGAGCCAGGAGGACTGGGAAAGATCTTGGATAATTCAGCTAAGAAAGCAAGTTTATATTTAGAAGAAATAAAAGAAGTTAACCCTCTTTCTCAAAGACTAAATGAGTTTGGCTAAATTTGTATTGGGAACTAAAACAGCATCAAAATTTTTAATAGTTTAATGTGAATAGTTAACATTTCCTACTGGTGAATGTTGAAATGTTTGCTTAATTAATTCAGTTTAGAAACCACTAGGAGCCAAACAAGTCTTTCTTGCAGTTTTCTACCACACACCCAGGGTACACAGCACCAGGCCACACATCTACAACCTCGCCTAGTTGACCTGTTGATTATTCCATCAGCAAACAATTTTTTGAAAACATTTTTCTGCAGAATACTTGTCTTTGGCATTCCCTTTTAAGAGAACAACTACTTCAATCTAGTTTTGTCAGGGACAATTGAAACTAGAAGTTATCCCTGAAGAATTGCCACCCACAAACTCAGTCCAAAACTAAAGACACAGAAGAAATCTATGACTAATTCTCTTTGATAACTCATGTTATTGCAGATTTATAATTTTCTTGGTTAATATAATAAGCTCTACAAGGGCAAGAATTTGGTCTCTCTTATCACAGTGTCTAACACATCTAAAACTGTTCATGACACACAGCAGTTACTCAATAAATATTTGCCAAAATCATGAATAAGTGAATGAGTTGGGAAACTGGACTGCATTCTCTATTCCATTTAGTGCTAAAAAGGAAATATACAAAGTGACAATAATTGACCCAGTTAAACTGAGAACTTGCTGATTGTCCAAGAAGACCTTATCCTTCCCAGATGAGATAGTTGACTAAATATCTGGGAAACAATTGCTCCTTACAAAAGATATTATCATAGTTACAGACATGTCTGAATTCTTTCTATAAGAGATAAATGCAATGTTTCAAAAATTCTAAATATTTCTGTACTGGAGTGAAGTACTGAATAGTGCTGCATCCATAAGCTTTCATACAGCCCCCAGTGTTAAATCCCCCTGCAGATTTAGCACTAGAAGTATTATTCCTATTGATATTGAACCAAAGTAAGTAGACATATGTATAATCGGTTTTGCTGTAAAGTGTTACATGCAAAAATCATGCAATAAAAAGCACCAGGTCTTATGCAGGAAACGATTTGGGGGTATAACACTCAAAAACTTTGTCAGTGATTCATTAAAAAAAAGAAAACTGATAAAAATGGTAGCATAGTTTTACATATGATAAGTGGGTAAAAAATATGGAAATACTTTAGTAAATGTCATTTTATCTTGTAAAAGACCTAAACATTGCTTATGCTGGTGACCTCAGAAGAGTTTAGCTCATGTTTTACTATGAAGTGGGGAAAGGAGAGCTACAAGAAATTAGACAGATAGTTGTAGTGTGAGGTGTAGAAGGGTGTGGCTCATAACATATGAGATATGAACATGGTAGCTGGTGAACATTTGAGATATGTGCAAGTGTGTATTTTATCTCCAAGCACCTCAATTCTACAGTGTGCAGTTTTCAATGTTCATTCACCTTGTGTTTCTTGTAGACAAACTGCGCATAAGGAAGTTCAAAATTTGCATTATGCAAATTGTTCTCTAATATATTAATCATGTTGGAACAAATTCATGTTTTCAAAATGAGTGTTATAGCAGAAATCCTTCTATCATCTTCCAACAGAATGAAGGAAACTACAACATAAATCTCAGTCTAGTCGACACAGGACCATGCTAGCACAGTTTGCATTTGACTCTTGCACTCTAAAATGCTTTATCTACATTTTAAACTTCTTAAGAACATCAGATATTTAATAGCATATCCAGTAGTTCTTTCTCCTGCTGCTTTTAATATAATAGGATTCAATAAATATTGTTTGGTAAGAAAAAAAAAACTGAAGAATCATTACAATATTATACTGCTCCAAGTATGTAGTCTTTAACTGCTTAGATAGAAGGGATAAAGGGTAAAAATTGCAGTAGAAGAAAAAGACAATGTAAGGTCATTGTGGTTTTAAATGGAGTTTGGCACTTGAGACCGCAAAAGTGATATGCTCCCATACGCGTCTAATAAATTATACCACAGCTACACTCATCCAATAAAATAGGTGATGTTAAATTTCTATGATCCTACATAATATTGGAACTTACTAAAATATAATTTTGAATTTCTTTTGAAAACTGAGTAATTCTGCCCAATATTTTTGCCTTTCTGCTGGCTATAAGTTAAATGGAATATAGGTTTTGATTGATAGAGTTTCATTGGTTATTTTGACCATTTAAGGACAGATCAGCAGTGGTCTACACAAGAATTAACTGTTATATTGAATACCACCAATATGTGAATCACCATTCAAAACTATACCCAGTATACTGTTTCAAAATCTGCTCCTCCTTTTATATTATCTATTTTGGTTAACTATTTAATTACCAAATAAAATCTTAGTTCCTGTATGGATATTTGTTGGCTATATGTAGCTGTTGCTTAAACAACAAATTTCTGTCTTCCATAAGTCCTGTGCAAGTCAACTGAGGTCACTGTTCTGCTTTGTCATTATCCTCACTCCAAGACTGAAGATAATAGAGTCACCACTATCTGGAATATTGCTGGTCACAATGACAAAGGAAAGTCATGCCTCTTAAAGTTTTTGCCCAGGAACAACACTTGTCTGCTAACATTTCATTGGTGAAAACAGATCATATGGACACCCTAGTTCCAAATTGGAAGGGAATTTACCCTTCTGCTGTGGGCTGTGAAGGCGAGAATGCTAAATTATTTGGCAAAGTCATAGTAACATTTATAAACTTAATGATCTCCAAAGTCCTTTGTCTTTATTAAATTCTATGATTATTTTAAAAAGAGCTCTTTGCACATAATATATGAGATTTTTGAAATTAGCTTATTTAATTTGGAAATATTTCTAATATGAAATAGATAGTAGAAGTGACTATATCTTATCCTTCAAAGATCCATTATTAATCACAGTAAAAATTTCAAGAGATTAAAACCTGACATAAACTATCCAACCAGGATTTTAATGGTTCAAAGTGAAGAAAGGATTTTTTTGTTTTGGTGTTGAATGTTATCTAATAACACAAAAACACATGACCTAAATTATTTTAGTGGTCATAGGAATCGTGCAGAATAAAAGAAAATAAATATACTTAAAAACTTGCAAATGTTAGGAAAGTTTTATAATCATTAAATAGCTAAGGTCTGATGCTAACAGAAAAACCCTGTATGATCTCCATTACCGTGTCCTCATTCTAAACGTACAAGCTCACATGTCAGCCATGGACTTGCCACGCCTGGTTAGATTTGTCTCCTTCAGTTACCACTCAGTTACTAACATAACCAGGCTCAGCCCCTTCTCCCCAGCATGGCTTGGCTGTCCCATGAAAAAGTGATCTGGTTTGTTTAAACAGAATATTTTCTTACTGTTCTCTCTGTTATTATATATCATAGCAGAGAGTTTTGAGTTAATAAACCAGCATTTCACTACTGCCCACATGTCAAAATAGGTCATAGAACCTTCAAGGGAACATCAAATCAAAAGATCAGTAATATCACCATAGTTTGTGCCATACATTTTGGAGTATGACCACTTTGCCTTTTGGTTCATTGCCAATATATTCTGCCTTCCATTAGTATACTGTTCTTGGAATATTGATCTTTTCACTTGAATTTGATTAAAAACCTCTTTAGCCCAGAGACCAAGCCGTGCCCTTGCTTTGCATCAACCACCATACCTAATGTAGTACTGAGCACATAGTCCCCTGGATCTTCTTTTTCCTGGTGACATGTATTTAAAATGCAGGGAAGACAGAGGACTTATATTTCTTCATTACTTCACTCAAAAAAAAATTTTTTGAACAGTTACCGCAACAGCCTGGACTTTATAAAATTTGGGTAAACAACTGAAAACAAACTACAAACCTCATAGCAGTAGTTCTCAATCAGGGTCAATTTTGCCTCCTAGGGGATAGTTGGCAATGTCTGGATGTTGTTTCGATTGTCACAATTAAGGCAGGCGTGTTGCTGACAATGTAGAGGGCAGAGGTGAAGAATGCTGCTAAACATTTTATAATGCAAAGGACAGAACCCACAACAAAGAATTATCCAGCCCCAAATGGCGATTTGCCCAAGTTGAGATCCTGCCTTGTAGTTTAAGGGGTAATGTATAGTGTAATGCTTTTCAGAGAATGAAAAACAATTTTAATACAAACTTGCTAATGATTATGTCTTTTTACCCCCACTATTCTCAAGGAGGATGATTTCAATATTTGCATCTTATTAAACAATGTAACATTGATAATGATGTTAGCTTTAGATGCTGGCACATGACAAAAACTGTATAAAGGAACTACTAAGATTTTTTATCAAGAAGACTTTAGTAGATGGAGATATAAACAGTTGTTTCCTTTATTTTCTTAGAGTAGAAGTAGCATTTTCCTCATTAACAGAAATAAAGAAGATAACAGTAGATAAGGTTAAGTTTAGAAAAGCTATACTTATGTTCCATATTTCTGAAACCCTGATAACTATAGGGGCTACTCTACAGCTTGAGATCTAGCTAGTTAAGATTACCTAAGACTCAAATTCTTTTTATTGAAGGGTTTTGAGTAGAAAAATAATGTCCAATTATTTCTTATGTAATAATACATATGTCATACAATAATAAAATTTCAAGTAAATGAGAAATTTCCACTTAACATACAAGGATTTTTTAATCAGATAAAGATGAATCATAATAGTGCAGAACCATTTGAATTTTGAAACCTAACTTTCTCGCTAGTACTCCAAAGGTCAATTTCAAAAAGCTATGTTATCACTTAATGCAAATTTTCATTTGTTTAACAGTAAAATCTTCACTATTAGAGGGATGGCCCAGAGTTGGGGAACCAACTGGGCATGACCTAATTGTATCTAACCCAACTGTGAAACTGCCAAAAAGCAATGCCCCTTCATTTCTATTATTGCAAAACTTCAATAAAGTATTAACTCTCCATGCCCATCAGACCTTCAAAGAATTAGAATAGTAAAAAATATTAAATACACTCATACACCCATTACTCACATGAAAGCCTCTAAGAAACCTACCAATCTTTGTATGTTAGTGTCCATTTCTGTTTGTCTCTGTCTTCTTTGTGGGTGTGTATGTGTCTGTGTATGTGTGCTCATGTGTGCATGTCTTAGAGATGCAAGGTATATTCTTCTACTTGTATCTTTTTCTTTTTTACCTTACCTACAATAGAACTGGAAAACTCCAATTCTTCTCTATCTCTATATTTGTTAATCTGTTATTGCATTTTACCATGAGTCTTTTTATTGTTATTGTATAGCTATGTCCCTTTTACTCAACTGACCATTCTTCAAAATGAAACAGATGTTTTCCTTATTTTAGTAATTGAATTATTTTACATTTCATTTTAAATTTCCATGCATTCATCCACTTAATCATTTAACATATAATTATTAAATACCTATTGTATTCCTGGTTTATTTTGGTATTAGGGATATGACAATTAACCAAAAAAAATAGATTTTCCATACCCTTACTATACTTTAGAGTCTTTGGAGAAGATAGACAAGTAACCTGGCAATGGTATTTCATATGATAAATTCTTGAGAGCAGAAGTGGAGTTCCACCAGAACGTATAGAAGAGGCAACTACGTCAGTCTTAAAGGAGTTGAGACTTGAGGAAAGCACGCCAAAGGTTTTGAAATCTAGATTTAAATTAGAGGAATTGACCCAAATTACCTTTCTGGGCAGTAAAAGAAGAATAGCTATTCCAAGTGGTAGAAACAGCAGCCAAATAGTGACATGATCAGATGTGTATTTTTAAAATATCACTCACTTTTTCATACAATTCTACCGTGGAAACAGGATTGTAAGCAAAGAGACCAGTCAGGAGATTGTTGCAAATGTCCCTTCAAGAGGTGAAGTTGGCTTGCAGTAGAAAAGAGACAGAAGAAATTGAAAGATTATTGTTAGTTAGAGATGAGGATAGGAGAACTAGGGCTGATGCCATGGCTCTGACCTGGTCAGTTAGGAAACGATGATGCCATTCCTTGAGCTGGAGAGTAGAGCAGAAGAAGGTTGAGGGGCAGGACCTGGAAAAAAAAAAAATAGGATAGGTTCAATTTAAACCACATTCTATATAAGTTACCTAGCAGACATCCTCATGGAGGGACCAGGGGAGAAGTTGGCTACATAGTCTGAAACATAATGAAGAATCAAGTACAATAGTTAGACTTTGGAGGTGAGTTTTTTTTTTTTTCTTAATGAATGAATACATTGTACATATATTAAGTTAATTNATAATCTATATGGACATGAGTTTGAGCAAACTCAGGGAGATGATGAAGGACAGGGAAGCCTGAAGTGCTGCAGGTGATGAGACTGCAGAGCCAGACATGACCTGGCAGCTTAACAACAATAATCTATTTATACATCATTTTGAATATATGCAAGCACATCCATAGGACCAATTGCCAGAATTGAATTTGATCAATTAGGAGATATTTGTATTATTAATTTTAATGGATACTACTAAATAGCCTGCCACAGTGTCATACCCACTTTCCCACAACCTCACTAGCAGGTTCTTTCAACAACTTTTAAATTTTGCCAATATGCAAATAAAAATCTATGGTTCTCAATATAGTTTAATTAATTTTTCTCTTATTGTGGGTGTTACTGAGCATCTTGTCACATATTTAAAAAGCCAAAGATGTGTTTCCTTTTCATAATATTTATGTATATTTCTTTTAAGTTGTTGCTATTTTTTAATCATCNTTCTTTCAACAACTTTTAAATTTTGCCAATATGCAAATAAAAATCTATGGTTCTCAATATAGTTTAATTAATTTTTCTCTTATTGTGGGTGTTACTGAGCATCTTGTCACATATTTAAAAAGCCAAAGATGTGTTTCCTTTTCATAATATTTATGTATATTTCTTTTAAGTTGTTGCTATTTTTTAATCATCAATATCTAGAATAACTTTATGACACTAGTCCCTTTTCTACAATGTGAGTTTGTGAGTACTTTTCCAAGCATTTTGTTTATCATTTGACTTTCACATATTGTTCTTGGCCATGCACAATTTTTAAATGTTTATGTGTCAATTTATTCATCTGTATTTGGCTTCTATATTATCAAAAATATAAAACATACTGGTATCTCAACATGATAAAAATATATCTCTCTTTCTCCAATCTAGCACCATAATTATTTGGAATATACCAGATGTAGGAGCGAAATAGGAATATTTAATATTAACACTATGACTGATGTTTTCTGAATGGTACTGACACACAGAAATGAAAAAGAAAATAAAAACTGAGGCAAAAACATACCTAGATACAACCGCCAAATTTTACAGGACTCATAAGAAGAAATCTTCTAAATGCTACTGAAGAACAAAAGGGAATTCTTAAGCTATTGAAAACATACCATTACTTTGGACTAGAAGACCTAGCATCATAAAAACATCAGTTTCCCATAGGTTCAGTTCAGTTCAGTCACTCAATTGTGTCCGACTCTTTGTGACCCCATGAATCGTAGCACGCCAGGCCTCCCTGTCCATCACCAGCTCCCAGAGTTCACTCACACTCATATCCATCCAGTTGGTGATGCCATCCAGCCATCTCATCCTCTGTCGTCCCCTTCTCCTCCTGCCCTCAATCCCTCCCAGCATCAGAGTCTTTTCCAATGAGTCAACTCTTTGCATGAGGTGGCACGCATTCATTTTATATACAATCCTCCCCAAAATAAGTGACTGGGCTTTTCTGTGTGTGTGTTTGTTTTGTTTTCTAGCTTTGTTTTAAAAACTAGCCAAGATAAATATAAAATCCAAATAGAAAAACAAATACATAAAAATATGCAGGAAAACCCTGATTCACAAGAGCAATAAAGGTAAATTAGTTCTAGAATATATTAAAATATATCATAAATTCTCACTAATTAAATTAGTATGTTAGTATCAAAGAGACTAATAGAAAATTATAATAAATCCAGAAGTAGATCCAATATATAAAGAAATGTAGTTTATGATAAGGATGGTATCTCAAGTCAATAGGTAAAGATGAATTACTCCATTAATGCTGCTGGGATGCCTGGATAATCACCTAAAACAAAATGTTGGACCCATATTTCATATATCCCAAGCACCATGTAAATTCAAAATGAATCAATATTAGAAAAGATAGAGAAGCAAGGAAAAAGGAAAGAAAAGAGAGGAAGGAAGGGAAGGGAAGCAGGACGAAAGCCCTAAATTGCATTGTAGGTGAGACTTGAAATGAGGCAAACTTCTAACTATAAGGCAAATATATTTTTTAGTATTTTTTATGTTTGTATAATTTTAAAATCTCGCAAATTTTTTCTTGGATAACAAAATAACAGCCTGTGTCAAACCTCAAGCAGAGATTTTTGAGAGAAAAAAAAATGAGTAATCTCTTCTCTTTAAAGCAAAATGATATGCATGAGAGTATCAGAGGACTATAAACACAGAGAGGGAATGGGATTTTAAAAGGCCTCTGGTTGAAATATGTATTTTTTTTTTTAATTCTGAGCAATCTTTCAAGTTAAGTATGTTAAGCTCTTGTATATTTTTGAAAAGAACATGGATTATAATGATTTATAGCTAGAAGACACAGGTTTGAGTTCCTTTTCTCTTACCAACCTTGTCTTTAGGGAAACTTCTTAATTTTTCTGAAATTTAGTTTTCTAATTAACAAATGAAATTAATGGTAAAATTCTTGTCAAAGTCACCAAGTTACTGTTTTGATTAAATAATCTATTCTGAAAATACTTCATAGTCTATAAAAACTACTTCATAATCTGTAAAAACTATATAAATGTTCATTGTTACTTAATATGTTATATATTTAAGCAAACAGATATATATTTATTTCAAAATAAGAAATTCAGATTAAGCATACAAAGATACGCTATACAACATCTTAGCCGTCTTGGCGTTTACAGAGTAGAAGTTAAAGGAAGTTTATTACTCCACTTTATTGATTTGAACATCATAATTTAAAATCAAACTAGATGATATGTGGAAAAATCACTATTCCAAATGGCATATTGGTGGACAGAAGCGTCAGCAGGTCAACAGGTACCATGAGGTATTGAAACAAAGCCAAACCCCTGATGGCCATCCACTGAAGCCAGTCTACAGAGACAGGCATACAATAGAGTCTTGGCAGGAGCACCCGAGCTACAGAAGACGCAAAGAAGAAAGGCACCTCTCTCCTCATTCTGGACCCTCACCCCTGTGTGCAAGCCTCTCCTTCAGGAACTTGCAAAAGGTCATACTAACAGCAAACAGAAAACAACAGCCTCTTTCCCCACTGGGTTTTTGTAACACAGAGGGTAAAACTCTCAGCCACAATGTGTTTTTGCGTCCTGACAAGAAAAAAAAATTTTTTCAAATAAGGATGTTGGGAAGAGGGAGTGGCTTTGGTTTGGGTCTGGAATCTTAACTCTAAATAGGCAGGTAGGGCCAGTTCAATTCCGGAAGCCCTGTATCCAGGTGGACTCTTTATTCCTGTAAAAGAAATGACTTGCTGACTATCATTAGTCCCACCATCTGAGATGAAAAATGTATTAATATAGAGTTTACTGTATATACTTCTGTGCTTTAAATGACAGATATCTTTTGATCCCTGTCTGTTCTCAAGAACAAAATAAATTAAAAATAAAATGCAAATGCTTCCCTTCCCCTATTGCTTCCCCTGCCTCATGAAAAAAGAAAAGAAGAAAATCTTTTGTGATCAAGAAAAATTTTTTCATGAAACTAGTCTAAATCCTTTCATTATGTTGCTCAGTTTTCATTCCACAAAATTTGTTCTTAAGTATCACATTACTAATTTTCAAAAATTCTTCTTCAATGTTTGTTTATTTATTTGCCCAAAGGATGGCTTCTATCAGTTGCATTATTTGAGTAATTGTCAGCAAAATTCTATCCTGGACTAAGCTTCCCTAAATGTGCTTTGTAGATTGTTTGTGCCTATTTACATCCAGATTGATTAGGTGTAGCTCTAATCTCAGGATTCTGCCTGTTGGTTCCACCTACTGCCAGGGGCATGCTGGAGTCAGCCTGTATCACTTGCCAGAGTTGATAATGATTGTAGCTGGAAACTGGCAATGGCACAGATAAATTTAACTATGGACATTGCAAAAACTAAAACCCAACTTCCCCCACTCAAGAAAGTCAGTTGTTAGTCATTTTCCAGCATACCACAGCTATGTTCTTTCTTGCCAACCACTGTTCTGTGACCAGTGTGATGAAAAAGACACCTTAAATATTTTGAAAGGATGATTTGCATGCTACTTGCAATACAAACTGAAGGTGAGTGCCTACTCATACCAAAACATAGAAACCATATTGAGTCAGGTGTAAAACCATTTGACATCCTCCAGAAGCAGGATCTTAAGCTGTTAAGTATATAATCACTTTATGGCACTATTGGGAACCTATTCTTGAAAGCCATTCATATTTCTTGCTGGCAGGAATTGATTTCAGACTATTTTGTAGTGAGTGGTTCATTTTTTAAAAATTTCTTCCAGTGCACTAAGATCACCAGAATTCAGAGGCAATTTACTGAGGCTGAAGCCAGTTGGCTGGATGAGTACAACCACCTATCAGAAGGTATCATAGTGTGACTATTTTCCATGCTCAACTATTTGCAGCAAACCAAAGATTCAAATAAGTCATAAGACAGAGTGTGCAGAATGGAGAAGTAAAGCGGGGGGAGAGCTGCAATTTGTTAATCAAGTCATGAATTAGGAACAATTGCTTTGGGCTCATAGTATAGGGGGAACATGGGTACAAAGAGGATTCTCATTCCTAGCTTCCTTTCCCTGCTTTCAGCAAATACGGTGGTGGGATAGGCCAAAACACTTTTCTTCCAGATACCAGATAATTTGAAATCTTCTTCAAAACATGACCTATAGCATTTTTTGTAAGATGAATTGCATCCCCCCCACAAGACACCAGTAGCTCCTCAGAATGTGACTATTTGAAAAGAGGACCTTGCAAAGAGATAATTATGGTAAAATGTCCATGTGAGCCCTAATCCAATATGACTGGTCTCCTTATAAGAGTGGATTAAGATAAAGAAAACACACAGAGGCACTGGGTGAAAGACAACAGAAGATAGCCAAGGAGACAGGCTTCCAAATTAACAACCCTGCTGACACCTTGATCTTGGTCTTACAGCCTCTAGAACTGTGAGAAAATACGTTTTTCTAGTTTAAGTCACCCAGTTCGTGGTACTTTGTTACCTTAACACTAGTAATCTAATACAGCATTCCTCATTATTATGAACTGAATTTTTCATTTCCTCCAAATTCATGATAGGATGGCATCACAAACTCAATGGACATGAGTTTGAGCGAACTCTGGGAGATGGTAAAGGACAGGGAAGCCTGGTGAGCTGCAGTCCTTGGGGTCAAAAAGAGTCAGAAACAATGAGGGACTGAACAATGACAATCAAATTCATATGTTGAAACTTTAACCCCCAATGTGAATATATTTGGAGATAGGACCTTTACAGAGATAACTAAGCTTAAATGAAGTCATAGGGATAAGATCTTAATCTGAAAGAACTGATATCATAAGACAAAAAATAAACACGAGAAATTTCTCTCTTTCTACACCTACACAGAGGAAAAGCTACATGAGAACACAGCAAGGAGAAATTGTCCACAAGCTTGGAAGAGAGGCCTCACCAGCATCTTGCCAGTACCTTGATCTTGGACTTCCTGTCTCCAGAAATTAAAGAACATAAATTTCTGTTATTTAAGCCACCAGTATGTGGTATTTGTTATGGCAGCCCAAGCAGACCAATAACAGTGGTTATGACTCCACACTCCTAATGCAGGGGGCCTAAGTTCTATCCCTGGTCAGGGAACTAAGATCCTGCATGATGCAACTAAAGATCCCACAAGCCACATCAAAGTTCCTGCACATGGCAATGAATACCCAGCAGAGCCAAGTAAATAACTATTTTAACAACAAAGAAAGAATCATAGTATCCTCGTATCTTTGTATCAATAGCTTTCTTTGTAAGTTTTCAGTTCAGTTCANTTCTGTTCTTTTCCTCTATTTCTTTGCATTGATTGCTGAAGAAGGCTTTCTTATCTCTTCTTGCTATTCTTGGGAACTCTGCATTCAGATGCTTATATCTTTCCTTTTCTCCTTTGTTTTTCACTTCTCTTCTTTTCACAGCTATTTGTAAGGCCTCCCCAGATAGCCAGTTTGCTTTTTTGCATTGTTTTCCGTGGGATGGTCTTGATCCCTGTCTCCTGTACCATGTCACGAACCACATTCCATAGTTAGTTCATCAGGCACTCTATCTATCAGATCTAGGCCCTTAAATATAGTTCTCACTTCCACTGTATAACCATAAGGGATTTGATTTAGGTCATAACTGAATGGTCTAGCAGTTTTCCCTACTTTTTCAATTTAAGTCTGAATTTTTAAGTTTTACTGCTGCATTATTAAATGATGTAATTACCTGTGAGGCTAAATCCAAAATGGAATCTGAGAAGAAATAATGCCAGTTCTTTTTTCCCAAACGTCAAGTGTACTTCAAATAAGAAGCAAGTAAGACAAAAGTTACATATAATACTTTACTACCCTGTGTTTTGGGGCTTCTAAAGGCCCAAAATNTTACTGCTGCATTATTAAATGATGTAATTACCTGTGAGGCTAAATCCAAAATGGAATCTGAGAAGAAATAATGCCAGTTCTTTTTTCCCAAACGTCAAGTGTACTTCAAATAAGAAGCAAGTAAGACAAAAGTTACATATAATACTTTACTACCCTGTGTTTTGGGGCTTCTAAAGGCCCAAAATTAGAAACAAATTAGAGAGATATTTAGTTACTAGTAGACGGTGACCTAAAAAGAGGCTACCTATTCTGCTCATGGGCATAATTCTTCACTTAAATCACGTAGCAACACAGTTATTTCGGAGGAAGCATGAACACTTCCTGACCACTAGGTTATCATGTGGTCTACCAATGTCAGTCACCCCAGTGCGTGATGAGTTCCTGCCGATGCCCCTCAGGCTCTGCACTCTGAAAGACCCCCAACTGCCTCAGTGCCTGGCACTGTAGAGGAAAGTGGAAACAGATCTGTAGGGTATATCTGTCCATGCTTCTCCTCCATCCTTTGTAATCCTGCTCTGTACTTTGGGAAGTGACCAAAATGGATGGCATCCACAGCTTACCTCTGTCTAACAACTTCTGGTATGTGTTTACCAGCAGAGTGTCCACAGATAGAGGAGACTGGGGCTGTGGCTTTCGTGCCATTGGCTGTCCCCTCTGCCTTCCAGATCCTTGGGGATTGATTGCATTATTCTATTGCCATTCACAGGTCCAGTCAGCAGCCTTCACCACTTAAATACACTATCTGAGTTCCATTACCTCTCTTTCTACATTTTTTTAGGCTTTCTTAGACCGATATTGTAAAGTCTCCCTTTTCTTTCTGGTGACTGAGTACTGCCCAGTCCTTGCACATTTCCCTAAACATTTTCCACAGCTTTGTAAACCATCCTGAATTAATCAGTTTGAGTGAACCCATCTTTTTATCATTTTGCCAGGGCTCTGACAGGTACAAGAACCAGTGAGAATCAAAGTGTAGCTGATCCATCAGACACACACACACACACACACACACGCACACGAATGCCTCTTCACACCCAGCCAAATCACTACGTTCTAATATGTTCCTACCTTAAGTTTTTTGTGCCTAGTGTTTTTTCTTCTGAAGACTCTCTCCATTCTTCTTTCCATGATTGGTTTCATCTCATAATTTCAGTTTCCTTTTCAGAGTTCCTGTCTGTATAAAAGAGGTCCCTCTCTTCCCTTGCGATTGCTTTGCTTCATTTCCTTCTAATGTTTATCAACATCTGAATCTATCTTTATACATTTTCTATCCCCCACTTCTACAGGCTCCAAAAGATTAGGGATCTTGGCTGTGTTACTATACCTCTAGTGCCCACAACTGTGTCTGAGACATAGCAGGCTCTCAATAACTCTATACATCACTTAGTCACTCTCTAATCCCTTCTCTTCACCCACATGAATACACTCACATACACACAGTCTCTCCACCATGCACATATACCTTTAAGATTATTCCCATTTTAAATAAATAATTCCTACAGGCTACTTTAGAGGCTATTTTAATTAAATTACATAGATAAGAATTGTTGAGGAACAGAGCCACGGGGTATATCATCAGATTGCCCTAAACTTAAAGTTGTCAATCTCCCTAGAAATATGCTTTGACTTAGGCAAGGAGGCAATAAATTATTAACAAGATGGAGAGATTTTTACTCCCAGGGAGGGACTTGGACACCAGGGGAGAAATAGTCTCAATCATTGATTCATTCGGCCAATTTCTATTTCCTTAAATAAAAAGTGGTACATCAATAGAAAGTTTAAGGATAATGATGGAACACTTAATATTAAATGAAAGAAAAACCAAGGAGATGTGGATGAGATTTGAAAGACTTTGAAGTCCACATGAGGAGGGATTTGGTCTTTTGCCTTCCACCTAGAATACATAATTAAGATGACTTTGGCTCCAGTGGGGCACATGGGGACTGTAGAAGGTTTGAACATTTTAAGGATTTAGAACATGTCTACAGTTGTCTCTCCCTTAATTACATAAGGGGAAAGCTTTTATTTTAACTCTGGCCAAGAAACCCTAGTCATGAAACTGTTTTTATTTGACGAACTGTTTACTCTCACAGGAAAGAGGCAAGGCTGTGCACATTTGATGAGCCAACACTGAAGTGGTTATACATGAGCAGAGGGAAAGATCCAAGGAATGGGCATGGAAAAGTTGCCAAAATTATCATGACATCAAGGTCATAGATCACATCCAAGACCTTCCTGAAAATCTTGGGAAATGCATGTTTACAAAATACATGGCACAATCACAAAACTTCTAAAGGCATGCTCCAAACAGTTATATATTCCAAACTGCTAAATTGTATATAACAATGAATAAAATGTTAATGTTTCAAAGACTTTGAAAGCAAACATGCTTATAAATGCAGAATTCATTTATAGAGAAATCCTTGTCATGAATCATCTGTGCATACCTTTTCTATGCACAAATGTAGCCAAACTGCCAGACAGCTGAAAGATAAAGACAAACACTAAGAACAAAGCACAGAGCTAAAGCTAAGAGAGATCTGACTCGTGTTTTGAGGGCCGATGCCACTTCTGACTGCTGTGGGATGTTTACTGTTCATGAAGGACAGAGAGAGTGAACACTGATTATGAGCTCACTCCAAAGTCTCTCACACCCAATAAACTGTGCTGCGTTTAGGAGGTCTGGTTGGGAACGGCTGAGACCATCCTATCAGTATGACTCCTCTGGAAGCTCTGAGATAATCTTGCATAGTCACAAATATTATTACTTGGTCAATAAAAACCTCATTTTGCAGGACTAGATTGATGAAGATAAATAATACATGCACAGTTAATGACTACAGCAACAGTCTTGAATCCAACAGTCTTGAGGTCTAGCCTCACTCCATCCCCTATTTTACTCTGAAATGCACAATACTTAAGCTGTTTCCCTCAGTTTCTTGGTTCAATTTTATTTACTACTATGTATAAAACATTTTCCTAGAAGATGAGAAATACCAAGATGAATAAGAAATTCACCATGCAATAGATTCTAGCCCAGTCACAGCAATATAAATTAATACCGAGTGAAAGGGAAACATTAGGATTAACATGTAAGGAATTACCAAGTTTTAAAGCTGAGTGAAAACAAAGGATTTGTATACTGAAACCCCCTATCTTAAGCTTATGGAAGATAGTTCAAACTTAACAGTTTTTAACTCTTGATTGTTGTTTTAACTTGATTAAGTTTTTAACTCTCTATTGATTGTTCACATATCCTTGATCCTTTAGTGAGGGCACAATTTTTATCCTTATCCCAATGTAATTCCAACAAGGACCAACTTGGATTTCTATGAGGTATAAAGCATACCATTTCTGAGGGAAATAAAATATGATTGAAATTTTATAGCAAATAACACACCTAGGCAACCTTGTCAACTGCTATTATGGCACAGCAGTTAGAATTTCTTTCTCCTTTGACTTATAGCCCCAACTATATTATAACTTCTTAGAAGACAAAAGTCTGAGATTTATACTCATGGCTTTAGAGTGCTTAGCACCAAAAATAAAGCAGACTGGATGCTCAGAATCCTTTTCCACAGTGTTGGACTCTCATTTTGAACTCACATTCACCAATACAATCTCTATATAAGAGGAAGCAGGAAAAAGTGCTGAAGTAAGTCAAAAGAAGTGTAATGAACATGGAAGGGAAGACTGACTTAAAAATTAAGAAACAGAAAGGCCAAGATCCTGAACTACGCCTATATATATGTCACTGAGTCCCCCAGCTCCTTGAATAGTGGCCCTCTTTCCATATTTATTCAATGAATAAATGAAATAATTATTACTCTCTCTCTGGGACACAATATTGAGCTCAAAGGATCTGAGCTAGCAGGTTGGCCATGTCCCATGAGAAGAATCACATGATCTATTTGGTTCAAAATAATAATATGAAATCATTCTAGCCACTATTCACATATCTACAATAAAATGAGTGATGAGGGGAAGCAAATGAGAGAAAAGAATACAATTCATGGAGGACATATTATGTGTTAAGTCTTTTTACAATGTCTTATTTAATTCTTAAACATTCTTATAAATTAGATATTCTTATTCATTCTATACATTTTTAAAAAACTGAGTAATAAGTGTAATTATCACTAATTCAAGAGAAATAGGGGAAAGTGAAACAGTTTTGTTAAGTCAGAAATATAAAACATCAGAAATTAAATTATCCTTCAAAATGTTGACATGTTAATTTAATACTTTTACTAAAATAATAGGCAAAATGCTTACTTTAAAATGTATGAGTATGTTTGCACAAACATGCACATTTCCATTGGATGATAAAGCTAAAGTATCCCTTGGAAAAATATAATGAACAAATCCAGAAAACCGTTTTACCAAAAAGAAACTCCTATAAATGACCTCAGTTCTGTTTTGGAAGAAACTGCTCTCTAAGGAGAAATGAAGTAAGTTTTAGTTTCAACATTCCCTGTCTTTTTGTGCTGTTCATGAATAAATTGGACTAATTGTTGGATGTGAGAAGTGATGGATTTATGGTACGTATTACTGCCCCCCAATTTTTGGTTGCTAACTTCGTCATCTTTAACCAACGAGTGACGCTGCAACTAGAAGAGATATGATGATTCTCAATATGGAGCCCCCTAAATTCTTTGCAATCCCCACATGGATCTGTAACAGGTAACCCCAGTTATCAAGTTCACACACTTGAGACACTGAAAGAGCTTCCTTCAAATATCACATAACATTTCAATATTTAATATGCACTTTAAGCACATCAATTTCTGCATATAAAGAGTGACTAGCACATCATGCATTACAATATCATACTAGTTTTTGAAGAACAACGGCTTTCAATTTAAACAAGAAAACACCCTCCAGCTGAAGAAAATTCTCACATTACAATATGTTTAAAAGAATCTATTCCAGTTGTGGTTGGTTGTCTATGAGAAATCTTTTCATGGGGGAAAAAAATTGAACATTCCCATGTGAAAGTCTTTTTCACAAGTGAAAAAAATAACTGTATGCTGCATTTTATACAAACTAGGTGAATTCAAAATGATGGATCATTTCAAAAATATTCATTATACTATTTACTTACATAAATGCGGTTGTATAAAAAGTAAAAAAGGAATGCATTCACAATTGGTTTAAGTAATTTTCTCTTGGCAAACCACCATATAAAACAGGGGCGTCATGGCGCCACAGAATTCTGAATTGTGGTGGAGCATCATCAGTACACATGGCATTAATCTTTGTCTCGTTGCAGGAGACACCCTTGCTTGCATTAGCAGGCTGCCTCTTAAATGTAAGATGGTGTAATGTAACTCAGGTTTAAATAACACAATAAATAAGGATCTATTTCTCTTTAGTTTTCTCACCAATCACTTCCAAGCCCCCTTTGTTAAAGTGCTTCATTGTTTACACATTTTAATGTAAATAACAAATTATCAAGGTGGGAGGGAGTACTTTTCCAAAAGAACATGGTGAAGGAAGCCCTCAAGAGGGTAATATCAAATTTTTTTATTTAAATTGTTAAGCAGTTAAAAGATTTTAAGTCAGCATGTGTATGTGAATATAGCATATTTACTTGCCCCACTTTCTTGTCTGCAAACTGACAGTCCCAATATTTTGGAAATTGCACTGTTTTATATCACTTCATGTTCCCCATGACAAGGGGAACATTTAGCTGTCTTTAATGTATTCTAATTAAATACTCAAAGCATTCTTAAAGTCTTCTTTTTCCAAATATAGATATATTTTAAAATAACAAACTTTTCCAAATGCATTTTTCTACTGAACTGAGAAGCTTTCAGAAACTGTCCCCACTGAATATAATGACTATTTAAGGAAACAAACTATTTCTGTGGAAATATTAAGAGGGATGATTTTGATAACCCACACTCAAGGCCAAAATAAGGATCATTGGGACTTTTACCGAAGAAGTTAATGGAGGCCAGGCTATTGGCAAATGACCTTGAAATCCCTCGATGTAGCCTCAAATTGGCTTCAGCACAAGCTTATTATTAATGCAGACAGCTAGTGTATACCATGAAGGCACATGGTATCTCTCTCTGAAACCAGAGCTATCACTCAGGCACTCCCATATACAAATATAAGCATCAATGTGACGGCACTTTTACATGTTTCTTTTTTAACAAATATCACAAATTTGTTAATCAGTATTTTATGTTGCCTAAAAAATAGAGTAAGCAGATAAAGTCTAATTAAATATGTATATAGAAGCTTTATATATAAGAATTATCAGATAAAGTTATCTTAATAAAATGTATTATCTTACAATATTTGAATCAGGTTTTAGATTGTATTTTCATCTTTAATTTGTAAGGTCCCAGAGGCACATATCAAACATCTTTTATTTTAGATATCTCAACATGTGAAAACTATATTCCCCAAAGTCTTTGAAAATTGATATTACATATTTCAGGACTTACACACATGTGCATGTGCACACACACACATACACACTCACTCTACCCAGTCAGAAAGGAATTGTTTGCTCAGTTTGCAGATATGAAATCATTAGGGACTGAGTTTTACTTTGGGAAATTTGAGCACCATGTATTGTTAATGTAAAATAAAGAAATAAAGCCTGGGAAGTTAGAAGATTATTTTTTTTGGAAATGCATGTTTAGAACTTAAAAAAAAAAAAAAGAAAACATTCTCCTAATGGTAAAGCATTAACAAATACTTTTTCATATGAATAAAATCTGTAATCAGTTAGATAAGAGCAATGTGCCTTTTTTTGGCATTTAATCAAACAATGAAATCATATACACATTTCCTGACACAAAAGACAAATGATGTAATAATCTGAAGGAGTTTCTCTATCTCCTTGGAACTTTGCATACTTGACTTGTTTTCCATATTTTGTGACTTTAAATGGTGGGAAAATTATATTAAAATGCTTGTAGCAGTTCCTCTAAACTAGCATCCTTTTTGTTTTATTGTATTTAATATAAAAGCAGCAATTATTTGATTTCAAAGTTATGAAAATATGTACCTTATGAGAAAACAAGCAATTTAAGCTTTAATTGGTGTCATTTTTCACAGAACTGGCAAGATTCTTGCATCCCTGGCATGTTGTTTTTCTATAAAACTGCAGAGCTGCCTTCAATGAATGTTTTACGAACGCAAAAGTTGTTATATGAAGGTATATGCATAGATGCCTGGAAATATAAGATTTCTGGTGGGAGTTATTTACAAAAGATGTATTTCATTTGTTACTGTGCGTGTAACAACTCCTATTATTCTAAATGTTTCTCTCGTCTCAATAAGACTCTTCTTAGCTCATGTCTATGAAACATTGGGGCTTGTGTTTAAAGTAAAATAAAAGTGAATTCTTTGACAAAGGAAAAACATAACACGTGAGAAAAGTAAAAAGAAATGATAATTTTAACTGAAAAGAAATCATACTGTAATATACTAAAAGGCTAATTCTGGTTTTAATCAGAAGAAAGACAATATAAAATATACACTGGGAGGCTTGTCTTACATAAATTACATATATGAACCACAAAACTTCTATTTTTTGAAATGTTGGTTTACCATGAATACTTTGACTTATTTCTGTTCAGATTACACACATCCCACATTTTCAAAATTAGGTTCTACGCTGAAGGACAACAGTTCTATATATTTATTGAGAGGTTTCATGACCTGAACATCTCCAAGGATTTCAGTGGCTTCTACACTTGAGGAGGTAGGTACTTGTTTATTGTTGTTTTAAATGCAAATTTCCAGAGCTACAGCCAAGATTTCTCATTCAAAAGATCAGAAGAAAGATAAAGAATCCACATTTTTAAAAAATGTCTAGATGGTTTCTATGATCAGCCAGATTTTTAGGAATGTCCAAATTAGTGGACATTACGTGGGAAGTCCTTGCTGGGTAAATAGAGATTAGGACAAATAAGTATTCTTTATATTTTATTTACATTATTCACTTTTGTTTTAAGTTGACCATATTTATTGAAAACAATGACGAACATATACAGAGAGCTACTATATGCCAGGCAATGTGCTAACTACCATAAATGCTTGCAACCCAACAGTCCTATAAAACAGATAACCATTCTCTCCTCTGTAGGGATGAGGGAATAATTTGTTAGGGAGCAGTTTACTACAGTCACAAAGCAAGTAATAAACAAGTAAAAAGTGTAAACCATTTCTGTGTGACTCTAAAGATCAGTTTCCTAACCACTGTATTATACTAGGAGACTCAAACAACAAACACAACCTTAAGTGTTTTGAAAGCCTTTTCCTATTGACTGCTCAAGAATCAATTAATACTTAGGATTGATGTGATCCAAACTATTGACATTTTCTCATTATTATCATTATTGATCTGATTCCACTTTAATTCACATTGAACTACCAAAGATGATTGAGTTGTATCAGCACAAGTTTTCCCTTGGTGCCATTTTCTATAAATATCAATATTAAAAGTTTTAAATAGTAGCTGAATGGGAAACAAATTATATAAAATGTTAAATCCATGTATAATTGCCACCTGTTAATTTACTAATCCATGTCTGCATGAAACTAACAAGATATACCAATGATATTGGCAGGAAAGTTAAAAAGATTATTTTTGTGGGACCCACAAATTTATTTCCAAAAGGATATCAAAGCATTGTTCATTGTTGCAAGATGACCTTTGATCCTAAGTGTTTCCCATGATTTTTCCATTTTGGATTATAAGTCCCTCCATGGTTTCTCCCAGTACTCTGGATTTACTTCTATCAGAACACTAGCCTGTGAACCTTTGAGGTGCAGGGCTTCTAATATTTGTCCTTCAATCTCCTGAGGGAGCTCTGTTGGTTTGGCTTTGTTTAATTGTTTTTATTGAAGCGTAGCTGATTTACAGTATTGCATTACTTTCAGGTTTACAGCAAAGTGACTCAGTTTATAGATATATTCTTTTTCAGATTACTTTCCCTACAGTTCATTACAAAATATTGAGTATGGTTCCCCATGCTAATTACAGTAGGTCCTCATTGGTTACTCTATTGTTATGGGCCTAATGCTGGACATGGTCAACAATTTTTTTTTTTTTTATGTAAAGGGAAAGATAACACATATTTTAGGCCTTTAAGATTATATCATATCTGTGGCAACTATTCATCTCTGCTACTGGAATGCAAAATTCCGGACACACAATACTTAAGTAAATGGGTATGGTTGTGTTCCAATTAAGCTTTCTTCACGGACACTGATATTTTGCTTTCAGTTTTTATGTGATACAAAGTACTATTCTAGTTTGGATGCTTTTCAATAATTTTAAAATGTAAAAATTATTTTTGGCTTGCATGCATGCTCGGTCACTAAATCGTGTCCAACTTTTTGTGACCCCTTGGTCCTGCCAGGTTTCTCTNTTCACGGACACTGATATTTTGCTTTCAGTTTTTATGTGATACAAAGTACTATTCTAGTTTGGATGCTTTTCAATAATTTTAAAATGTAAAAATTATTTTTGGCTTGCATGCATGCTCGGTCACTAAATCGTGTCCAACTTTTTGTGACCCCTTGGTCCTGCCAGGTTTCTCTGTCCATGGGATTCTCCAGGAAAGAATGCTAGAATGGGTTGTCATTTCCTATTCCAGTGGATCTTCCCAACCCAGGGATTGAAGCCCTGTCTCCTGTGCCTCCTGCACTGACAGGCAGATTCTTACTGCTGACAAACTTAGAAGCCCATACAAATACAGTCAGAGGGCCAAATCTGACTAGTGAGCAATAGTTTGCTGATCCCTACACTAGGCAACCAGTACTTATTTGTTGACTGGTTGCATGGCAAGGTAGTTGTGAGAAANAAGACTCTGATGCTGGGATGGATTGGGGGCAGGAGGAGAAGGGGATGACAGAGGATGAGATGGCTGGATGGCATCACGGACTTGATGGGCGTGAGTCTGAGTGAACTCTGGGAGTTGGTGATGGACAGGGAGGCCTGGTGTGCTGCAATTCATGGGGTCGCGAAGAGTCAGACATGACTGAGTGACTGAACTGAACTGAACTGAAGATAGTAATTAATAGACAAGGCCAAAGGATGCAGTTAGTTGTTGTTGTTGTTTAGTCTCTAAGTCATGTCTGACTCATTTATGACCACAGGGACTGTAGCCTGCCAGGTTCCTCTGTCCATGGAATTCTCCAGGCAAGAAAACTGGAGTGGGTTGCCCTTTCCTCCTCCAGGGGATCTTCCCATTCCAGATATCTAACCCAGGTCTCCTGCATTGGCAGGTGGGTTCTTTATCAGTGAGCCACCACGGAAGCCCAAAATGAGGCAGGGCCACATAATTAATATCAAACTAAAGATTTCTGGAAAAATCCAGGTCACATGTAGACTGACTCAACAACAACAACAACAAAAACTATAGTAGTCCATCCTCATCAACAGATAAAGACTTTTAGTTGCTTCTCTGACCTCTTGTTCAATATCCTGTGGACCACGGACACCTGTTCCCACATCTCACTCTCACTCTGATCCTCTTCCAGGCTCATATTAATTATTTATTTGACCACAGTTGCCTTGATTTGAAAACTCAAAGTTTATTCATGGAGCAAATCTGAAGTTTTTCACAGACAAACTGCATTACTGTGCCCTGGCATTTTGTGTATTTAGTTTGTCTGGGAAAACATCTTACTGGACATACACCACCCAGGCAGACCTAGCACGGTGCTTGTAGGGCTGGGCAAATGACAAAAATGAAGGTGAGACCTGAGGCAATGGTAGAAGTGGGCATACCTTGTCCTTGCCTGTCTCCTGAAATCCCTAAACTTAGAGGAACAATTTATGTCAGTCCCACGAGTCCCTGCTGAGAATATAAAGCAGTAAGACTTTACATAAATGGATTCCACCACTTTATAGTATACGTTTCTTAAAAGACACAATACACTTCCTTCCATTACTAAGATGCCTGAACTTCTAGGATATAAACAGACAGCTCCCTGCCTTCTCGCCATTAGACAAGCCAGCCAATAATCCCACATGCTCACATGTCATCACTTCTCCTCTACAACCCAAATCACTCAAAGCAAGAGAATGCATGAAGAGTTACTTGGTTTATTAATTAGGAAAAATGATGTGCCTTACTTTAGAAGTTGTTCTTTGAACTTCATGAACTGGTATCTGACTGTTTACAAATATGATATTTGATCGCTGGCCTGAAATACTTGACTTCAAAAGGAAATAGTGGAGAGTATAATGATATGGAGGAATTCAGCAGGGGATTCAAGAGTGCTTGCAGCAGTCAGCATAATATGTGACCATAAACATATTTGCTGAAGTTCTTATTCATTGTCACCCTCCTAGATGGTGAGCCCCATTGGAGTAAGGACTATGCTTTTACAATGGTGTAAAACAGAGCCTGGTATACAACCAGTACTCAGTTAAAATGTATTAAACAGATAAATTATTAAAGTGATCAAAAGTTAGTTGACAAATAATCATGGTTATTTATTTACTTATAACAGTAGATAAACAGATATTTCCAGTTCACTTTACCACAGTGCCAAGGCAAAACAATGACATGTCTCTGCTTTAATTCAAGATCTACTCTTATAATATCCAGCACATGTGTGTTAGCTTCAGCTTCATGTGATTCTGACCCTCTGCTTCATCCATCTTATATTTTACTTTATAATATTATTATTTTCCTTACGTATTACTCACTGCCTTTTTCTTTTTTCTTTTTTCATCTCTGTCTTCAGGAACTTCCATTACCTTCCTAGGCCAAAATAATATCTCCTGCTCTCTGAGATGACACATGCATGGTTTGTGGAATTAGTGAGGACAGTAGCAGTTTCCTAGCCGCCACTTCTTACAGTAAATAAAGAGAATGACATCTACATCTATGTACTTCCATCTATCTACTGTTCCATTGATCTGCCTATCTTTATCACTGGCTTTAATGCTGAAATACTGCTGTCACATCATGGTACATGTCTGCATCTATCTGCTTCTGAACACTGTCAGAAGCATACAGTGTGTGCATATGTGCTCAGTCACTAAGTAATGGCCAACTCTTTTGCAACTCCATGGACTGTAGCCCACCAGGATCCTCTGTCAATGGGATTCTCCAGGCAAGAATACTGGAGTGGGTTGCCATTTCCTCCTCCTGGGTATCTTCCGGACCCAGGGATTAAACTATATCTCCTGTGTCTCCTACATTCTTCATGACTTCATCCTGGATTCTTCATCACTAAGTCACCTGGGAAGCCTGTCATGTCTCCTGTAATCAGGAATAATGAGAAGTGGTGACCAAATTCCAAGGAACTTACAAGTGCCTACACTTAGTAGCCTTAGAGGTATCAGTTCAGTTCAGTCACTCAGTGCTGTCTGACTCTTTGTGACCTCATGGACTGCAGCATGCCAGGCTTCCCTGTCCATCACCAACTCCTGGAGCTTGCTCAAAATCACATCCATCGAGTAGGTGATGTCATCCAACCATCTCATTCTTTGTCATTCCTTTCTCCTCCTGCCTTCAATCTTTCCCAGCATCAGGGTCTTTTCCAAAGAGTCAGTTCTTTGCATCAGATCGCCAAATTATTGGAGTTTCAGCTTCAGCATCAGTCCTTCCAATGAATATTCAGGACTGATTTCNGTGATGCCATCCAACCATCTCATCCTCTGTCGTCCCCTTCTCCTCCTGCCTTCAATCTTTCCCAGCATCAGGGTCTTTTCCAAAGAGTCAGTTCTTTGCATCAGATCGCCAAATTATTGGAGTTTCAGCTTCAGCATCAGTCCTTCCAATGAATATTCAGGACTGATTTCCTTTAGGATGGACTGGTTGGATCTACTTTCTATCCAAGGGGCTCTCAAGAATCTTTTCCAACACCACAGTTCAAAGGCATCATTTCTTCGGCACTTAGTCCAACTCTCACATCCATATATGACTACTGGAAAAACCATAGCTTTGACTAGAAAGACCTTTATCAGTAAAGTAATGTCTCGGCTTTTTAATATGCTGTCTAGGTTGGTCATAGCTTTTCTTTCAAGGAGTAAGCATCTTTTAATTTAATGGCTGCAGTCACCATCTGCAGTGATTTTGGAGCCCACAAAAATAAAGTCTGACATTGTTTCCACTGTTTCTCCATCTATTTCCCATGAAGTGATGGAACTGGATGCCATGATCTTCGTTTTTCAAATGCTGAGTTTTAAACCAGCTTTTTCACTCTCCTCTTTCACTTTCATCAAGAGGCTCTTTAGTTCCTCTTCACTTTCTGCCATAAGGGTGGTGTCATCTGCATATCCGAGGTTATTGTTACTTCTCCCAGTAACCTTGATTCCAGCTTGTGCTTCATCCAGCCCAGCATTTCTCATGATGTACTCTGCATATAAGTTAAATAAACAAGGTGACAATATACAGCTTTGACATACTCCTTTCCCAATTTGGAACTGGTCTGTTGTTCCATGTCCAATTTTAACTGTTGCTTCTTGACCTGCATACAGATTTCTCAGGAAGCAGGTAAGGTGGTCTGGTATTCCCATCTCTTTAATTATTTTCCACAGTTGGAGGTATAGGGATATGAATACTATATAGATTATAAAGGGAAATACTATTATTTGCCAACCAAATGATTATGTTATGCAAAGGCAAACTACTTAGGATGCTTGTAGTCAACTGTCAGACACCCAAATTTAGCTACCTATGTAAAAAGAAAATTTATTATAAAGGTTTACTAGTCTGCCGTGTGAAACCAAAGGCTAGGAATATGGCTCAACCTCAAGGAAAAGGTACACTCGAGGACTCACACGTACTGGCTATCTTATCTTTCTTTCTTCTCTCTTCTCTCCAAGTGTTTAATTTTTCTCTATTTTTCTGGTTTCTTCAGCTTCTTAAGCTATATGGCCTGTTTTTACAACAGTAGAGAACCTGATCCAACCACTTGAGGCTCTAAACCCAAATTTCTATAAAGATATTTCTTAATCTAGACTGAGCTGTAGCCATGTGGAAGAGAGTGGGTGAATAGAGTAAAATTTCTGGAAAATGTGTCAGGGCAGGGGCTACAATCTCATAAAGAGTGTACTACAAAAGGGTAAAAATGATGAGTCAAATATGCCTCCAAAACCCCTGATTTTAAGGTGTTCGCCTCCTGCGGACAGATAAGAAAAGGAAACAGGAAGGCTCACAAGGAACAGAAGAGTAATTCTCTTCAACCCACATTCACGGTGAAGGGTTGACTTACACTTATTGACTTACAATATTCTGATATTGTAAATTTACTGTAAGATATCAAAAGTTGTTGTTGAATTAATTACTAGACACTGATGTCCTCATCTCCTATTCTGTTCTAAATGAAGCTCAGAAAGGATGGAGAAACAAATATTAGCAAAGACTAAACAAATGGCATTAGGTAAATCTGGGGAAATTCTGAAGAACTTTATATGAAACTCAAACTAGACAATCAACAGATCTCATTTGTCAGTTCCACCTTTATGTGGCAGGTTTAGGCACAGAGCTAACGACTGCAGGTGTTATTTTAACATGAGGCCTGCTTCCCTGAAGAATCTCAGGTCCAAATACATATCTATGAAATAATGTTAACTGCTAAAAGAGAATATATATAATCAGAATTATGGGTTCCTAATGGAAGATGTTATAAATCAGTTGAACCATCAAGAAAGACTTCAGGAAGGAAACAGAATTTCACTTGAGTCTTCAAAAATGAGTAGGAGTTCACCAACTAGAGAAAGTGCAGGGCATTCTGCATCAGTGGGGCAGCAGAAACAGCACTGGACTATATCACGTTTTGCTGTGGTTGTTGTTTGTTCACCTGGGAACCAAGCACTTGATGAGGAAAAATTAAGTCTGGCTCAGTTAAGGCCAGATATCAACCCACTTTACAGAGCAGTAGATGAAAATGCTTGGAACAAATTCATGGAAGTAGAAATATACATGCAATTGTCTAAATCGTAATTCTCTGCAGCAGTCTAAGTGATAGCCTAAATATTTGGGGATGAATGCTAAGGGACTTATTCCTATCCAAACTGGACCTCTCTGCTTCCACCTTCAACTACTGCTGAGTCTTCCACTCTCCTTGACCCTCATTAATATGCACTGGTCTTGCATATCATTTGTTGTTATTGGTAAAAAAAATCTTATTCTTCATGATGCCCATATTTCACCAAGCGCCACGTCTGCCATAGTCTATTTAAGATTAGGTTTCCTCTAAGACATGCATCTCACATGCTAGCAAAGTAATGCTCAAAATTCTCCAAGCCAGACTTCAGCAATACGTGAAATGTGAACTTCCAAATGTTCAAGCTGGTTTTAGAAAAGGCAGAGGAACCAGAGATCAAATTACCAACATCTGATGGATCCTTGAAAAAGCAAGAGAGTTCCAGAAAAACATCTATTTCTGCTTTATTGGCTATGCCAAAGCCTTTGACTGTGTGGATCACAATAAACTGTGGAAAATTCTGAAAGAGATGGAAATACCAGACCACCTGATCTGCCTCTTGAGAAATCTGTATGCAGGTCAGGAAGCAACAGTTTGAACTGGACATGGAACAAAGGACTGGTTCCAAATAGGAAAAAGAGTACACCAAGGTTGTATATTGTCACCCTGCTTATTTAACTTATATGTAGAGTACATCATGAGAAATGCTGGGCTGCATAAAGCACAAGCTGGAATCAAGATTGCAGGGAGGAATATCAATAACCTCGGATATGCAGATGACACCACCCTTATGGCAGAAAGTGAAGAACTAAAAAGCCTCTTGATGAAAGTGAAAGAGGAGAGTGAAAAAGTTGGCTTAAAGCTCAACATTCAGAAAACTAAGATCCCATCACTTCATAGCAAAGAGATGAAGAAATAGTGGAAAAAGTTGGTTTAAAGCTCAATATTCAGAAAACTAAGGTCCCATCACTTCATGGCAAATAGACAGAGAAACAGAGGAAATAGTGTTTTATTTTTAATAAAAATAAAACCCTTTTATTTTATTGGGCTCCAAAATCACTGCAGATGGTGATTGCAGCCATGAAATTAAAAGGCGCTTACTCCTTGGACAAAAAGTTATAACCAACCTAGACAGCATATTAAAAAGCAGAGACATTACTTTGCCAACAAAGGTCCGTCTAGTGAAGGCTATGGTTTTTCCAGTAGTCATGTATGGATGCGAGAGTTGGACTATAAAGAAAGCTGAGCACCGAAGAATTGATGTTTTTGAACTGTTGTCTTGGAGAACACTCTTGAGAATCCCTTGGACTGCAAGGAGATCCAACCAGTCCATCCTAAAAGAGATCAGTCCTGGAAGGACTGATGTTGAAGCTGAAACTCCAATACTTTGGCCACCTGATGCAAAGAACTGATTCATTGGAAAAAAGCCTGATGCTGGGAAAGATTGAGGGCAGAAAAAGGGGACGACAGAGGATGAGATGGTTGGATGGCATCATTGACTCAATGGACATGAGTTTGGGTAAACTCCTGGAGTTGGTGATGGACAGGAAGGCATGGTGTGCTGCAGTTCATGGGTCAAAAAGAGTCGGACGCGACTGAGCGACTGAACTGAAGATATTCCATAAATGATTTGGCCCCAAGGACAGTATCCTCCCTTATGGACAGCTGTGGCTGCTCAGCTCTCAGTATGTGTATTACATCTATGTACTCAGGCCAGTATTCTGTACCCCTCTGTCAAGGCAAACTCCAATTTGTATTTTGTTCCTTTGTGCTTCATGTGACAATGAGTTCCTAAACTGAAAACAAATCTCCCGTTAGGCAGACAAAGGGCTGCCTCCTCATTTCTGATTGAATACTATTAAAAATCCTACCTGGCTGCTACATTTAGGTAGTAGAATTTACCATTTCCCTCTGATAGTCATGGGACTTCCCAGGCAAGAATACTGGAGTGGGTTGCCATTTCCTTCTCCAGAGGATATTCCCAACCCAGGGATCAAACCCACATCTCCTGCACTGCACTCTCCTGCATTACAAGAGAATTTGTAAGTATTACAAACACTGTTTGTAATAAACAATGTTATTTGTTTAACCAACTGAGCCACCAAGGAAGTCAAAAAATAAAGAGAGAGAGAGAGAGAGGTCATATTACTTTTAACAAACACACAACCAGAGCTGACTGGAACACAAATTAGGTACAAATAAAGTAGAGCTATGTGTTTTGTGTGTGTGTGAGTTCACAAAGAAAATAAACTTTTAAGTTTCAGAGATTTAAAAAATAATTTCTCTTTCAGAGGGAGCATTCTCATTTCTCATTAATTATAAATAGGATATGCTAAGTCGCTTCAGTCGTGTCCGACTCTGTGTGACCCCATAGATGGCAGCCCACCAGGCTCCCTGTCTCTGGGATTCTCCAGGCAAGAACAGTGGAGTGGGTTGCCATTGCCTTCTCCAATGCAGGAAAGTGAGAAGTGAAAGTGAAGTCGCTCAGTCGTGTCTGACTCTTAGCGACCCCATGGACTGCAGCCCACCAGGTTCCTCCATCCATGGGATTTTCCAGGCAAGAGTACTGGAGTGGGGTGCCATTGCCTTCTCCGAAATAAATAGGATAAGAGGAATAAATTTTAATTTTTACGTTAACACCGCAAAAGAATTCAATGAGAAAGCAACAGCTCACTGAAAAGCACTGCACTGATTTGAAAAACTATGAAAAGATTTGGGCTGAATTCTGTTTTCTTTTATCTTTTATAGTCATTCCTTTTCAATAATCACTCCTGTGAATCTATGTGCATCAAAACGTGAAATGCTATATATTTTCAAAGCACTCAAAATAGCTCCAGTGGTTCAAAATATGCATGATGATCAAAATATACACCTATAAATACTGTAGACCTATCATGTGATAAATACACAATATCAAATATTTGTACATTCACACATGTATATATATGGAGTGGAAAGGAAAGAAGAGATAGAGGGAATATTTCTGTTAATGCTCATAAGTAGTTGGCAAATATATACCCCACAATATGACTACATCACATGGGACTTATGGGAATATGTATTTCTGTATTGTACACATATACATAAACATAGAAATTGGAATGTTCACATGTACACATGCATACATATTTTAAATAACGTTTTAAATGCAGTTTGAAAATACATATGTATATACATACTCACATTCTGAAATGCCATCCTTCAACATAATTCATGATGTGTATTGAAATATATCAAAGCAGAAACACATTCCAGAAAGAAATACTCACTGGTGCAATTAAATCATAAAGGAGTTTAATTTGTTCACTTAGTAGCTAAATGGTTTTTTTCAACATTTTGGCTAGCAGTTTCTTTAATGAGAAGGTACCTGGAATGAATTAAATTTGCTTATTATTTAAGCTCATGAGTTAAAGTGTTTCTTCAGGGAGTACTCTTATGCTTTGATGCATTTCAATGAATATTGTTCTTGAAATGCCTATTTCAACTACTTGAAACTTGAAACCTGAAAATTCTCATAATAGTCTGGTTTATGAAACTAATCACGAATATTTGTGGGATACACAGACACGATGTGCCTCTCACCCTGATTTTACATAGCACCTTTATTAAGGTCTAATTATATATACAATTCACCTACCTAAGGCATACAATTTAATTTTTTAGTGTATTCACAGAGTTGTGCAACTAGCTCTGCAATTAATTTTAAGACATTTTCATCACCCCACAAAGAAGCCTTGAACCCATCAGAACTCAATCCCCATTGTCTCCCAACCCACCTCTCCTCAGTTCAGTCACTCAGTCATGTCCAACTCATTGCGACCCCATGAATTGCAGCATGCCAGGCCTCCCTGTCCATCACCAACTCCCGGAGTTCACTCAGACTCACGTCCATCAAGTCCGTGATGCCATCCAGCCATCTCATCCTCTGTCGTCCCCTTCTCCTCCTGCCCCCAATCCCTCCCAGCATCCCCTAGGCAACCTCTAATCTACATTGTGTCTCTATGGACTTTCTTATTCTGAACATTTCATATAAACACAAACAAACAATATTGAGGTCTTTTGTGACAGGCTTCTTTCACTTGGAATACTGTTTTTAAGGATTATCTATGGGGAGCCATGCACTTTGTTTCTTTTTATTGCTGAATAACATACCACTATATGGATACATCACATTTTATTTACCTATTCAACAGTTGAAGGACATTTGGGTTGTTTCCTCTTTTTGACTATCATAAGCAGTGTCGCTATGAACATTTGAATAACAAGTTTTTGTGGACATCAGTTTTCATTTCTTTTGGTATATACCTAGGATTGGTATATAACCAATGGCTGGCCATATGGTAATTCTGTGTTTAAGCTTTTGAGAAACTACCAAAATGTTTTTCCATGGTGGCTGCCCATTTTACCTTCTTGCCAGTAGTGTACGAGGATTCCCACTTCTGTGTGGGTCACTTTGACGTCAATGATCATTCCTCCTAATTCATCAGATCAATGCCTTTCCTAGATGCTGGATTAGGTGCCCTCCTGTGTCCTTCTGACGGATGCATGTGAGCTTAACCATAACAGATGGGATACGAGCCCTGATTACTGCTCTTGTATGCCTTGCCACACATACTGTGGACCCAGAATTACCAGCCCTCCTTCAAGCACAGCTTTCACACTGCCCTAAAGAACACTGTCCACACTGAGTTTTACCAACTGTAAAATGAAGGAGCTTGTTCTAGAGTGAACCAGCTCACTTCCACCTTGTTTCTAGAACTAATTGTTTCTGTTTTAAACCCATTTGGTGGCACCTCCTGCTCCACGGGGCTTCCCAGGTGGTGCCAGTGGTAAAGAACCCACCTGCCAATGGAGTAGACATAAGAGAGGCAGGTTCAGTCCCTGGGTCAGGAAGATCCCCTGGAGGAGGGCATGGCAACCCACTCCAGTACTCTTTCCTGGAGAATACTATGGGGAGAGGAGCCTGGCAGGCCAAAAACCATAGGGTCTCAAACAGCCAGACATGACTGAGAGATTTAGCACTCACACACACACACACACACACACACACGCCAGCTCCATGAGCAAACTAGGTATGTAAGGAGTGAGCACAGATGGTATTTTAGATCAACTTAGAGTATTTTGCAAACACAAACCTTGAAACTGTTTAAGCAATAGCCATGTGAGCAATGTATCAGTCCAGTGAGGGGAGACGATCCTATAGATTGTTTAGATTCTTAAATAAGTACCCTTCCTTGTTCTCAGAAAAGACTCCATTCTTTCACTGCTAGAATAATTTTAAACACATTATTGCTTTTTCCTAAAATTATCATATGGCACATGTCTTAAAATTTGAATGAGTTATAATTTACTGGATTATGTAAAGGTTGCAGCTTGTCTGACTAGATCCAAAACAACCTTGAAAGTGTAGTTGCTCAGTCGAGTCTCTTTGTGACCCCATGGATTGTAGCCTGCCAGGCTCCTCTGTCCATGGAATTCTCTAGGCAAGAACACTGAAGCAGATTGCCATTCCTTCTCTAGGGCATCCTCCTAACCCAGGGATTGAACCTGGGTCCCCTGCATTGCAGGCAGATTCTTTACCATCTGTGCCACAAGGGAATCCTCCAAAACAACCTTGAATAGGACATAATAAGGAAAACACTAAGGTCAATTTATTTAATTAATTAAATTGTCCACTTTTTCATGTTTTTAGCATACAGTAGACAATCTCAGGGAGAAGGCAATCGCGACCCCCTCCAGTACTCTTGCCTGGAAAATCCCATGGACGGAGGAGCCTGGTAGGCTGCAGTCCATGGCGTCTTGAAGAGTCAGACACGACTCAAGAGACTTAGCAGCAGCAGCAGACAATCTCAGTAAATAAGGAGAATACATGCCACCCTTCACTATAGTGAAATACACTATCATATACTGAGGTTAAGGGGTTTAATGGCACAAGAAAAGCAACAATAATAATGATATAACAATAATATCCGTATGTGCACAGTATGTGCCAGTAAATATGCTAATTGTTTTACCTATCGAGTAAGTTTGTCTTCACAGGTACTCACTAGAGTGGGTGCCATTACTCTCTCCAGTTTAGAGATGAGAATACTGATCTTGGGAAGTTAAATTACTCACTCATCTTTTGCTATGCAGCGATGGGAATACCAGACCACCTGACCTGCCTCTTGAGAAATCTGTATGCAGGTCAGGAAGCAATAGTTTGAACTGGACATGGAACAACAGACTGGTTCCAAATAGGAAAAGGAGTACATCAAGGCTGTATATTGTCACCCTGCTTATTTAACTTATATGCAGAGTACATCATGAGAAATGCTGGACTGGAAAAAACACAAGCTGGAATCAAAATTGCTGGGAGAAATATCAATAACCTCAGATATGCAGACGACACCACCCTCATGGCAGAAAGTGAAGAGGAACTAAAAAGCTTCTTGATGAAAGTGAAAGAGGAGAGTGAAAAACTAGGCTTAAAGCTCAACATTCAGAAAACGAAGATCATGGCATCCGGTCCCATCACTTCATGGGAAATAGATGGGGAAACAGTGGAAACAGTGTCAGACTTTATTTTTCTGGGCTCCAAAATCACTGCAGATGGGGACTGCAGCCATGAAATCGAAAGACGCTTACTCCTTGGAAGAAAAGTTATGACCAACCTAGACAGCATATTCAAAAGCAGAGACATTACTTTGCCGACTAAGGTCGTCTAGTACAGGCTATGGTTTTTCCAGTAGTATGGGTGTGAGAGTTGGACTGTGAAGAAGGCTGAGTGCCAAAGAATTGATGCTTTTGAACTGTGGTGTTGGAGAAGACTCTTGAGAGCCCCTTGGACTGCAAGGAGATCCAACCAGTCCATTCTGAAGGAGATCAACCCTGGGATTTCTTTGGAAGGAATGATGCTAACGCTGAAACTCCAATACTTTGGCCACCTCACGCGAAGAGTTGACTCATTGGAAAAGACTCTGATGCTGAGAGGGATTGGGAGCAGGAGGAGAAGGGGACGACAGAGGATGAGATGGCTGGATGGCACCACTGACTCGATGGGCGTGAGTCTGAGTGAACTCCAGGAGTTGGTGATGGACAGGAAGGCCTGGCGTGCTGCCATTCATGGGGTCGCAAAGAGTCAGACACAACTGAGCAACTGAACTGAACTGAACTGAAGTAATGCTGGGCCAAAACTAGAGCCCAGGTTTATCTGATTCCTGTGTAACCTCTAGGCCATGCTGCTAACAAAAACGGTTTTGAGCACTAAAAGAAGAGACAGTCCTATATTTTCTACAGCTGCAATTCTCAGCATCTCTACTCCTCATTGCAAAGCATGTTATTTCAGTGGGTCACTGGCAACAAAACAGTCTGTGGATTAACAAAAGAGTATGTCTCTCACACATATTAACTTTTTCAAATATGTAGAATAGCTCATGCTTGATAAAATACAAGTTCATTACTGCTAAATTACACTAGCCTTACTATGACTATGTAATATTTCAGTCAACAGATAATGAAAATACAACTATCAATATGTTAGCATCTGGAAAATTGTATTATTTTGGAAAGAGAGGAAATTCATATCTGAAAATGATAATACCTATAAGAACTAAAGAGTTTTCATAGCCTTAATGAATAAAATGTACTTCTAAGCATAGATAAAGCAACTATATATGCCCATTAACTGTAAAAATATTATGAAAAAACTATAAAATACATGTGCTTGAAAATCTCTTGTTTCCATTTTATAGATATGGAATCTACAATACTAAAAGACTAATTTTTTTCGTGTTAACAGAAATAAAGAATCATTATCATAAAAAATAACTACATCTGAACTATTCACTTAGAGTCCAGCTTTGATAACATACTAGGAATTTAACCAATATCTTAAATGTGCAATTTGTGACCCTCATTCTGTGCTTCCCTCTGGAGACCATCTTTGGTGTTGCTAAATTTAAAGCAGCAATCTTAGCATTGTCTTTAATTAAAATTCAATAAAACCTCTCAGTTTAAAAATTATCATGGTCAAAACTGTGAGTGAGCTACAGAATCCAGAGATAAAGGCAGTTAAAATGGATTTAGCCACCTGTGAGGTGTAATAATCATGCTGAAAAGCATGGCCCAGAGTGTTTTCATTGCTTTTACAAAATGAAACATGCATATAAAAGTAAAGAAAGCATTCAGAGATGACCATAAATAAATTATTGCCACAAAATGAACAGTAAATAAGGAATCACTTATTAATTGTGTTACCTAACATTCAAAAACAGATTCAAAATCACATCTTAGAAAATCTATGAATTTATGAATCATACACACGTAAAAAGCTGCTCATTGTCTAGACTATGTATTCTCAATATTAGCAGTGAAAACTGTAGAGAGATCACTGGATCCAAAGAGGGTCTGTATCTGAATCATTCAAAAGTATGTCATATAGCATATAAAATTTATATAGAGGTAAAAGAGGTAACTCTACCTTTTGAGAATCATAGACTGTGATTCTCAAAATGTAGAATTACTGTTGCATAGATCTAACCCATGAATGGGCTTCCCAGGTGGCTCAAATAGTGAAGAATCTGTCTGCAATGCAGGAGACCTGGGTTTGATCCTACGTCAGGAAGATCACCTGAAAAGGGGATGGCTACCTACTCCAGTATTCTTGCCTGGAGAATTCCATGGCAGAGAAGCCTGGCGAGCTGCAGTCCATGGGGTAACGAAGAGTCAGACAAGACTAAGCAACTAACACTAATCCACTAATATTCACTCAGTAATATAATTTTGTGATAGATATATCATATTATAAAAGATAGCTTTTAATAATATTCATTGATTAACAAATATTTACTGAGTATATATGGTGTCATGCTATAAAGTGAATGGTATTTTGAAAGATACTGGCTTAGAATCCAATATCCAAAATCTTATATCACTGCAACCCAGCTAGCTATGAGTATTGAAAAACCTAAATTCTTTATCATAATTTGATTTTCTCACATGTAAAATAAATTAATTCCACCCATCTCATAAAGTTGTTTGGAAAATTAAATAGTTATAATATTTTGTAAACTGTGAAATAAATAACAAAATTGGCCAAATTAGTAGTTTGTCATCAATTTACGTGAAATACAACACTGCCTAATTTTTTAAAACATTTTTTAAACATCCATTTTGGCAAGCAAAAACCCAAATATATTTTTAATAAGACAAAATGGTTACAATTTATAAAACATGAACAATATTTATAGTTGCAATTCATATAAGTAGAGCGGCTTTGATCCAGCTAATTCAAGCCAATATTCATCAGTCCAAATATGAGTACCTGCTAGTGCAAATATCCTGTATGACCACAATGGTATGGATATTTTCTTAACCTTTTTCAATTTTCTTTTATCTCTATGATATCAAAGTGATCAGTTTCTTTTATTACACACAACTAAGAATAATAAGTTAATTTCCCCTCTAGCATACTCTCCTAGATTACTAAACAGAGTTGTGAAATCCTCTCCAAGGCTCTCATCAGGTTCTTTTTTATTTTTTATTTTTAAAAAAATAAAGTTTATTGTAGAAACAACAAAGCTGACTCAACCTTGAGAATAATTATAGAACTTCGAAGTGACCGTCTAGATAATGTCTTTCTGAAAAGGAGATTTAGATGATCAGGAACTAATGACAGTGTTGATAAAGAGCAAGCAACGAGAATCACCTGAGAAAATACTGGGACTGCATATAAGATGCACAAATGTCAACCTCTGAAGCATATGATTAACTCACGCAACAGATATTTGAGGGGTTTGACGCATCAAGCAACAAGCAGTAGGATTATAGTGATAAATCCTACCAAGATCGTGTATAGGAGGATTATGCACCCAATAATAGAGAACGGCACACTAGTTACAGATGCAGATAAAAATATGGATTCAAATAAAGCTGTGTATGAGAACGGTACCAAAAAAAAAAAAAAAAATTGGTGTGGCGCACAATATGTATAAATACAAACATTTCAGGAGTGATGACCTAAGTGGAAAGATTGGAGAAAACATCTTCGAACATAGGGTCTTGGAAGAGCGTGGTGCCACTGAACATAATAATAGGGACAAACGTTCTGTTAGACCTCGAACGATGAAAGTAAAGACACAGCATGGGAAACTATCGATTGAATTCAGATAGTAGGGAAACCACTTTACTAGAGTAAGAGAAACTATAAGTAAATATGTGGAGATAAGTTTGTAAATATGGTAGAGCCCTGTTATAAAAAGGTATTGAGCATCAAGTTAAGAATATTTGATTAATATCTGGTAATTTTTTTAAACTTTAGAGACATTTTATGCCAATATAGTAATGCCATTGTATTACATTTTAGAAGTTTCACAGGAATATTAAACTGGCAAACATTCACAAAAGGAATTAAAATGAGGAAAAGCTAAAGAAGAGAGTAATGGGACCTATTGTAGCAGCAAGATGCAATGTAACTGGCAAGTGGGAAATTAAGGAGGCCTGCACTTAGCTACAAGAACGAGAGAGAGAAAGAATGTCATAAAGACGTTTTAAAGAGACGATTGGCAAGCAGTAGTAACCATTTGGATTTAGAATTAGAAATTCTATTTTTTCCCTCTTTGGCAAGTATTATCTGGCACTTATCCTGTAAATTTCCGTATCTGCAAAAGCTATTGGGGTAGAAGTAGAATGAGGAAAGAAAGAAGGATGATGATTTCCCTATTCTTCTCCATCTTTCTGAGAAATATTTGATAAGGTAAACAATTCTATAATACCAAGTGCTCACTATCCATTTAATTTTTCATCTATAAATAGACTACAACCTATATTCTTCCCTGACCCTAACCTTGATTTAAAAACATCTCCGTTTATGTGCTGATGCTCTAGAACCCCAGGCAATAGAAGTGGAANATGCCATTGTATTACATTTTAGAAGTTTCACAGGAATATTAAACTGGCAAACATTCAAAAAAGGAATTAAAATGAGGAAAAGCTAAAGAAGAGAGTAATGGGACCTATTGTAGCAGCAAGATGCAATGTAACTGGCAAGTGGGAAATTAAGGAGGCCTGCACTTAGCTACAAGAACGAGAGAGAGAAAGAATGTCATAAAGACGTTTTAAAGAGACGATTGGCAAGCAGTAGTAACCATTTGGATTTAGAATTAGAAATTCTATTTTTTCCCTCTTTGGCAAGTATTATCTGGCACTTATCCTGTAAATTTCCGTATCTGCAAAAGCTATTGGGGTAGAAGTAGAATGAGGAAAGAAAGAAGGATGATGATTTCCCTATTCTTCTCCATCTTTCTGAGAAATATTTGATAAGGTAAACAATTCTATAATACCAAGTACTCACTATCCATTTAATTTTTCATCTATAAATAGACTACAGCCTATATTCTTCCCTGACCCTAACCTTGATTTAAAAACATCTCCGTTTATGTGCTGATGCTCTAGAACCCCAGGCAATAGAAGTGGAGTCCCACAAGCTGAGGTTAAAACACCAGCAGGTTGCAATGGCACCAATAATAATTTAAATGATAATTTTTTGAAGTGTGTTGTATCAAGACATGTTCACATACTAAGCTGAATAATGAGCTGAAGAAAATGAAAGATTAAACAACAACAACAACAAATCATCAAATCAACAAGATGAAAATAAAAATATGAAACCCCCAAAAAGTCAATAAATTTGGATAAATTTCAAAAGAACTTCATTCCATCAGTGCCTCCATGCCCTAAATGTTTACCATCTGCTGGGTTTTCTCCAATTTGCATTTTAAAACTCTTGGTTCCATCTTTCTCTTGCAGCTTGGTCTAATTCTTTTCTGTGTTCCAACTTTCTATCACTTATTTCTCACTCTGAACTTACTAATTCCTTCACCTGGGATGGAACTAGCATTTTCACCTTTATACTTATTCCTCTTTCTCTATTATATTCCCTCTTGAATGACTCATTCCAGATACAGCTCTGAATGCCTGAGCACATCACTTTGCTGACTAAGGCCCTTGTAATCAAAGCTTTCCAGTAGTCATGTACAGATGTGAAAGTTGGACCGTAAAGAAAGCACCAAAGAACTGATGGTTTCAGATTGTGATGACAGAGAAGACTCTTGAGAGTCCCTTGGAGTGCAAGGAAATCAAACCAATCGTTTCTAAAGGAAATCAACCCTGAATATTCATTGGAGGGACTGATGCTGAAACTGAAGCTCCAATACTCTGGCCACCTGAATCAAACAGCTGACTCACTGGAAAAGACCCTGATACTGGGGAAAAATTAGTGCAGGAGGAGAAGGGGGCGACAGAGGATGAGATGGCTGGATGGCATCACAGACTCGATGGACACAAGTTTGAGCCAACTCCAGGAAATAGTGAAGGACGGGAAAGCCTGCCATGTTGCAGTCCATGGTGTCGCAAGGAGTCAGATACAACTGAGCAATTGAACAGCTACAACCTGACCACAAACAGTGTCAGCAGCTTTAACCAGTGATGTAAGGGATCAAGGTGCCAAATGCATGGTCAGTATCGCTTCAGAACTAATAGTTTTGTTATCTTCCAGTCTCCTGTATTCTTTCAGGTTCTAAAGTCAGAGGATTTTCTTGACTCCTTTTTCTGAGGAAATATTTCAAGTGTATGAAAACTTAAAGCTAGTCACAGAGTCAGAAAAACCTAGCAAAGTCTGAAAGATGTACAGGCACTTCAGCATGATAGAGAAAATTANTATCTTCCAGTCTCCTGTATTCTTTCAGGTTCTAAAGTCAGAGGATTTTCTTGACTCCTTTTTCTGAGGAAATATTTCAAGTGTATGAAAACTTAAAGCTAGTCACAGAGTCAGAAAAACCTAGCAAAGTCTGAAAGATGTACAGGCACTTCAGCATGATAGGGAAAATTAGTCATCCGAAAGGAAAGATGAAAAATAGATCTAAAAAAAATAACAAGATGGGAAGCGTGGAGTGAAAGCGAAGGGCAGAGATGGGTGTGGCAGACAGGAGAGAATAGCATTCTATCAAATCTTTCCCACCAGTTCATCTTGTTTGGCTCACGCAATTTGAGCAGGATTTGGGGGTCAGTTTTTGTTCTTCTCTGCCATTTTTAGTATTAGTTTGCCCAACGTTATGACACACATGTTCCCAGTTACCATAATAGACTACATATGTAACGTTAACTACATCATTTCAGAGCTCCATTTGCAGATTCTACATTTTATTTGTCTCATACTCCCCCCTACTCCAAAGGAGACAGGCTGTTAATCCCCTCCTCTGTGGGAAGGTTATGCTATGGCTGGCAAAATGTGGAAAAAAAAAAAAGTCTTTGTATTCCAGTTGCCATGTTAGCTGTGATATACACACATATACATTTCCTCTCCAGTGTTGGTCTTCATTAATTCATTTTGGAATTCATAATGCAGCATTTCAGCATCGTCTTAGAGAAGCTCAGAGCAGATTTTTCTGGAGTTTGCAGCTAATGTGAATAGGGACATCTAAATTCATACTCTTCAGAGTGAATCTTAAACTTTTGATAAGCCCTGCCTGGAAATCCAGGCTCAGGATTTGTCACAGAGAATGTGTCTCATAGTACTGAGGGGAAAAATTAAAAGATATTGGCTTTTTCCCACTATGTGTCTGATGTGAAATCTAAGTGGAACAAGAAAAGAAGAAAGTTCTAAATCATTTGAATAAATAGAAGAAGGGATTCAGTCATAGAAACACAATATTTTAATTTCATATATATACTTTCCAGCTATGTTAAATGTTAAGTATATCTTACTTGCTAAAAGTGGAGAGTTAATAAAAGTGACTGCTTGCTTTTATGTAAAAAAATGTGGTTAAAAAGATATGCATTAGGAAATGAAATACAAAAGCAAAATGATTACTAAAAGTTTTGATTCTCACATTAGAATATCAGCACTTTGTATTTTGACGCTTCAGAAAGAGATTTAATTCACAAAACAAAGCTTTATTACTAGTTCTGGTAGAGCTGTGTTCCAGAGAAGGCAATGGCACCCCACTCCAGTACTCTTGCCTGGAAAACCTCATGGAAGGGGGAGCCTGGTAGGCTGCAGTCCATGTGGCTGCGAAGAGTCGGACATGACTGAGTGACTTCACTTTCACTTTTCACTTTCATGCACTGGAGAAGGAAATNGAACAAGAAAAGAAGAAAGTTCTAAATCATTTGAATAAATAGAAGAAGGGATTCAGTCATAGAAACACAACATTTTAATTTCATATATATACTTTCCAGCTATGTTAAATGTTAAGTATATCTTACTTGCTAAGAGTGGAGAGTTAATAAAAGTGACTGCTTGCTTTTATGTAAAAAAATGTGATTAAAAAGATATGTATTAGGAAATGAAATACCAAAGCAAAATGATTACTAAAAGTTTTGATTCTCACATTAGAATATCAGCACTTTGTATTCTGACGCTTCAGAAAGAGATTTAATTCACAAAACAAAGCTTTATTATTAGTTCTGGTAGAGCTGTGTTCCAGAGAAGGCAATGGCACCCCCACTCCAGTACTCTTGCCTGGAAAACTTCATGGAAGGGGGAGCCTGGTAGGCTGCAGTCCATGCGGTCGCGAAGAGTCGGACACGACTGAGTGACTTCACTTTCACTTTTCACTTTCATGCATTGGAGAAGGATATGGCAACCCACTCCAGTGTTCTTGCCTGGAGAATCCCAGGGATGGGGCAGAGTGCCGTCTATGGGGTCGCACAAAGTTGGACACGACTGAAGCGACTTAGCAGCAGCAGAGCTTTGTTCCAAAGAAAACATTTATGCTTCATTTATGACTTCTCAGGAAATGCATATAAAGATGGTACGAGTGTTAAAAAAAAAATGCATTTAAAGTAGATTTCTCCAACTACAGGAAAATTGTATATATATGTATACATATATATATATATAACTGATATATATGTAGCTGAATACTTCAATAGGATTAATGCTTTCCTAGGATAATAAGTTTTTCAGATATAATAAGTGCAATTTTCTAAGATAAACTTTCCCATAATGCAATATCTCTGTTTTTCTCTCTAAAATGTTACAAAATAAGACTTACAAAAAGACCATCAATTATGTCCATTGTCCTTTGATGCTTTCCTGCATGTCCACTTTTGGATATTCTTCCAAAATTTAAAGCTTCTAAGTTAAAAAATACTCAAATTTATATGCAATCATAATCTGATATAACACACAGAAAAACCTTTCACTCTTTCTCTACTTACTTTTGCTTATTTCTTAGAGAACTCAACAATAAAATCATTAAACAGTATGATTTCTGAGACCTGGACAACCAAAAATAATTTTTTTCTTATTCTAAAGTTGCAATGTCACCACAGACATATAAAGAATACTTTTTCTATTTTAAAATGACAATAATTAATATATAAAAACACCAAGGACCGCCTTTGGAAACCTTAAACTTAAGCAAAATTAAATAGTAACTTTCCAAAGAAAAATATAAACTAGAAAACATGATTGCAGAATATCAAATTAAATATAGTAGCAAGAGTGCTGAAAAATTATCTGAAGTTTTATTGCCTTATTTTTATTTCAGGATTTGTATAATTTTCATGCAAATAAGAAAAGTGATACAATTATATGCACAAATTATATAGGTCAGTTTTCCACTCTAAAAGTATGTATTCCCTCAGTTAACAGTATCTCATCAATTCAATGTGCATCAAGAAACTATTTTAAAAATAATATTACATTTTTCTTTTGAAATGCTACTTGGAGATTGACAGAATCCCATATTATACTGTACATACCTTGATCTCTCACCCTCATCTATCACTCTGCATTTCATATCAAATTGATTTTGACACATCACGTTTGAATAAAACAGTGGTAGAACATGCATACTCATTTACACTTCGATATTAATTGTTACACTTTTTATGCACTAAATAAATGTACATAATTGGTAAAGTGCATGGGAATTAAGTCAAATCAGCCAAATATGCATTGTAAAAAAGAAAGCATTTCCCTATCGTAGGCATAGCTATATATGAAGATGTATAGTAACATATACCCTGTTATAGAAAAATGGTTTATATACTTATGTAAAATTACATTTTAAGCAAATATTCTCTGTAATCTAGTGAAAACAGAATAAACTTTCATTGGGTTTAGAGTTCAGAAAACAGGGTTTGTCTTTATTCTAAAATTGAAAGAAATTATTTCCTACATAGAGACAATTAAGTGAGAAAGTCAGAACTTTTGAGATTTGCAGCCCCAAATCTTAGGCAATGAGATCTTCTTCAGGGTCAGTGACCTCTAACTACTGGAAAATCTATGAGAAGGGCTGAAGAAGGCTAAGATTGGAATAAATCGATTGACTTTCAACAGACTCTCCTTTTAAAAGAGCTATACCACTATCAACATTTTACCCTTTTTCTGGCCAAAATCACGTATCCTCAAGGAATGCTGTTTTTAAAAAGTAGGGGGCAAGGGATCAGTTGGCCACAGATTTTTCTAATTCTATCAAATCACAGCAGAAAATCATGTCTGATGATTTAAACAATAAGGTCACTGTTACCAAAAAAGTGATCTGGAATAGAAACGTGAAAGTCTCTTAAAAATACTACATACTACAATATTGATATCAGTGATAATTTTTTAAGATAGCAATAGTGTTTGAGCCAAATAACTATGGAAGAGAAAAAAACTATGAGCTAATATTTCTTAAATGAAAATGGTTTGCATGTGCACAGAAGTCTTAAATACCTTAATTCAAGGGCAAATACTCCAATCGAGGTCAAAGAACTTCAGTCCATGAGAATACTTTTGTTCTTATTAGGTAGGAAGTTAGGCATGAGCAATGAGGGGTGTCCCAGCCCAAAAGGATGCAAGCTCATCTGTAAATGCCATACCAGACATACCCAGGAGAGCTCACAGATACGCTACAAAATAACCACAGAGACTTTCCAACTCCTACACATGCACCCTAGGCACCCAGTGGATACAATCTAACCACAGGGACTTCCTCAAAGAACCTTAGGCAGCTAGGAGAACATTAAGGATTCATAAGTATTCACCCCACTCCAGTACTCTTGCCTGGAAAATCCCATGGACAGAGGAGCCTGGAAGGCTGCAGTCTATAGGGTCGCTGAGGGTCGGACACGACTGAGTGACTTCCCTTTCACTTTTCCCTTTCAAGCATTGGAGAAGGAAATGGCAACTCACTCCATTGTTCTTGCCTGGAGAATCCGAGGGATGGGGTAGCCTGCCGTCTATGGGGTCGCACAGAGTCGGACACGACTGAAGCGATTTAGCAGCAGCAGCAGCAGCAAGTATTCTACACATATAAACATCTGATTATAATAGACTGAATTATGGGAAGACATACCCAGCAGAACCCATTGGTATATAACTTGCAACTGTCAATAGGCCTTGAGCGTATGCCCATTTGCCTTTCCTTTCTTGATTGGTGGTAAGTACAAGTCCTATTTTGCACAGGGCACAACCAAAAGGAAGATGCAGCAAGTATAAAACAGGAGAGAAGACAAAAGAGATTAGAGATGACTCATTTGGGGTTGACTTGTTCCCATGTCTAGGGAGTATCTATTTAAATAAAGATCTACCTGAGCTGTAACTTCTCTGTTGTTTTAAACCCTTTAGGCTGTCATTTCAAATTTCACTGTGACAAAATAAGAACCGAGAGAGAAACAAAGCAACCTGACGCTCTTAAAAATAAAACTCGCCCCTGATCTTACCAATAGCCATGAACAAACACAGATCGTGTTTTTTAATCTTAGACAAAGCTTCTGGATCCTCCTTTAAAGCCGACTCACTTTCCTACAGTTCTAGAACAGTGTTTCTAAACCTGGGCCCTATTGACTTTTTAATCCAGATAATTCTTTGTTCTAAAAGTCTACCCTGTACATTGTAAGAGATTTAGTAACATGATCTCTACCCAGTAGATACCAGTATCCCTTCCAAATTGTAACAATAAAAAATATCATCATACTTTGCCAAATGTCCCTTGGGAGTAAATTTGCTCCTGTTGGATCTGATGTTCTAAAGGGTGGGGAATAACCTTTCTTAAACTGGCTCATGTAGGAAAGCAAGGGGTAATACCTGACAGCTTTCTAAGGAAGGAAAATTCAGGAATGAGACAACTGATAACAATTCTGCATAGCAATCTTGACCACCTGTGAAGGAACTTCATTTACTACGTACACTAAGTATGACCAGAGAGTGATAGTGTTGGTCGCTCAGTCATGTCCAACTTTTTGCAGCTTGCCATGCTCCCCTGTTCATGGAGTTCTCCAGCCAAGAATACTGGAGTGGGTTGCCATTTCCTTCTCCAGGGGATCTTCCCAACCCAGGGGTCAAACCTGTGTCTCCTGCACTGTAGGAGGATTCTTTACCTTCTGAGCCATCAGGGAAGCCCTGTAAGTATGACCAACACTACAATAAATATAAATAGCAATTACTTTATCCTGCATTAATATACAGATACCCTACAGTGACAGCATCCTAACTTAGTGCTGAATAATATAAATTATGTTCACTACAGTGATCCCAAATCAAGAATTGTTAAGAGTTTCCTCAGTGTACTCCATCAAAGAAAGTAAAAGAAGATATAACACATTTGAGGGAGATTTCCATCAAAAAAACACTAAACTTTCCTAAATTCAGGCCTTTTGATGCTAACTGGGGAAAAAAATTTGTGTTGACACATATTTTAGATTTTACAAAACAATGTTGATTTGGAATTTTTTTTTTTGTAGCCATTCCTTAATGGTGATTCAGAAAAGAGACCTCATCCATAAAGGGGACACCTTATCTTTTGATAAAATCTAACAATTATAATGTGTGCCTAATTCAGCTCACAGGTCTAATCAAAGATGAATCCTGCAGCTCGCACCTGGTCAGGGCTGCCTGTGTGAATGCTAGAGAGAGGTGTGCTAAACTAGAAAGACTTTGTCAGTTTCCAAAGCCCAGCTCAACGAAACCTTTATCAGACTGGGTTCTCCAGGGAAACAGAAGCAATGGCATACACATATATAAGTATATATACATATAAAGGGGCTTCCGAGGTGGTGCTTGTGGTTAAGAACCTGCCTGCCAATGCAGGAGACATAAGAAACACAGGTTCAATCCCAGGGTCAGGAAGATCCCCTGGAGGAGGGCATTGCAACCCACTCCAGTATTCTTGCCTAAAGAATCCCATGGACAGAGGATTCTGGCAGGCTGCAGTCCATAGCGTCACAAAGAGTCAGACACGACTGAAGCAATTTGGCACACACACATGCATACACACACAGAAATAGGAAGAGATTTACTATAAGGAATTGCCTTACATGATAATGGAAGCTGAGAAATCTGAAGATATGCAGTCAAAGGCTCTAGAGACAGAGAACTGATGGTGTAGGTTCCAGTCCTACACCAGTCTAAGTCCCAGTAAAGGCAGGAGGAGACCCATGTCCTGGCTCTAAGTCAGGCAGACTGAGGGTGAATTCTTACTCAGACTTTTGCTCTCCTCAGGCCTTTGCCACCTTGGATGAGGCTCACCCAGGTTGGGGAGGGTAATCCTCTTTACTCAGTCTACAAATTCAAATGTTAATCACATCCAGAAACTTCCTAATAGACACATCCAGAGTAATGTTTAACCAGAGACCCTGTGGTCCAGTCAGGCTGAAACATAACATTAACCATCACAAAACTTGATATGAAGAGAGCCTGTAAAACAAAGTCAGGATTCAAAGTAGGAGAAAGAACAGCAGAGAAAAAACAAGGGAGCTCAATACCCCCAAGCAAAACAGTGTGGAAAGAGTCAGAGACCAGATGGGTATGTATAGAACAAAGTCTTATTTTGGAGAAATTTTACTTACCCACTACTAGAGTAAACANTGCCATCGCTGACTAGATGGACGTGAATCTGAGTGAACTCCGGGAGTTGGTGATGGACAGGGAGGCCTGACATGCTGCGATTCATAGGGTCGCAAAAGTCAACACAACTGAGCGACTGAACTGATTATAAGTGAATAGCCCAGGAAATGTAACCTTTAGTATCTTCTGGGGCTGGATGAGGATTGAACAAGGTTCTGCATAGAAATAGTTAATGCCTGATAATAAGAACTTATCTTCTGCAAATGTTAGCATTATTATTATCAGTGACAAAGTGGTTAATAATCATGATGATCGAGCAGGTACCAAGTGAGGACACTGAGGACGTAAGAGGTTTGGAGGAAGGCTGTGGTGATGGATCAAAGCTTTCTTACATTCTTTGCTTTCTCCTCTTTTTGAGAAACCTAGCCATCATAGCCCAGCACAGAGTAGGGAAAGTTTTCATATGCAGAAGTATCAAGTAAAGAAAGGGACCACAGCCCTACTGGCCTGATTAGTAGGGTCAACCTGGGAAAGTCAGATGTCAAAGCAATATTGTCTTCTGGTGTTATAAAAATGAAAACTCAATGATAGAACCATTTTGTAGTAATAACCACAAATACATTTACAATACAGTATAATCAGCAAAACACATACACAAATAAACAATTATAGTAGTACAAACAAATAAAAGTAGAACATTAATTGCCTCCAGAAACATTAGAGAAGACTTCTAGAGGAGATGCTTGAGCAAAATTCTATACAGGTTGTCTGTTTAATTACTGTTGTGTGTATATAAAGTGAAAGTGAAGTCGCTGTTTGCNATACAGTATAATCAGCAAAACACATACACAAATAAACAATTATAGTAGTACAAACAAATAAAAGTAGAACATTAATTGCCTCCAGAAACATTAGAGAAGACTTCTAGAGGAGATGCTTGAGCAAAATTCTATACAGGTTGTCTGTTTAATTACTGTTGTGTGTATATAAAGTGAAAGTGAAGTCGCTGTTTGCGACCCCATGGACTGTAGCCTACCAGGCTCCTCCCTCCATGGGTTTCTCCAGGCAAGAGTACTGGAGTGGGTCACCATTTTCCTTCTCCAGGGGATCTTCCCTGACCCAGGGATTGAACCCCGGGTCTCCTGCATGCCAGGTGGATGCTTTAACCTCTAAGCCACCAGGGAAGCCTTGAGTAAAACTCTAAATGGGAGTGATGACATGCAAGGAAAATGTGTAGGAATAGGTGTGGGCCAAGTGAGACAAGCAGGTAGTACTCTGGAGTTAAGTAGGATGACAGGAGAAGAAACTGCAGCAGTAGTTTGGGATGGAATTGTCTGCCAGGGTAAAGTGTTTGGCCTGATGGAAATGGGGAGCTAATTAAGCACTGATCTTTTTTTTTTTTTTTTATGAGCTTTATAATAACAGCCTTGGGGAAGTTGTGTAAGGATCACTTTTAGAGGGGTAAAAGATACTGTTGGGGAAAGTGCCTTTGTATATGTAAGGCTTCACAGGCTGCTCACTGCACAACTCCATGGGCACGTCATTCACATAGACTATAGTGAGAGCAATGCTCCGTAGAATTGTTGACACGGACAATGAGGGATCATGAAGAACTTAACCAAGCAGATGCAAGAGGATGAAGACCAGATAACAGCACCAAGAAATATTCACACTTCTGAGAGACAGTTAGTGTGTATGGGACACCATACTTCTCTTCGGTTTCTCATATAGTTGCTGATGCATTAAGGAAACTTGGGACAAACTTGAAAATACAAGCTAATACAACCTTAAAAGCACCTGGGGAAAGATTCATTTCTTCTTAGGGGTCCATGTTGACCAACCTATCATTACCGGTAGATAAACATTCAGAATGAAACATTGCAACAAATGAAAAGCTGGAAAGTCAGGGTGCTTGGCACTGACTTTTCAGAACACTTAGGAACACTTCCCTGCCCAGGCGCTTCTTGTTTGGAAAAACAAAATAAGACAAAATAAACAGATGAACAAAAACATCGTTTGTTTCCATTTACAGAGAGTTCAGGAAAATTGCATTTGTCTTATTTTTCTCACCAGTTTCATTTACTACAGATTTATGGAATTCATGTTCACATTACCTTTAGGGCACAAGAAATCCACAATTATACAAGAATGCCAAAACGGGGGAGGAAAGTATCAAATGTCTGTAAATACTAACTACGCACAAAAATCATTCTGCCAGTTCAGTTAAAACCAGAGTCTTCACCTGGTCTCAATCTATTTCTAAATACCGTTTACCTAAGCTAAACTTTGTTCTTGTTTAGTTGCTAAGTCCTTTCCAATTCTTTGCGACACCATGGACTGTAGCCTGCTCCTCTGTCCATGGGATTTCCCAGGCAAGAATTGCCATTTCTTTCTCCAGGGGATCTTCCTAACCCAGGGATCCTACCAGCATTTCCTGCCTTGGCATGCTGATTCTTTAGCACAGAATCACCAGAGAAGCCCTAAACTAAATTTTCACTCAAGTCATTGACTTGAGATTTTCCATGTCATCTATATCAAAAGGAATTCTCTTGGCTTTAGCTATATCACCCAGACTCAAAATAAATCTATTTATTGATAAGCCCAGTAAGTCCGTGGTTCTTAGTCTGTCATTTCTTCATTACCAGGTCATTATCAACAATCCGGAAAAAAAAAGAATCAACTACATGAAACAATGGTATTTATACCTTCTTCATTTTCCTACCATCACAATGTCTTTCTGATATTTAAAAGACCTAATAGATTTTGCTGCTTGTATCGTAATCTAGTGGGAGGTTTTCAGAAACGCAGAATCTCATTGAAAGTTACTCAGTTGTGTCTGACTCTTGAGACCCCATGGACTGTAGCCCACCAGGCTCCTCTGTCCATGGGATTTTCCAGGCAAGAATACTGGAGTGGGTTGCCATTTCTTTCTCCAGGGGATCTTCCCGACCCAGGAATTGGACCCGAGTCTCCTACATTACAGGCAGTTCTTTACTGACTGAGCTAAAAGGGAAATCTATAGAATCTCAGGCCTTACCCCAAGCCTATTCAATCAGAATCTATATTTTCATAAGAACCAAGATGACTCTGTAAGGTAGAGTTTGAGAAACACTATTTTAATCAGCTTCGAGGGAGATGAAGGTACCAGGCTAATTAGCTACTTTCACAAAACCACCTTAAACACACATTACTAATAAACCAAATGAAGTACATGAGTTTTCCAAACAAGTAATTTGGCTCAAGTACAGTTCAAATAAAATGATGAGAAGATGAGACAGTTAGAAAAGGAAAAAGACCACCAAGAACATGGGAAAATACAGGCTCCAATTAGAAGTACTGAAGTTTCCAAGTTTTGAGGCTGATTTCAATAATTCGACTCTTAAAGACTGCCCACAAAATACAGAGAATTTGGTTCTTTCTCCTTACTTGCATGAATACAGAACTTCCAATGAGGGAAATATTCACTTCATATCATATTTTAAATGATTATAGCCAATCTCAGCTGTTCAGTCATCAGTCTTGTACCTCATACCCCAGCCGAGGCATGCCTAGCTCCTGGAAAACGGGCTGCCTGTTGTGCTGTACGGCTTAAATATTATATTAACATATTGAAGCTTTCTTTGAATTAGCTCTTCTTTGTGAGTGTGTTTATTCTACAGAAAAGTCCTTCAGTGATTTGCAATGAAGGTAATTTTTCTTGCCAGCTTACTTCAAAAATCCAATAAGTATAAATCCAATGCAATTTGAGTTTTGCAGACACTTCCCTTCCATTTCATTCTGTTTGTTTCCTTCACTTCCCTTTTTTCCTTTAAACCTCAAGTGGAAATCTTCATTTCCTGAATGCAAAGCAGGCTGAAGCCTCTCCCAGTGTTGCTCTGCTGTTCTGGTTCCTATGATGCTGGGCACCTCTGCCTACAGTGGGCAGAATTCAGGCTGCCTAATAAGACTACATCAGAGCACACTGAACTTTGGCCTACTTGGCAAGATTTGCACATTGACTAATTGAAAACTGACGGACGTTCCTATCCATAAGTATAGAGCAAGTAAATAAAAGCTTTTTTGGAGCAATGCACATACAAAATTGCCATCCCCAGGTTCACAGTCATCTTTATACCTGTTTCCTAAATCTAAACCTGTAGGGGACTGGCAAGTAACTCTTAGTCAACACGTCAAAAAAAAGACAGGGATATTCTGCGGCATTCCAAATCAACATTCACTTCCCTGGCAAGTGCCCGTACAAGTAGTGAACCCTGTTTCTAATTATTTTCACCACACTCCTGCAGTGTGTTCTCTTTAAAATTTTAGCATATGGTAAGAACTAAAGTAAAGAATAAATATTGATTCTTATTTGAGTTGTATGCGTGCTCTCACGATTTTTTTATTATTTAAGATTCAGGGGAAGAACTGCTCCCCCCACAGGCTATAAGTTAGCCAGAGCAGAAACCACATTTTATTCATCTTTGTAGCCCCCTCCCACTTGCACTTGGACTAAAGACTAGTGCTTAGCTGTGCTCAATGAAGCTGCTAAACTGCAGTTACTCTCAACTTTGCATCAGGATGCTTAATTTTCTTTTTAGCTATACATGACAGAACAATAATAAGAAAGCAAACAAACAAAAAAATAAAGTCAAAGACCTCTTCTACTCCACTACCAAACGCAGACCAAATTCAAACGGATAAGGTATTTGAATTTATCTATACCTCTCATTCAAAATAAGCCTCTCTAATTGTCCTCTCCTGACACTAAAATGTTTCCAGAAATTCCTCTTTGTGGTGTCTTCTAAATGAACTGTAGTCTTTTAAAGATGATTTATTTGTAGATTTTTTTTCAATATTTTATCTAATTTTCCTTTTCTTAGTATCACAGACCCGACTCATTGCCTCACCTACATGAGACAGTACTTTAGATGCAGGATGTCATTTTTATGACGATGGACTACCGTCAAGTTAAAGCAAATGGCATTGGTAATACACGACCTCAGAGGAGAAAGCAGAAGACAAACGAGCAGTAGCTACAGGACCACAGCGTAACCTCATTTGTATCACATGTATTCACCCCTCAGTGTGCATAGCTGATAGGTTGGCAAGAAGACTCAGAATAGGTCAGTTCCAACCAAGGGCGATCAGGTGGTGGCAGCTGTAGATAGGGCAGCGAAGTTTGGTGGTTACAAACACTGACTTTGAACTCAGACAAGCCTGCGGTCCCTTGGTTATCTTGTGTGGCACTTGAGAACAAAACATAGAGAGAAATTAAGAACAAGACTCCCAGAGCAAGTAATTTCAACGAAAGAGATAGCCAGCACCAGGAAACATCAGCCACAGAATTCATCAGCAACCTTTATCTTCAATCTTCAGGGTCAAAGTCTCTGTTAACGATTTTCTATTTCTATGCAATAGAAAAATAACTGGTGCCTTTTTGTGCTAAGCATTTGGGCTTTGATAGGGAGTCATGTGAGTTTTAATAAAATTACTGCAAAGTAATGCAAAACTTGACAAGAGAGGTATGAATAAAGTGTGAAACACATGAAGATGCAGTTAATTTGGCTTTGAAGGGAGGTCATACTCAAGGTGAGCGTTCAAGCAGAGGAGGACTTGGCCAAGAAGACAAAAAGGGAAAAGAATTCAAAGTGGACGAATCAAAGGCAGAGCCGGAGAAATGTTGACAATTTCCAGAATTGTTAAATATCCCGGTATACTCAGAGCAGATGGAGAATGGAGATAAGACCAAAAAATACAGGTGTAGAGGTGAAGGTTCCTGCAGGAAATGTAAAGGAATTTAAAAAATTGTAAAGGTAATAACTGCTTAAGTAAAAAGTTGGTAAGTCCATATCTATGTCTTAACTTTTTGGTTTTTCTCCTGAAACTATGACATTTAATCATGGTGTCAAGTCCTACCTTTCCTCTGCAATGTCCTTAATACTGGATGTCTTTATTTCTCTTGCTGTCTCTGGCACCAGTTTCGGCCTGCACCATCTCTGGCTGTCTAAGATAACGCTCTAACAGATTATTTGACCTCTCACCTCTCTTTCTTGAATCCAGTCTTTGCTCAGGTGCCAGGCAAAGTTCAAGCTTCTATGACTTCCCTGTCCTTAGATTGAAATTTTTGATAGTCATGACAACTTGACTGACATACTTATCCAAATAAACAAACAAACAAAAAAAGCATATATATTCAGGAAGACATTCCAATTATGTGCTGCCCACGAAGAATATTAAGTGGAAAAAGAAACTGCCTACAGCTAAGGCCAGAAGCCCAGAATCCTACCGGAGGAATCTGGAATTCCTAATAGACCTTGGAAAACAAGAACTTCTCAGCAAATAATCTAACTCTTCTCTAAAAGGTCTCAGCTATCTTCTTTGCACATTTTCTCTTTTACTTATTCCTCTGGACCATGTGCTGTAACCTAACACATTCATGATTTCTCAGTCTCATACCTTCTTACACACTGCCCTCAAAATAAGGAATGCTTGCATCTTTTACGGTTTCTTTGCCAGTAAAATCCCTACCCATCCTTCAAGGCTTAGCTACCACCCACCCGTGGATGACTTGCTTATCCACCCATCTGGATGTAACCTCCTTCCCTACACTCACCTTGAAATTGCTTCAACTCAACTTACTTACTTTACTATCCATGTATTATAATCACAGTGAGTAACTTGATGGCAGGGGCTATTTTTCCCTCATTACTATATCCTCTGGAAATTTACTAATGATTTATTTGATAAGTAATAACAATTTATCAAATTCAATAACTTCTGGTCAGACATCGTATTAGGTATCTACTGATATGTAACAAATCACTCTGAAAACTTAGAGGTTTAAAATCACAAACATTTAGTATCTCACACAATTTCTGAGAATTTGAATTGGGGGAGTGACTTAGCTGGTGGTTCTGAGTCAGGGTCTCTCATGAGGATTGTTAGTAGGACTAGAGTCATCTGAAGGCATAATGAGAGCAGGAGGATCTGCATCAAAGTTCACTCAGATGGCTGCTGGCAGACGCTTGAGCTTCTCACTAGATGTTGGCTGGAGGCCTTGGTTATTTGCCACATGGGCCTCTTCTTAGGGCTGCTTATGACATAGAGAATTACTTCCCGCAGAGTGATCAATCCAAGAGAACAAAAGAGAATGAGGAAAAGATCAAGGCTGAAGTGGAATGTCTTATAACTTAATCTCAAAAGTTAACCTTAATATCACCACTTCCATGGTGTTTGTCACACAGACCAATCTTGGTATACTCTGAGAAGGGACTGCACAAAGGCGTGTATGCCAGAAGAGAGACTCACTGGGGGCCGTATTGGAAACTGTCTATCATAGGTACCTCCAAATTATGCAGTAAGAAATGGTCTATTCAATCATTGACTCAATGGAAGGCTAATAGTAGCTTGACATCCTTTATGTTTGATCAAGATCATATTTCGCAATAACTTTTAAAATGTAATAGGAACTAATCAATGACTTGGATTATCTCATTATTTAATAGGCAAAAAGTCTTGATAGATGAGTGGTAAATTGTCCAACAATCAGTATCACTGATGAGTGGGGTATATTCCTTTTTTTATATCTCACCAAAGAAAGCATGGTGGCTCAGCTGGTAAAGAAACCGCCTGCAATGCAGGAGACCTGGGTTTGATCCCTGGGTTGGGAAGATCCCCTGGAGGAGGTCACGGCAACCCACGCCAGTGTTCTTGCCTGGAGAATCCCCATGGACAGTGGAACCTGGCGGACTACAGTCCATAAGGTAGCAAAGAGTCAGACATGACTGAGCAGCTAAGCACAGCACAGCACAAAGAAAACATTTTTTAAGTTAATTTCAAAGTCTTTACCCTGGACTAGTGCTGTCCTTTAGAACTTTCTACACCAGTAGAAATGATTAACATATACAAACAACACTACTGTACATGAAATAGACAACCAGCAAATGCCTACTGTGTAGCACAGAGAACTATACTTAATATTTTGTAATAATCTACAAGGGAAACGAATCTGGAAAGAATATATATATATGTATATATTTATATACATATATATATATTTATTGGGGTTTAGTTACAAGTCATGTCTGACTCTTTTGCAACCCCAGAGACTGTAGCTCACCAGGCTCCTCCATCCGTGCACGGGATTTTCCAGGCAAGAATATTGAAGCTGGTTGCCATGTCCTTCTCCAGGGGATCTTCCTGGCCCAGGGCTCAAACCTGATCTCCTACATTGGCAGACAGATTCTTTACCACTGAGCTACCAGGGAAGTCCATATAAGGGTCTATATATGTATATATATAGATATATAACTGATTCACTTCGTTGTACACCTGAAACTAGCCCAACATTGTAAATCACCTGCACTTCAGTTCGAAAAGGAAAAGAAGTGTTTTATATTTGTTTTATCCAAAAGAGCCACTAGACACATGGAACTATCAAGCACAGGCAATCTGACTGAGGAACTAGATTAATTATATTTTATTTAATTTAATTAATTCAAATTTAAATATAAATAGCTCCATGTGGCTGACAGTTATCACGCTGGACCGCTTAGGCAGGTTTTGACTAACATTTATTCTTTTACTTTGTTTTGACATAGACCTGAAACAGAGGTTATAGTGATGTCTTAGCAAATTAGCAAGTTCTAGGGTCAAAGTACTTGGATTCCAACTTAGATTCTTCATTTTCAAGTGATTTGAACTTGGAAACTGCACTTCACTTCTCTTTGCCTCAGTTTCCCCTATCAGCAAAATAAAAGTACTTACTCCTATAGGCTTGTGGGATGGATTAGCACCAGACACATAGTACTTGTGGTAAATATGATTACAGTCTCTAACACCATGTAACTATTTCTGAGCATATTTCTCCAATGCCAGATATTACTTAGTTTAATGGGAATAATTGCATAAAATGAATCTTCGCAATCCTATTATTAAGAACAATGTAGCAAGTATAGCAACTTCAGAGGAGGGTTTTCTTTCTTTGAAAATAGACAAACCATTCGCCGAAATATCTTTTTCTTTCCTTAGTTTGACATCAGAGTTTTGTGGCGGTTTTTGCAGCATATCAGTCATAACTTTGATGATTCATCATCATGAGAAAAACCAGGAAAGTGGCCTTAACTAAATTTGTAAAGTTTGCAACTGTTCATTTGGAGTTATTATTCTTTGAAGGTGAGAAAAATATGGCCTTGTTTCCAACAAAAGTAAATGTTTCAATCCCCTACCTGTAAGTATGGAGATACTGTATTTTATTTGCACAGGTAATACCATAAACTTTATTAGTTTCCTCTGGGGGAATAAGTAAAGTTTACTTACTGGCATTAAAAATATAACAGATTTTTCATTTACTATAGACAGAGATAAATTCTGATTAAATATTTATAAAAAAAACATGGTTACAATACTTACTATAAAAACAACACATATAACTCTTATTTTTCTGTCATGTCTCTCTCTTTATCTCGCTCCCTGTCTCTCTCACACACACACACATGATTTTAAATCGGAGCTCAGTCAAGTACCATAGAGAAGAGGTGAGTTATACATCTTCCTTTCACAATTTATTATTGATCTGCTCTCACTGTAGTTTATTTTCTTCCTCAGGGGAAACTAAGAACTTCTTTATCAATTTGGTCAAAGTTTTTATGACTACCCTTTGTCTGACTTATAATGTAACATAATATATTCAAACACATCATTCGATAGTATCTTCCTGGTCTCTGTTCTAAATATCACTCCTCCTTATACTATGATTCAATTTAAAGACTCTTTCCAAAGATCAGTCTAAATAAATAACAAGTTAGCTTTCAGGCAAACAAATGAATTTGCATTGTTTTATATTCATCATAAATATTTCACTTAATTACCGAGGTACCTTGTTCAGAAACACAAAGCAACATTATAAATTAATTAGTACTGTCCCTGCTGACTTTTTAGAAGTTCTGTGGAATGTAAAAGCCAAAAGTAAAAAGAGCCCGCAGAGCCATCCAGAGCACACATTATACCCAAATGCAAGTCCACAAATGNAGCTTTCAGGCAAACAAATGAATTTGCATTGTTTTATATTCATCATAAATATTTCACTTAATTACCGAGGTACCTTGTTCAGAAACACAAAGCAACATTATAAATTAATTAGTACTGTCCCTGCTGACTTTTTAGAAGTTCTGTGGAATGTAAAAGCCAAAAGTAAAAAGAGCCTGCGGAGCCATCCAGAGCACACATTATATCCAAATGCAAGTCCACAAACGTGTCAGTAAAAATTTGAGATATATTTTGAAACATCAAGAGTTTATCTTTTGTCAGGTGTTACCCTATTTTATTTTTAAATTCAAGGTCAAAGAAATTCTCCTCCCTTTTTTTGTCTTCTTTTGCTTTATATAATCCAAACCAATAAAATCCCATATTATCTTAAAAGTGATTAAAAGAGTTACTTTTCTCTCATTTCAGAGTAATAAAATTCTAATATAACTAAAATGTAACAATACATTTTCAAAGATAGGGAAGATTATCATCATGAAATGTACTCTCAATATATAAATGTTGACATATTAGAATAAGCACCTAATACAAAAAATTCAAGTCCATTTACTAGTATCCAAAACAAAGGTAACACATTTTTACTTAGCTGACTGTAATGTGATAAAAAAATCCATTCTTGAAATTATTACTTCCAAATACTTGATAATTTATAATGTTTCTAAGTGGAATTGTAATGTAGTCTCAAAGGAAATAGTAAAAGTTTATAATTTCTGAGCATGAAACTAAAATAACAAGGTGTCCATATTTTATTAAAATATAGCCATAATGTTTTATGAAAAAAAAAGAATTTAAATCTAAATCTTACAGAATAAGTGATACAAATATCAAATTAGTTTCCAAAACTTAACGCTCCAGCCCATTTAAAAGNATCATTCTGTCATTTTTGAGATTGCATCCAAGTACTGCATTTTGGACTCTTTTGTTGACCATGATGGCTACTCCATTTCTTCTAAGGGATTCCTACCCCTAGTAGTAGATATAATGGTCATCTGAGTTAAATTCACCCATATCCAGATCATGATAAGTCTATTTCAAATTCAGTTTTCTCCATCTTTCTTCTACTCTTTGCTCTATCTACATTGTTTGATTTTACTCTTCTTTTGATAATTTTCTAATCAATACTTCATTGCTTCATCTTTCTCCTGTCACGCTTTAGATAATTTACTCAACACTCTCTTCTGAGCCTTATTCTCTTCTCACTTTCTATACTCTTTATCTTAAAAATGTTATCCGTTTTTGTATATTAATTTATCTCCTCTATGCATATAATTCACAAATTGATTTCTGTTTCTCCCTTGAATCATATCCCCTCTTTTTTTCACCTTCAGGCTAGAAGCTGCCACCTGGATGCTCTTCAAGTGTGTCAAACGTAATAATCTCAAATCGTAAATATTTACCCTGCCTTTAATTTTTTTTATCACTTGATTTCTCTATTCCTGTTTACTTTCCCACAATTGTATGCATACCAAGCTCAAAATATCTTAGAGTGCATATTTGTCTTGTTCCTACTCATCCAATTGTCCAAGACCTATATCTATTTATCTATATCCTTTCATTTNCTTTAATTTTTTTTATCACTTGATTTCTCTATTCCTGTTTACTTTCCCACAATTGTATGCATACCAAGCTCAAAATATCTTAGAGTGCATATTTGTCTTGTTCCTACTCATCCAATTGTCCAAGACCTATATCTATTTATCTATATCCTTTCATTTCCTTTGTCATTCTTTGAACTCTGACATAAGTACCCTCACTTTAATGTAACTTGGCCTGCTTTCATAGAATTATTACTCTGATGGTTAGTCAAACTTCTTCCATAATCTCCTGGTTCCCAGAACACAGCCAGATTTATCTTCCTACAACACCACTATAATTTTATCACCACCTACTCAAGTGACTTCCAAATGTCACTCAAGTTATATAAATGCAGTTATCTTGGCATTTAAGATCTTCTTTAATCCAGTCCTACCCTTTTTTCACTGCTACTGTACACATTCCCTCTGCTCTAAGATGAACCACTTTGTGTATATGAATTACCCTATCAGAAATCGATAGCACTCTTCCTAAGGCCCAGCCTAAGTATCACCATAACAGTGCAGCCCTCCCTGGCCATCCCCACTGCTGCTGCTCTCCAGGCTTAGTTGTGTCCAACTCTTTGCAACCCCATGGACTGCAGCCCACCAGGCTCCTCTGTCCATGGGGATTTCCCAGAATGCTGGAGTGGGTTGCCATGCCCTCCTCCAGGGGATCTTCCCAACCCAGGGACTGAACCCAGGTCTCCCACATTGCAGGCAGATTGTTTACCATCTGAGCCACTGGGGAAACCCCGATCCCCACTAGTTCCTTATTTTAATCATTCTTATGGCAATTACTGGCTTCTATTTGTGATTCTCCATGAAAGTGCTTTCCTCTCAAACTATATTGTCAGATCCTTAAGTATAAAGGTTGAATCAATTTAGCTTAGAATACACCACAATACCTGACACAATATCCTATATATAGCAAGTTCTCAAATACTGAGAAGCAAATCAAGAAATTTACAGACAGCAAACTATTTAATACTTTTTAGTCATTGTATTCATGTACTTCTCTTAGCATATGGCTTGATCTATTCTGTAAGATTATTAAAGCCTTGGGAATAGGTATCATACCTATCCTTTTATTTATAAATGATATAAATAATATAAACTTTATATTATTCACAAATTTATTTATAAATAACAGATTATAAATAAAGTCTTGGGAACTTATTATATAATAATATTTTCTCATTATGATTTGTCAGTGATTAATCCATAAAGAGATACTGATTATTAGGGTGACTATACAGGTTAAAGCTCTTTCTTGATCCAATTAAAGCTTTACAGGAAAGCTTAGGTCGATGCATATGTTCTTAAACATAGGCACAACTAGATCTCCCAGTGGTAGATGAATCAGGCTACTCTTTTATTTGGCAGATTTTTCAAGGAAAAAAAGCATAAAATGACCAGTCATTTCCCTGAGCGCCTCTCTGATTTTAATAGCTATTACTCTCACTCCATGCTCATCTCCCCTGAGATACTGTGTTGGATTCTTTTCCTGAATAAGTCTTTCAAAAATTAAAGATAAATACAAGTCTCAGAATACCAACAACATTTCTCTCTGAGACATTTCTTATATGTTAAATCAAAACAGGGTGACATTAGAACCCAGTATTGCTCAGATCAGGTGAAGCCTTCCCTGGGTAAATCTATTACACAAGACTGTTCCCTCAGCTCCGAGCCAAAAGAAACAAGAGTAAAAGCACAATAATATGGTAATATCATTCCAAGATCCCAAATGTATCTGTAAAACCTCAGCTGGAAGTTGATTTAACCTCTCTGGTATTGTCGTGTGACCCCTGAGGTGGTACCTTGCCTTCTATAAGTGAGTAGAGCGATTACCATTACCCGTGGAAGCCAGAGCTCCCCAGTGACTTGGAAGAGTCTTGAGAAGGGATAAAGTTTCAGAGCTTATTGCAATTCTTCCAGCACTGAAATCTCCCGGAGCTGAAACTCATTCAGAAATGATGAGGCATTTGAAGCTGCCTCAAATTAGGGTTCTCTACTAAAGTGACTGGCTAGTCCACATTCCACCTGAGAAAATGATGAAAAATCACATTCAGGGGGGAGAAATCCATTCCTACAATCGTACAGTGGAGCAGAGACAATAGTTACTAAACCGACTTTGATTCAAGTATGTTGAACTCTTTAGATTCTTTATAGCCCATCTGTACTGGAGGCTTTAAATTTGATTTCTCCCATCTGATTCCTGTGATAACTCCTGTACACTGGATAATTAGGGAACTGAGCAAACAAACCACCACCCTTCCAGTATCAGAACATGTGCACTGTCCCAGGTCTACCCAGCCTTACAAAGGCCTTCCCTCCATAGCACCATGATCTCCCTCTTGCTCTCACTCTCGCTCTCTCTCTGGGCAGTTTCCCACACTGCAGAGTGGAGCAAGGAGAAACAACATGTGGGGACTTAACTGACACTAACTCAGAGTTTGGCTGTTATCCCACAAGAAGCAAAGCAGGAACAACAGGCCCCCTTTGCATTCACAATATTCTTGTTGCCATGTAGCAAAGGATTTTCAAGTGCAGTGGTGATCATCGGCTCATGAGCCTCCTTTCCCACTGGCTTCTTTGGTTACATACCATGCGTGTTTTAAAATGAGCATCACTGGAGCAGGTTGGTGACAACAGCAATTTTGGGCAGCACACTAACAGCAGGACAAACTACATAAACTGGGGAAGGCTCTCAGCAGAGGCCCTGTGTTTAGGCGAGAGGGAGGATGGAGAAGCAGAAAGAGTTGTAAAAGACAAGAGGAACATTCACAGAAGAGAATGAACAACTGTATCACAAAAAATGGTAAGTGAAAAAACTGAGCATTTCAAGCACAGTGTAGCAAAAATTGAAAGTCAGCTGAACTGGAGCAGAATGGCAGAAGGCTATGGGAATTACCACATCTGATTTCTTATGTGGAGAGTAGCCTGGCTCCAAAGAGAGGTGCTTTTATATTAGTTTGCTGAGTGGAGGTAAGAAAGAAAGGCAGCAACAGGAAATAGATATTTAAGGCAACTTACAAGCCCACGTAGGAAGCAAGCCGCTGTTCCGCTTTGGCGGCCCTGCTGCCTTCTACTGGTGACCCTCTGTGGACACTGTCATTGTGGAAACAAGCAAAAGCTGCCTCCAAGAAGAGAGAAACATTTTAAAAGAAACAGAACGATCTGGCAATTTTTTTTTTTTAAGAACACAAATAACAAAGGACAAAGTAAATGGGTGAGAGAGGCAGAGTCAACTTTTTCAGAACTGTGAAGTGAGGAGCAGGGTGAGCGGGAGCAGAAGAGAAAGAGGGAGGAAGAACTCTAGAGAAAGAGGAGAGCCTCCTAAAGAAGCCAGCCCCCCGTACAGACAGCCTGACGCCAGATGGCTTCTTCTAATAAATATTCAACCTTAACTCTGTTCCCATGTAACTTTGTTGTAAAGCTGCCAGCACACCCACACAGATCTGGGCCAGCAAAATGATTACAGTAGTACAAACAAAATAGTGCAACAGAGGAAACAGACAGACAGGGTCCTGTCCACAGACAGGCAGGGCTGGACGATGTGAGCCGATGGACCTTTAGATTTAATGCTTCAGAAGTCCTAATAATAAGTAGCATCGGAGGGGAGGGGCCCTCAAAAGAAGAGAAGAAATGTTTAACTCTTATCTGTGCTCTGCTTCAGGTTTTAGCACTGAAACATGTACAACTTTTACTTTAGAGATTACATAGGAAACATTAGATCTCAAATAATATTTTCCAGTGTAACTTTTAACTACATTTAGAGTAATAACAACCTCACTAAAATCACCCTCATTTTTAATTGCATCAGTATATAATAAGACTATGTACTTTAAGAATTACCATTTGGGAATAAAATAGATATTCATCATATATTTTAGAAAACACAAATAATCTTTTTGAATGTCTTTTTTCTCTTCTTATCCCTCTTTGAGCTATTTGGTATTTAAATTCTATTTATATATAGGCACCTTTTGACTCTAGAAGGAGAGGTATTCAGTATGCATTTCAATGTTTCTTTGGAAGAGAATTTGAAAATATTGATGTCAGAATAAAATGTTTCATTAATAAAGTAATTTATGGAGATTTTGAACCAAATAATGCTAAAACTCAGCTTGAGGGAATGGTGATATAGTGAAATATTATTTTAGAAAAGCATATTATGAAATACATTGTGTGATGTTAGAAACAACTATTAGAGAACTATATCAAGCTTTTTAAATTTTAGTTTTCCAATGATATATATAAACTTCTTATTTTAGAAATGAACTAAACCAACTTAGTAATGAAATACAGCAACTTGGAGCAAATCATTTAAAATGGTTGGTTTAAAAATGAGTCTCCAACTATATTTTATGTTCTAATTCCCAACTTGATATCAAGAATTGTTCCCAAAAAAANATTAGAGAACTATATCAAGCTTTTTAAATTTTAGTTTTCCAATGATATATATAAACTTCTTATTTTAGAAAAGAACTAAACCAACTTAGTAATGAAATACAGCAACTTGGAGCAAATCATTTAAAATGGTTGGTTTAAAAATGAGTTTCCAACTATATTTTATGTTCTAATTCCCAACTTGATATCAAGAATTGTTCCCAAAAAAATCTCTAAAAGAGTTCATCATAAACCAAGCTTTCTCTTACCTCAAAATCAAGAATATATTTTTGTGGGGTTATCTGTGAGCACTGATAAGACTGCAGGAATGGAGACATAAGAAAAACCAACAAAACAAAAAAATTAAACACTTACGAAAAGCTAGATAAGTTTTGTTAAGTGCATACTGTTGTTTTGACAGTTTGAGAATCTGCACAGATTTTACATTTTATTACACTGACATCAAAAGCTGTATTGATAGGAAAGGACCACATTTCTAACAAAGAGAGACAGATAAAAATTAGCATTTATCTTCTGGTGACATTGAGCTTTCTAAGGGTAAGGCATATAGTGTTTTCCCCTCTCTGCAGAGAACTGTCTAAGGGAACTGAGGAAGCTTGGAAGGTTAAGGCTTCCCAATTAAGGACACGATGGAGACAAATCCTTGAAAATATATGTATAAATTGCACACATGAAATACAAACAATACAAACATATCTGTATACAAAATATGCAGTTGTGCATTCAAAGGAGCTAATGGCATGCAATAATGGGAAATTATTTGAACATCTGTTTGCACATTAATCTGCATATTTTTGCACATGCAATCATCCGTTTGCATCAGCATATTTTGCATGTCGCATGCACACGTTAGACACCTGTTATTAAAATCCAAGTCCCTAATATGATGCTGATTCCCTTGAATATATTTTGTTTTCATGAGATTGATCATAGAGTCCAAAGGGTAGTGCATTTTTTAAGAAAGGGGGCAATACAGATAGAATGATATTAGTGGAAATACACGCACTTCTACCTCATCTATGCATGGGCAGTAGACTTCAGGGTTCAAAGAGGGAATAAGCTTGATTGGTAATGAAAAAGCAAAACAACATGATAGAGATGAATCATGACACCAGCTCCTTGTTTCTGGCAGAAAAATGATCAACCACTGAAAAATAAATTGAGAAGTTAACTGTGATATTTACTAGCACATAGTATATGGTCAATAAATAGTTGCTGATTCCTTGGTTAATAAAGATATGTATAATTTAACTAAAATGTCACATTTAGCTAATGGTTACCGAGGCTCAATGATCTATCAGATTTTATTCTGACTGCTTTTACAGGCCTATCTCATTTAATCCATATGGAAATAGCCTTTGAGCAACTATGGAAAGACTGAACTAAAAAGACAAGGCTGTGCTACCAACTAGGAATGTGAACTTGGATTAATTTGTCTAGTAAGTGATTTTGTAAAATGGTAGACTGCATTGAGTCAGCAAATATGCCATACATATGGTGCTACTATCCCCTTTTTTAACCGCGGCAGAAATAAAAAACTCTATCCCAGCACTTTTCCCACTGAGCCTGAACTTAGCCATAAATTCTTCCTTAACACTGCACTCCAGGCAACCACCACCAACTGATCAAATTTGGCACACAAGATGAATCTATTTTCTATCCTTGGACTATATCTTCTCTAAGACTCTCTCCATATACTGAATTAAAAACTCTTATAGGACACTAAAATCCTTGGTTTTGAAGGAACTATTCTAATTATTTGGTTGTTCTCTAATTACAATGTATTGAATATACTCTGAAACTAGTTGACCATTGTTTAAGACATAGAACATGCAACTCTTGCTGTATGCGGAATTTCAACTGTAATAGAGTATTTGTAATGGATTTAATCCATATGATATGCTATAGCAAAGTAAGGTTCAATATACTTCCCCCTTTGGGATAATCCATAAAAGTACTTTCTTCCAGGCAGTTATGCAAGGTGGATCAGGAAAGCAGCATGAAGCAATACTTTGCACAGCACAGCCCTTGGGCATGGAAGAAAGACAGCAGCCGTGGTCCCAGCTTCTGCCAGACAGAGCGTTGGTGGTGTGATAGAAAGCACAGAAACCTGTAGGCACATTAAAAGGACATATTCAGACTCTTCAAAAGATATGGAAAGATGGGAAACAAATGGAGCTCTCAGAGAGGATGTTTTTTTTGAGAAAAATCGCTAGGAAATCCTCCAGTGTGATAAGCATTGCAAACAGCTGAGATGAATCCATCAAAAGTATATACTGAGTGTTTGCTTTATGTCTAGTGCTGGGCTATGCTCTTAGAGAAGTACAATAAAGGACTATAACACATTGCCTGCTTTTGTAGAAACTGCATCCTAGTTTCTAGGAAACTAGAAAGTTTTCTAAGGAATAAAACTTACAGATAACATTGCAAAACTGCTCATACACCAAGAATATTCTTCTTTCCAGCTACATCGATACCCACAAGGACAACATTTCAATCCCCTGTATCACTTTGAATGGCAAGGTTCCAACAAAGACTGCCCAGCATACTTTTTATGAGGTAGCAAAATGATTCCTGTTTTGATCTTGACACTTGGATTATTTTCCGAGTTCTTTACTGTGCCTTGCCTCTTCTTTTCATGATGGTACCTGCTCATCACACATATCTCTTGTTTCTGGAGCCATCATCCAAATTCCCCTAAAGAGTCACCATTCACCCACATTCAATCGTGTGGATTGGGTGGAACCTCACATCTGGCTCCAAGGGTGGGCAAGTGATCTTCATCAGACAATGGCAAGGAGACTTAACATTTACTAGGGTTATGGTGAAAGAGAAACTCTGTGCGACTGGACTAACTGGTGGCCACAGGTAGAAACGGCCTAATGAGAAAGCCCAATAAAGGAAAACAGAATTTTCTTTTTTTTCAGAAATGGAAACAGACCAATCCCTAATGGCACAATATGAGCATTTGCTGCTGCTGCTGCTAAGTCACTTCAGTCGTGTCCGACTCTGTGCAACCCCAAGGACGGCAGCCCACCAGGCTCCGCCATCCCTGGGGTTCTCCAGGCAAGAACACTGGAGTGGGTTGGCGTTTCCTTCTCCAATGCATGAAAGCGAAAAGTGAAAGTGAGGTCACTCAGTCCTGTCCAACTCTTAGTGACTCCATGGACTGCCGCCTACCAGGTGCCTCCGTCCATGGGATTTTCCAGGCAAGAGTATGGAGTGGGTTGCCATTGTCTTCTCCAAATATGAGCATCAGGATATAGCAAAGTTTAATTCTAGCTACATTCCTGGATTTTTCAGTTACCCAAACTATCAAATTCGTACATCCCACCTACCACCCAGCTTAAACTAGTTTAAACTGGAGTTCTACAATGAACACCTTAACTTGGCAAATTCAGTCCATTTCACTGACATACACTGAGGCAGCCAGTTGGTCCCAATTAATAAATCACATGCTGAAAGAACTTAAATCACTTTCCCTAAATCACATAATAAAGGTCAACAAAAGTACAGAAAGTAAAGGCCCCAATTTTATGAACAAAATTGAAACACCACATTCTTAGAAAGTATTCTCTATAGCTATTTTCTTATCCTTGCAGGAACTGAGAACCAAATCCTACATCCCTTCGCCTCATCCAAGTCCTTCTTAATATACCCTCTGGGAAATAGAAAATAAGATAATCACCACAATTGCCCTTCACTATAATCTTCCCTTGATTTAGGATTTTTTTCAAGTTGCTAATAGAGAACCTTTATGAAAACAAGAGTGTCTAATTATTGGGGAGAATTATCAGAATTCCAAGAAGTTTCTTGTTAGGCCTATTTATAGGACTATTAGTGTTAATTTTCAATTTAGAGATTCTTCTCCTGCTTATTTCCCCTATGAATTCAACTGGCTCTCAGCTGAGTCCCTCAGAGGGAGAGGCCCAAGCAGTACAAAGTTCACTCAGAATTTAGGGCATTGCCTAGGGACAACAGTCAATGATCACTCTTAACATCATCCCAGGATACTGGTAGAACACTAAGGTGTTTTAGCCTGACTCCAGGAAGTAATTTATGCAATGAATTTTCTAGCTGGTGAAAATGAGTAATAAACAGCCAAGATCAGGAGGAGCTAAATTTCTCACACATAATATGGGGAAAGGGGAGGGTGGGGTTAATTGGTGGATTAGGATAGGCATATAGACAGGGCTGTCTATAAAATGGGCTTCCCTGGTGGCTCAGTGGTAAAGAAACTGCCTGCAAGACAAAAGGCATGGGTTCGGTCCCTGGGTCAGGAAGATTACATGAAGAAGGAAATGGCAACCTACTCCAGTACTCTTGCCTGGAAAATCCCATGAACAGAGGAGCCTGGAGAGTTATAGTCCATGGGATCACAAAGAACTGGACACAACTGAACCACTAAAGAACAATAATGAACTAATGAGAACCTACAGGATAGTACAGGGAACTCTACTCAGTGATCTGTGGTGACCTAAGTGGGAAGAAAGTCCAAAAGATAGCGGATATACATATATACATATATGGCTGATTCCCTTTCTGTACAGCAGAGACTAACACACCATTAAAAAGCAACTATGTGTGCATGCTCAGTCGCTCAGTCATGTTCGAGTCCATGGGACCCCATGGACTGTAGCCTGCCAGGCTCCTCTGCCCTTGGGACTATCCAGGCCAGAATCCTGGAGTGGGTTTCCATTTCCTCCTCCAGGTGAATCTTCCAAATTCAGGGATCAAACCTGTGTGAGTGTGGCTCCTACATCAGCAGGCAGATTCTTTACCCTGAGCCACTTGGGAAGCCTGTAAAGCAACTATATTCCAATAAAATTAAACATAAGTAAGTAGAAGTCACAGAAGCTCCTACAAGCTAGCCACCTCCGTGGAAATCTTTCTCAGTACCCCAATAGCTACAGACTATACCTTCATATGGACTTCCCTGGTGGCTCAGCTGGTAAAGAATCTGCCTGCAAGACAGGAGACATGGGTTTGATCCCTGGGTCAGGGATCAGGCTATAGGCCACAGGGTCTCAAAGAATCAGACAGAACTGAGTGACTTTCACTTTCACAAAGCTTCATTAGGGGGTCCCGGAGGGTTGGGTAGATTTTAAATTAAAATATAAAGATTTAATTTAAAAAATAATAATATTAAAAATATCAGAGTCAATCCATAATAGCTGCATAGGTGAACCACTGAGTCCTTAGCTCATTGCCTAAAATAAGAAGTCACCCACTGACAATGTGAAAGTATCTCCATCACCAAGTCCTTACTACTAAGATCACATTTAAACTAAGTATTTGTCTTTTTCAATCTACTTTCTGTTGAGAAATTGCTTCTATTATTTTGAGCTTGTGTTTACTTTTTCACCTTTTTGTAAGAAAAATTGCATTTTATTAGCTAGAATCCAAATACAGCTAAATGAGGAAAACTCAATAAAAGGACTGAAAGAATTTTTTCATCCAATAAATTTGCTGTGAAATGCCATGTTTGTGACTGTGCCTGCAGTCATTTCAGTTACAAGACACATAGTAGGAAACAGTTTTGGGATTTTTAGCCATTAGTTTATAAATTGAATAAGCTAGATGTGTTCATTCATATAAAGCTAATGTAATTTTTCTTGGAAAAGTTTAATATTCTACAAATCCATTATCATATTTACAAATTAATTTTCCCTTAGGAAAAAAGATTGAAGATTTACAGAAGGAAGTATTTTATTACTTTTAAAACTGCATTTTTAAAGAAAATAAAAGAAAAAGAAGGAAAATTATATCAAACTATAAACTATTTATATCAAACTATAAATGCTTTTTTATGACTAACAGTTTTGTAACACTGAAATTTATGAAAGGAGAAGGGAATAAATCAGAACATAGAAAGATTTTTGAATGAGCTCACAGAAATTGCAAGTCCTATATCACAAATCGCAAACTCCTAAAAAATTAAACCTGTTGATGTGACTACAAACTGAATGGTGTTAAATTCATTAGACACTTAAGGCTATTATGGATTTCTCCTGGATAACTTTTTGGGGTTTTTTTGCCTAAACTCTCAAGCTACTTGTTCCAATTTTTGACAAGTTGGGATTTTAAACCTTTATAACACCAATGACAACAAAATTCTGTGTTCATTTAATTTCTTTCTCAAACTTTCAGTGACTTGTTAATGTTGAACAGGTAATTGACAACATAATTAATTCCTAACATTCCACTGCCATAAAACAGAGTTTCCTAGAGAGTAAAACTAGAGTGTAGAGTAAAGGAAGTCTCTACATACACACAAATTTCTGACATGCTGTCGAAAGGAAGAAAAGTGAATTGATTTTCCCCCAGATAGTCTCTTTTATGTTCACCCCTAGCATTTACGTAGCATAATATTAATGACAATCTTATAAATAAGATGCAAACTATAATGATTTATTAATAGCCACTTTTTGTAACATTTCTAACTACTGCAAAATATCAAAGTATTACCTTTATTAAGATGTTCTTCTACAGGAAAAAATTGTTGTGATATTTTTATTATAATATCATCATACACAATTCTTCAGATTGCAAATCATATAGTAATCATTAATAATAAAAATAAATGGCTACTATTTATTTTTTGATCACCTTCTATTTTGCAGGACAGTACTAAATACTTTTGATACATTATCTTATTTAATATGTAAAGTAACCCTATCTGGTGAATACTGTGATCATTTACATTTTACNTTAACACTGCACTCCAGGCAACCACCACCAACTGATCAAATTTGGCACACAAGATGAATCTATTTTCTATCCTTGGACTATATCTTCTCTAAGACTCTCTCCATATACTGAATTAAAAACTCTTATAGGACACTAAAATCCTTGGTTTTGAAGGAACTATTCTAATTATTTGGTTGTTCTCTAATTACAATGTATTGAATATACTCTGAAACTAGTTGACCATTGTTTAAGACATAGAACATGCAACTCTTGCTGTATGCGGAATTTCAACTGTAATAGAGTATTTGTAATGGATTTAATCCATATGATATGCTATAGCAAAGTAAGGTTCAATATACTTCCCCCTTTGGGATAATCCATAAAAGTACTTTCTTCCAGGCAGTTATGCAAGGTGGATCAGGAAAGCAGCATGAAGCAATACTTTGCACAGCACAGCCCTTGGGCATGGAAGAAAGACAGCAGCCGTGGTCCCAGCTTCTGCCAGACAGAGCGTTGGTGGTGTGATAGAAAGCACAGAAACCTGTAGGCACATTAAAAGGACATATTCAGACTCTTCAAAAGATATGGAAAGATGGGAAACAAATGGAGCTCTCAGAGAGGATGGTTTTTTTGAGAAAAATCGCTAGGAAATCCTCCAGTGTGATAAGCATTGCAAACAGCTGAGATGAATCCATCAAAAGTATATACTGAGTGTTTGCTTTATGTCTAGTGCTGGGCTATGCTCTTAGAGAAGTACAATAAAGGACTATAACACATTGCCTGCTTTTGTAGAAACTGCATCCTAGTTTCTAGGAAACTAGAAAGTTTTCTAAGGAATAAAACTTACAGATAACATTGCAAAACTGCTCATACACCAAGAATATTCTTCTTTCCAGCTACATCGATACCCACAAGGACAACATTTCAATCCCCTGTATCACTTTGAATGGCAAGGTTCCAACAAAGACTGCCCAGCATACTTTTTATGAGGTAGCAAAATGATTCCTGTTTTGATCTTGACACTTGGATTATTTTCCGAGTTCTTTACTGTGCCTTGCCTCTTCTTTTCATGATGGTACCTGCTCATCACACATATCTCTTGTTTCTGGAGCCATCATCCAAATTCCCCTAAAGAGTCACCATTCACCCACATTCAATCGTGTGGATTGGGTGGAACCTCACATCTGGCTCCAAGGGTGGGCAAGTGATCTTCATCAGACAATGGCAAGGAGACTTAACATTTACTAGGGTTATGGTGAAAGAGAAACTCTGTGCGACTGGACTAACTGGTGGCCACAGGTAGAAACGGCCTAATGAGAAAGCCCAATAAAGGAAAACAGAATTTTCTTTTTTTTCAGAAATGGAAACAGACCAATCCCTAATGGCACAATATGAGCATTTGCTGCTGCTGCTGCTAAGTCACTTCAGTCGTGTCCGACTCTGTGCAACCCCAAGGACGGCAGCCCACCAGGCTCCGCCATCCCTGGGGTTCTCCAGGCAAGAACACTGGAGTGGGTTGGCGTTTCCTTCTCCAATGCATGAAAGCGAAAAGTGAAAGTGAGGTCACTCAGTCCTGTCCAACTCTTAGTGACTCCATGGACTGCCGCCTACCAGGTGCCTCCGTCCATGGGATTTTCCAGGCAAGAGTATGGAGTGGGTTGCCATTGCCTTCTCCAAATATGAGCATCAGGATATAGCAAAGTTTAATTCTAGCTACATTCCTGGATTTTTCAGTTACCCAAACTATCAAATTCGTACATCCCACCTACCACCCAGCTTAAACTAGTTTAAACTGGAGTTCTACAATGAACACCTTAACTTGGCAAATTCAGTCCATTTCACTGACATACACTGAGGCAGCCAGTTGGTCCCAATTAATAAATCACATGCTGAAAGAACTTAAATCACTTTCCCTAAATCACATAATAAAGGTCAACAAAAGTACAGAAAGTAAAGGCCCCAATTTTATGAACAAAATTGAAACACCACATTCTTAGAAAGTATTCTCTATAGCTATTTTCTTATCCTTGCAGGAACTGAGAACCAAATCCTACATCCCTTCGCCTCATCCAAGTCCTTCTTAATATACCCTCTGGGAAATAGAAAATAAGATAATCACCACAATTGCCCTTCACTATAATCTTCCCTTGATTTAGGATTTTTTTCAAGTTGCTAATAGAGAACCTTTATGAAAACAAGAGTGTCTAATTATTGGGGAGAATTATCAGAATTCCAAGAAGTTTCTTGTTAGGCCTATTTATAGGACTATTAGTGTTAATTTTCAATTTAGAGACTCTTCTCCTGCTTATTTCCCCTATGAATTCAACTGGCTCTCAGCTGAGTCCCTCAGAGGGAGAGGCCCAAGCAGTACAAAGTTCACTCAGAATTTAGGGCATTGCCTAGGGACAACAGTCAATGATCACTCTTAACATCATCCCAGGATACTGGTAGAACACTAAGGTGTTTTAGCCTGACTCCAGGAAGTAATTTATGCAATGAATTTTCTAGCTGGTGAAAATGAGTAATAAACAGCCAAGATCAGGAGGAGCTAAATTTCTCACACATAATATGGGGAAAGGGGAGGGTGGGGTTAATTGGTGGATTAGGATAGGCATATAGACAGGGCTGTCTATAAAATGGGCTTCCCTGGTGGCTCAGTGGTAAAGAAACTGCCTGCAAGACAAAAGGCATGGGTTCGGTCCCTGGGTCAGGAAGATTACATGAAGAAGGAAATGGCAACCTACTCCAGTACTCTTGCCTGGAAAATCCCATGAACAGAGGAGCCTGGAGAATTATAGTCCATGGGGTCACAAAGAACTGGACACAACTGAACCACTAAAGAACAATAATGAACTAATGAGAACCTACAGGATAGTACAGGGAACTCTACTCAGTGATCTGTGGTGACCTAAGTGGGAAGAAAGTCCAAAAGATAGCGGATATACATATATACATATATGGCTGATTCCCTTTCTGTACAGCAGAGACTAACACACCATTAAAAAGCAACTATGTGTGCATGCTCAGTCGCTCAGTCATGTTCGAGTCCATGGGACCCCATGGACTGTAGCCTGCCAGGCTCCTCTGCCCTTGGGACTATCCAGGCCAGAATCCTGGAGTGGGTTTCCATTTCCTCCTCCAGGTGAATCTTCCAAATTCAGGGATCAAACCTGTGTGAGTGTGGCTCCTACATCAGCAGGCAGATTCTTTACCCTGAGCCACTTGGGAAGCCTGTAAAGCAACTATATTCCAATAAAATTAAACATAAGTAAGTAGAAGTCACAGAAGCTCCTACAAGCTAGCCACCTCCGTGGAAATCTTTCTCAGTACCCCAATAGCTACAGACTATACCTTCATATGGACTTCCCTGGTGGCTCAGCTGGTAAAGAATCTGCCTGGAAGACAGGAGACATGGGTTTGATCCCTGGGTCAGGGATCAGGCTATAGGCCACAGGGTCTCAAAGAATCAGACAGAACTGAGTGACTTTCACTTTCACAAAGCTTCATTAGGGGGTCCCGGAGGGTTGGGTAGATTTTAAATTAAAATATAAAGATTTAATTTAAAAAATAATAATATTAAAAATATCAGAGTCAATCCATAATAGCTGCATAGGTGAACCACTGAGTCCTTAGCTCATTGCCTAAAATAAGAAGTCACCCACTGACAATGTGAAAGTATCTCCATCACCAAGTCCTTACTACTAAGATCACATTTAAACTAAGTATTTGTCTTTTTCAATCTACTTTCTGTTGAGAAATTGCTTCTATTATTTTGAGCTTGTGTTTACTTTTTCACCTTTTTGTAAGAAAAATTGCATTTTATTAGCTAGAATCCAAATACAGCTAAATGAGGAAAACTCAATAAAAGGACTAAAAGAATTTTTTCATCCAATAAATTTGCTGTGAAATGCCATGTTTGTGACTGTGCCTGCAGTCATTTCAGTTACAAGACACATAGTAGGAAACAGTTTTGGGATTTTTAGCCATTAGTTTATAAATTGAATAAGCTAGATGTGTTCATTCACATAAAGTTAATGTAATTTTTCTTGGAAAAGTTTAATATTCTACAAATCCATTATCATATTTACAAATTAATTTTCCCTTAGGAAAAAAGATTGAAGATTTACAGAAGGAAGTATTTTATTACTTTTAAAACTGCATTTTTAAAGAAAATAAAAGAAAAAGAAGGAAAATTATATCAAACTATAAACTATTTATATCAAACTATAAATGCTTTTTTATGACTAACAGTTTTGTAACACTGAAATTTATGAAAGGAGAAGGGAATAAATCAGAACATAGAAAGATTTTTGAATGAGCTCACAGAAATTGCAAGTCCTATATCACAAATCGCAAACTCCTAAAAAATTAAACCTGTTGATGTGACTACAAACTGAATGGTGTTAAATTCATTAGACACTTAAGGCTATTATGGATTTCTCCTGGATAACTTTTTGGGGTTTTTTTGCCTAAACTCTCAAGCTACTTGTTCCAATTTTTGACAAGTTGGGATTTTAAACCTTTATAACACCAATGACAACAAAATTCTGTGTTCATTTAATTTCTTTCTCAAACTTTCAGTGACTTGTTAATGTTGAACAGGTAATTGACAACATAATTAATTCCTAACATTCCACTGCCATAAAACAGAGTTTCCTAGAGAGTAAAACTAGAGTGTAGAGTAAAGGAAGTCTCTACATACACACAAATTTCTGACATGCTGTCAAAAGGAAGAAAAGTGAATTGATTTTCCCCCAGATAGTCTCTTTTATGTTCACCCCTAGCATTTATGTAGCATAATATTAATGACAATCTTATAAATAAGATGCAAACTATAATGATTTATTAATAGCCACTTTTTGTAACATTTCTAACTACTGCAAAATATCAAAGTATTACCTTTATTAAGATGTTCTTCTACAGGAAAAAATTGTTGTGATATTTTTATTATAATATCATCATACACAATTCTTCAGATTGCAAATCATATAGTAATCATTAATCATAAAAATAAATGGCTACTATTTATTTTTTGATCACCTCCTATTTTGCAGAACAGTACTAAATACTTTTGATACATTATCTTATTTAATATGTAAAGTAACCCTATCTGGTGAATATTGTGATCATTTACATTTTACACATAAAAAATTAAGCTTAAATATATTAAATATCAAAGGCACCTTTGATATTTAATATCAAAGATGATGGATCCCAGAATGGAATTCCAGTTCCTCTAATTCCTGAGTCTGCCCTCTTAATTTTCCTCAAATAACTCAAGTAATTGAACTTTCTTCCCAGTATTTTCAAATATTTAATAAGTGAACTACTAAAATCATCCAGTGGAGAAGGAAATGGTGAACCGCTCCAGTATTCTTGCCTGAAAAACCCCATAGACATCGTTGTCTGGAGGCTTACGGTGCATGGGATAGCGAAAGAGTCAGGCACAACTTAGTGATTAAACAACAACAATATCTAGAATAATTTCAGTGATCTGGACCTCAATACTACAATTTAGCAGTGTCAGATATTAGAAAGTTTATTTCAATTATCTTCAACCAAATTTCACTTCTACACATTATGTCCTCTTGTTCTGTCTTGTCTTCACCTTTTTTTGTTGTTGTCTTCTGATTTTCTTCTCTAGTACATTACACTAGCATTGTACTAGTATGGCTTTTGTAAAGCATCTAATTTCACACTGAACATCCTCAATTGTAGCGCAGTCCTTGGAAGGATATGTTGCCACGTCCTCCCCCCACTACCTGTTTTCTTTTCTTTAGGCCCACTGTTCTTCAATGTCCCTCTTTAAAAGGGTGCCTCAATTGGGCACAACCCTCCATAAGGAAGTAATCAACAAAAATGGTAAGCCTCCTGATTTTCAGCTCCAATCTTTTGCACCTCAAAACTCTCACATTATCTGAAAAGCCATGGCAATTAGATTATGGGATTAGATAGAAGATCTATCATTTGCCAGACAGTATGTATTCCTCAAAGGGCTCATCTTTTTTTTTCTTTTTGGATTATTATTCTGCCAAAGTGTATTCAGTAATAGTTTTGGATAGGAAAGAAATGTATGAGGGAAATTCTCAGAGCCAAGTGTGAGAAAGAAAGAAGGCTCTTTGTGATCCTTTACTGATGGTCCTAAAATCAACCAGAAGTCCAAAAAGTAGTGCTTTCTCTGTGGAGTCAAGCAGACAAGTTTCATCACAATAACAGAATGGAAGCCCTTCCTGATCTGTGTATACAGAAAGAACTGAATTCACCAAATTTCACTGAAATACTTGACAATCAGTTTGAAAGGATACTCCCCCAAGAGCCTTTTCACTCATATTGAAACACTAAATTTCTATGACGGTGATACTGGTGTCAAAATATCATGAAATACAGGTAAAAGTATCAAGTGTGATAGGTGTTTGTACAGTATTTCTACTTTCCATATATCACTTCATATTAATAGGCAAGGTAGAAAGGGACTGCTATTGGTTCTCCGTAGTCAAGAGAGAAATTGAGAACTGAAATTGCTAAATACCTTTTTATATTTCACCCAGTAAATGACAGTGGAACTGAGAGAAACAAGACTGGCCTTCGAGATTAATGCATTCCAAACTTCCTCTCATGAAATGGGCTGCAGTCCATCACACTTAACCTACACTTTCCACACCTCCAGGAGGAGATATCCACAGATATACCTATTTACTTTGGCGTGAACTCAAAGAAATTAGTTTGCAAATCTGGTCTTTTCTTTGTGCATTAACTAATTTCTCCTTTCTACACATACACGGCAAGAACATCAGGTAGATCCATTTACTTCCACCCCCTCATCCCACTGCTTCTCCTAAAGTGACATATTAATTATGGCTCATTTGAAATTTTCTCTTACAAATGTAGGCTCAGATTTCAACACCTAAACAAATTATATATACACCGTGCAAGCCTGTTTGTTCCAGGTTTCTTAAAATGAGAAAATGAATGCAGTGTATTAATCATCAAACTGATGTCCCTGATTGAAAAATGAATTATTTAAATGAATAACACTTCAGGTTTTTTTTTTGATATGTTACTTTCTAGAAAATCTCCTCAACATGTAAGGTGAAAAGAATGAAAAAAATCACTACTACCACAATGATACATGAACAAAATTAAAGCTATGAATAGGCTATATGATCATGGTCAGTCCAAAATATTGGGCATTACTGCCATTGGTTCTGTAGTTAATCATCAACTTTTATGGATGGTGCTCCAAATTAGTTTTAAGAAGTTCTAAAAATTCAGCTTGACTACTACAGATTTAAATGAATTTTATTCTTTTTGGAGCACAAAAAACAAAGGCAACCCCTAATGTAGATTTATTTAAAAAAAAAAAAAAGCTTATGTTTCTAAATACATGGAGTAGGGAAGACATATAGAATAGCCACGGTACATATTTACCCAGTCTACATTCCCTCTGATTTAACTTCAGAGCAGAGTCCTCATGTTTCCCATTTTATTTAAAACCATGTTGCAGATATACCACGCATGGCTAAAATTTACAGGAATAAAACTACCAATAAGATCAAATACAAGGAGAGAAAGAAAACTTGAGGAGAAAACTCACCTTGAACAGAATGTAAGAAGTCTGAGTAGTCATTGAAACCACAACTTAGAGTATGCATGACTCAATTTAGAAAAAAGAAAGGAATACACAGTGAGCACAATTTATTGAACTCAGGAGGTACAAGAAATGCATTCAATGATGAGACATATTAGTCAGTGGAGGTTAATTGCTTTAAAAAAATTGTGTAATGATACCAATTCAAGGAAAATTTTGTTATTTAACTAATGGTACTGAGTAGAATGGCACCCCACTCCAGTACTCTTGCCTGGAAAACCCATGGATGGAGGATCCTGGTGGGCTGCAGTCCACGGGGTCACTAAGAGTCGGACACGACTCAGCAAGTTCACTTTCACTTTTCACTTTCATGCATTGGAGAAGGAAATGGCAACCCACTCCAGTGTTCTTGCCTGGAGAATCCCAGGGATGGGGGAGCCTGATGGGCTGCCGTCTATGGGGTCACACAGAGTCGGACACGACTGAAGCGACTTAGCAGTAGCAGAAGCAACTGAGTAGAAAGGGCTTTCCAGTGGCTCAGCTGGTAAAGAATCCGCCAGCAATGCAGGAGACCTGGGTTCAATCCCTGGGTTGGAAGATCGTATTCTGGCCTGGAAAATTCCATGGACTGTATAGTGCATGCGATCGCAGAGTTGGACATGACTGAAAGACTTTCACTGAGTAGAAAAACATTGATAGGGCCCTGCTGATGTAGTCACTCAAGGGCATAGGCTGATGGGGGCTCTGCCATGTTTTATACACAGCTACTAAGGTCACCATGAGGGTCATCTTCCTTCTAGCCAGTAGGTAAGGGGCAAAAAAAAAAAAAATGGAAAAGAGCTTGCAGTGATTTTTAATGGGTAAGGTCTGAATAGGATTCACATTCTCTTCTACCCAGATTCTATTGGCTATATCTTGTCACATATCACATGATCATAATTAAACATAAGATGCTGGAAAATGTTGTAGTTGTGTGATTACGAAGAAAAACCTATGGAGTACTTGTGTTTTGAACAGCTAGCAATTTCTGTCATTGTCTGCCTTTCTGGTCACTGTAGACATGTTCATCCTTCTTCCTACACACATAACACATCTAGTAATACCCTGGAAAAAGATAATCCATGTAAAGCCCAGGAGCCACTGCCTTACTGCATTTCTCTCTATTCAAACTTGAAGCGGTTTCTTGTGGGTCTATGAGCTATGAACCAAGAAGACACATCCTTCTTCACCCATATACACCTCTGCATCAATGGCAGAGTAGAAATAACTCCAATAAAGACTCCAGTTTCAAAGAGAGGAAAAGAGCAGAGAGTAATCACAGATCCATAGCAATGATGAAACCTGCGGCTTGGTAAAGTCACAGTTCACAACTCTCTAGGAGAAGCTACTCTGCTCATTGTTCGCCATGACTGTGGCTGCAGTCGTGACTATACCTGAAGTGAGCACTGAAAAATACACTCAAGAGGTCAAAACCGCTACTCTCTACTTCAGGTTAATCTAAGTTTTGGAAACTGAGGGTTGTTTTGTAATCACACAGTTTTGCAAGGCCAGACTTTTTGTTTCGTTAGCAATACAGCCCCCTTAAAACCCTGTTGCCTTCTAATCTCTTTGGTTCTAGTCAGTTTCCTGAGTCAGTAATAATCACTTAAATTTTCTTTCCAATTTACGGCTTGGGCTTCTTTATGATTTTATTTAATTTTTTGTCTGTTTCTTAACTCATTTTGCTTTCTACCTCTCATGCTTTTCTCTCAATGTAATGGCAATGAATTTGGATCATGTAAAACAAAGCAACAAGCTTAAATGGAAGGCAACCCACTTAATCATTTTATATATTTGAGACACAACCCAAATGCCATTCTATTCATCCATTTAAAGTAAACAATTGATTGGTTTTTAGTATATTTATAAATATGTGCAACCTCATCACAACCATAGAACATTTCCATCACCTCACAAAGAAACCTCATTCTCTTTAGGTACCGTTACTAACTCCTCCATCCCTCTGGCTCCAAGTGAATTACTGCTCTCTGTCTCTATAGATTAGCCTATTCTGCATATCTCATAAAAATGAGAGTATATGCAGTCTTTGTGATTGATGTCTCTCACCTAGTATAATATTTTTCAAGGCTACTTGGAAGCACGTATCAGTACTTTACAGATTCATTTTTATGGTTGAATAGTATTCCACAGCAGAGTTATATCATATGTGTTTATCCATCCAGCAGCTGTTAAATGTTTGAACCATTTCTACCTTTTGGCTATTATAAATAATGGTACCATAAATATTAATGCACAACTTTTTCTGTGGACATATGCTCTCACTTCTTGTAACTAGAAATATTGGGTAATATGTAACTCTATATTTAACTATTTAAGGAACTTCCAGACAGTTTTCCAAAGTAGCTGTACCAATTTACATTGCCATGAAGATTACATGAGTATTTCAATTTCTGCACATCTTCACCAACAATTATTATCTGGCTTTTTGATTGTAGCCATTCTAGCGAGTGTGAAGTGGTAGTTCATTGTGGTTTTGATTTGTTTCTCTGATGACTTATGATACCAAGCATTTTTGTATGTTTATTGGCTATTTGCATATTTCTTTGGAGAATGTCTATTTGGCTCCTTTGACAATTTTTCAGTTGAGGTCTTTTTCTTATTGAGTTGTAAGAGTCTTATATATTCCAGATCGTCATTGCTGTTCAGTCTCTAAGTCATCTCCAACTCTTTGGAACTGCAACACGCCAGGTTCCCCTGTCCTTCACTGTCTCCCAGAGTTTGCTCAAATTAATGTTCATTGAGTTGGTAATGCTATCTAACCATTTCATCCTCTTGTACCTCTTTCTCCTTTTGCTTTTAATCTTTCCCAGCATCAGGGTCTTTTCCAATGAGTCAATTCTTCGCATCAGGTGGCCAAAGTATTGGAGCTTCAGCTTCGGCATCACTCCTTTCAATGAATATTCAGGGTTGATTTCCTTAGGATTGACTGGTTTGATCTTCTTGCTGTGCAAAAGACTCTCAAGAGTCTCCTCCAGAACCACAATTTGAAAGCATCAATTCTTCGCTGCTCAGCCTTCTTTATGGTCTCTCACATCTGCATGTGAGCTACCAGGAAAACCATAGCTTTGACTATATGGACCTTTGTCAGCAAAGTGATGTCTCTGCTTTTTAATACTCTGTCTAGGTTTGGCATAGCTTTCTTCCAAGGAGAAAGCATCTTTTAATTTTATGGCTGCAGTCACCATCCACAGTGATTTTGGAGCCCAAGAAAATAAAACTATCACTGTTTCTGCTTTTTCCTTTCCATTTGTCATGAAGTGATAGGACTAAATGCCATGATCTTAGTTTTTTGAATGCTGAGTGTTAAGCCAGCTTTTTCACTTTCCTCTTTCATCTCATCAAGAGGCTCTTTAGTTCCTCTTCATTTTTTGCCATTAGAGTAGTATCATCTGCATATCTGACATGGTTGATATTTCTCCCAGAAATCCTGATTCTAGTTTTTGATTCATCCAGCCCAGCATTTCATGTGATGTACACAGAGTGTAAGTTAAATAAGCAGAATGACAGTATGCAGCCTTGTCACACTCCTTTCTCGATTTTGAACCCATTTATTTTTCTAGATACAAACCCCTTATCATACATGATCTGCAATTTTTTTTCCTACTGTGTAGTTTGTCTTCACTTTCTGGAAAGCTCATTTTGATGAAGCCTAAAGTTATCTATTTGTTTTGTTGTTGCTTATCCTTTGGGTGTCACTTTGATTTTTTAAACTATTTTTTAAATTATTTTTTTCTGTTATTTCTTTAATTATCGTTTTATGGCTTGCAATATACCTCTTAGCTTATCGGAAGCAGCTACAGATTTATACTAACTTAATTTCCATGAGATATGGAAATATTACTCCTATATAGCTATATTCTCTTTCTGGGGGGTATTATTTTGATACATATATTACATTTATAAATTTTATAAGCCCAATGATACATTATATTTTATATAATTTTATATATTTTAAAGAAGATAAATGGAGGAAGGAGAGCAAGTATATATTAACAGCTTTTGCTGTTTTAACCTTTTTCTTTATCATTTCTAGTTCTCCTTATTTGTTCCTATGAATTTAAGTTACCATCTGGAATCATTTCCGTAACCCAGTACAGCTTTGCTCCCACCCACCTCCTTGTGCTGTATATAATTTTTAAAGTCAGTCAAGAAAATAAATGAGAATAAATATATATTTGTACTGTTGTTCAGATTTGAACTTCTGTCTGAGGTCACTTGCTTTCAGTCTGAAGAAATATGTTTAATATTTCTTGCAAGTCAGGTCTGCTCAATACTGTTTCTGTTTATCTGGGAATGTCTTTATTTTGCCTTTATTTTTGAAAGATAGGTTTGCTAGATATAGGATTCCAGGCTGACAGGTCTTTTTCTTTGAGCTTTTGATTTTGAGAAAGAATGGAATATGTTATTCCATTACTTTCCAGCCTCCATTGTTTCTGATGAGAATTCAGCTGTAAATCTTATTGGGGTTTCCTTTAAATAAGTCATTTTTCTCTTGCAGCTTTCAAAATGTTCTCCTTATCTTTGCATTTCAGAATTTTTACTGTGATGTGTCTATTTGTAGATTTCTTTGTGTTTATCTAATTTGGGATTCATGGAGCTTTCTAAAGTATAAACCAATGTTTGTCAATAAATACTGGAAATTTTTAGCCAATATATCTTCAAATATTTCCTCTGCTATTCTCTCTCTCTTCTCCTTCTGGTAGTTCCACTAGGTATATGTTGGTGTGTCAGTAATATTCTACATTTTTCTTAGGTGCTGTTTATTTTCCTTCATTCTTTTTCTCTGTTTTTCAGGTTGCATAATCTCTATGAATATAAAAGCTTGTGAGGTTTTCTTCTTCTAGTTTCAAACCTACTATCAAGCCCTTCTAGTAATTTTTAAATTTTCAATTATTAAAAATTTTTTAAACTTCTCTTTCAGATATTCTATATTTGATGCATCATTGTCGTTATACTATCTTTTAATTTTTAATCATGTTTTTCTTTAATTCTTTGAATATATTTGTAATAGATATTTTGAAGCCTTTGACAGTTTAAGTCCACCATCTGGTTTTTATCACGATAGTTTTTGTTGCTTGTTTGTTTCTGGCATAAAAGTTATATTTTCTTGATTACCTGTATGTCTCAACATTTTGTTGGAAACTAGACATTTTAGATCATATATTATAGCAAACTTAAGCATTTGGCTCTTTTCTTGGTCTTGTTTCTGTTATTTATTTACTTGGATATTTAGTGACTGGCTGGATTATTTTAGTAAAGTCTATCTGTTCCCATCCCCCAGAGCAGGAAGCTTCTGTTGTTGCTGCTAAAGGGGCAGAGTTTGCGTCTGCCTCTAGGATACCTGGGGATGACAGTGGTTTTGGCAGAGCCATTTTGACTATGTTTTTCCTGACCAAACTGTTAAGCTCCATTAACTGCTGACTGATTGTTCTATTGTTTCCAACAATGCTCTGGGGCATAAATTGCTTCATACTCTAAGACAATCAAGTCAGGCTCTTTGAAGAGACTGTTCTTAGGTCAGTGTTGAGATTTGTTCTGACACTGGGGGGGCTCTTCGCAGCGGTTTCTCTCCACATCTATCCAAAAAACTAGCCAGCCTACAATTTAGCCTATATCTGCAATTAATCTATCAAACACCTTTTATGACAACTTCCACTCTTTTTAAAAGTGCCCTTAGATTTGGACTCCTCGGACTCTATTGCAAATAAAGGCAATTGCTTTGGGGGAAATTTAGAGGTATCAGTTCCAAGGCTTGCTTCTCCTTCCACGCCACCCCCAGATAAACCGCTGAGCCATATAGTGGGGTGGGGAGGACAAAGACATGTTCTCTCTAAACATCTCCACTTTAGGAGTTTTGCACTCAGTAGAAGGGGGGAGTGGAATGCAGCAGCTCTAAATCTCCCTAATTTGCCTCTCTCGGTGTGNTCTCCTTCCACGCCACCCCCAGATAAACCGCTGAGCCATATAGTGGGGTGGGGAGGACAAAGACATGTTCTCTCTAAACATCTCCACTTTAGGAGTTTTGCACTCAGTAAAAGGGGGGAGTGGAATGCAGCAGCTCTAAATCTCCCTAATTTGCCTCTCTCGGTGTGGAAACTCCCACCCCATGATCCAGAGCAAGTTGATCAGGGCTCAGGCTCTCAGTGGTGCACCAGCCAAGGTAGAGAGCCTCCATCCCATGAGTGGAAGCTAGAAAGATGAAGGGGACCCAGTTAGCCATGCTTGCCCAGAACTTAGCCTCAGCAAGAGGTAGCTGGATCATGTTAAGAAATGCTGCTGACCCGTCCCTCCCAGGAAGATAGCCCTCCAACTGGAAATAGGAAAGTAAAGGTAGCCCTGTACTCTTGGGTCTAGTAGTATCAGATGAAATGTGTATCTCTTTAAGATTAAAGGAAGAAGAAGTCTGCAGGTCTTGGTTCAAATACCACACAATCTTAGAGTTCTTAACAATTTTGATAGATTGTCTTGAATAAATATATCTTCATTTGCTATACATTCCATAAAGTCATTTTCAGAGAATTTAATCTTATTATTTTAATTTTCACTAGCTTTACTGGGGAAAATATCTGAGAAGCTACTCACACTGCCATGCCAGAAATAGGATTCCCAACACCCTTAATTTTATATTTGCTATAATAAGTTTTTTTTCCTTTAATTGAGAAGCATTATTAGGACTTTGACAATCTAAGTCTTTCACCTACATTTTAGAGTTACAGAAGCAGTTACCCTTTACATTTCTAGGAGGCCATTTATATTCGCAAATCAGCCTATTCTTTCCTGAGCTCATTTCATCCTTGTAATATCATGCCAAATGCAGCAAAGAGCAACACACTAAGATTCTAGCTCTTTCTAACAACTTTTTCTAGATTAGCAAACTCAGTATATCTGCCTTCCAGGTTCTTGTAGCCAATAGTTTTACCAAATATTTAGCTACTGCATAACATAGATCTCCAATATCTTTCCATTCCACTTCTCCTTGTCTTCTGCTGCCCAACAACAGAAGTCAATGACATGCAATTTTAAGTTTTTAGTATGGGAGTGATATACATCAAGATACTAATTTCTGTTTTAATTACGTGAAGCAAACTAGTAAAACAAATAAATCTGATTGAAATTTACTTCTTGCTCAGGTAATAGTTCTGGGCTAGAAGAGGCCAGATCAGGAAGTCAAACTTTTACTCAAACTAATATAGAGATTATAAAATAAGGAAACTGTCAATGCTTTGTGAATGATATGTAGGACATGTCTCAGGGAACACACAACCTAAAAGACATTTTCATCTTACTATAAAAATTATATATATATATACATATATGTATATAATCTTTTCTTCATAGACTTAGAGACTTCTGTGGGCCATTATAGACTCAAAGCATTATTAGGTTGAAGCTTTTTTTAGAGGTAGTTTGCAAGCATGTTGAAAGGAGCATTTACTGGACATGCTAACATTAAAAAGGAGCTTTATTTCCTAACATCTTCTGCATTTCATTCATTTGTGGGAGATGTATCTAGAGAGAAAATATACCAGTTCCCCAATTCCCACATTTTCAGATAGAGGTAGAATTTCTACTCTACCACATATAAGGGGAAATTAATAAAGGAAGTATCATTTTCAGCTTCTCTCTACTCCCACTCTGTTTCATGGTTGAATTGTGTCCCCTCCTCCCAATTCATATGTTGAAGCCCTAAATCCCAGTATCTTAGAATATGACTGTATCTGGAGATAAGGCCCCCACAGATGTAATTAAGATAAAGTGGGGTCAGACACAAGGGTGGGGGGGGGACCTTCTAGTCTAGTATGGCTGATGTTCTTATAAGAAGATAATAAACTACAGAAAACATGGAGACCTAGGTACAACCATATGAGGACACGGCCAGCTGCAAACCACGGAGAGACCTCAGGTAATCCCAACCCTGCAGACCATGGAGAGACCTCAGGTAGTCCCAACTCTACTATCTTCTTGATCTCAGGCTGCTAGCCTCCAGAACTGTGGGAAAATAAATTTCTGTTGTTTAAGCCACCCCACCTGTGGTATTTTGTTGTGGAAGACCCAGAAAACTAATACACATGGTAAAAGGGTAGCATATAGTTAAGNACCACGGAGAGGCCTCAGGTAATCCCAACCCTGCAGACCACGGAGAGACCTCAGGTAGTCCCAACTCTACTATCTTCTTGATCTCAGGCTGCTAGCCTCCAGAACTGTGGGAAAATAAATTTCTGTTGTTTAAGCCACCCCACCTGTGGTATTTTGTTGTGGAAGACCCAGAAAACTAATACACATGGTAAAAGGGTAGCATATAGTTAAGTTTAGGAGAAGTAACAGGGCATGCTTGAAACCTTCCAACAGTAAACAGTAGCCAGTAAGCAAGGATTATTCATTCATCCAGAAGATAGCTATTGAACAAGTACTGCAGACGGGTACTAAGTTAGATGCTGCTAATTCAGTAGTAAAACATTCTGATATGATCCCTGACTGCAAGAAACTTAAAGTCTAATGGAGAGAAAAATGAAGAAACTGTGTACTCAAGACACCCTTGAATATGATGAAAAGCCAGGTTGCCTGGTTCTTCTTAGAGAAATCTGGAGAGATGATATCCACATCGGTTTACATTGGACGGTGGGGAGTATCTGGGGGAAAATGGCTTGGGTCAAAGGAGCCAGCCAAATGTATTTTCTCATCTGCTGACCAGATTCTTTTGAGCCTATACTGTTGAGGGGCAGTTTACCCTTAAATGGTAATTTATTTTGAACAGATTGAACAGGGCTTGGAGATGAACCACAGGAACAATTGCTGACTAAAGTTTCTCCAGTTTTCCAATAAGGAGTGGCTTATAGCTTTCACCAAACCTATACTGGTTAACTGAAGCATACAAAAAATACTAATAATAAATAAAGCACACTCTAAATACCATATAGTTAAAGCTAACACAATTCAGTAACTGTATATAGCTTAGTTCAGAGTATGGATGCTGTAACAATTATGAGGAAAGCACAGGTTTTGGAACTGGATTCAACGTAAGATGAAATATACATGTAATGAGTACTACTGAGGTGCCAACTATTTCTAGGTACTAAGAGAGAGGGTAATGAGAGGAGGAGGGGAAAAGACACGGCTCCTGCCCTCATCAACTTATGCAAGTTATTTAATTTCTCTTATGTTCTTATATGGTAATTGAGGATCAAGAAAGCTATTCTGGATAGCTCTTATAAAAAGAAAATTTTTATTAAAGGGGCATTTAAAAGCACCTAGCCCAGTGCCTGGCAAATAACTATCTGTTGAATGTTATTCCTTTTCACCTCTCTCTATCTTTGCTCTCTGCAAAAAATACAAAGTAAAAAGAATCCCTTTGGATATTACTCAAATGCATTACCAAATATCATAATCTTCATAGTCAAATTCTAAGGCTTAAAGAAAGATGACTGAATGAGTTTGGATCTTTTTGAGTAAATCAGCTCTTGCCTCATCTTGGATAAAACATTTTAGGATTTGAAGTATATTCTAGAGGGTGAGTGTGAGCTCAGTGGCTTCAATTGTGTCCAATTCTTTGCAACTCCATGGACTGTAGCCCACCAGGGTCCTATACCCATGGGATTTTCCAAGTAAGAATATTGGAGTGGGTTGCCATTCCCTTCTCTAGGGGATCTTCTTGGGCCAAGAATTGAACCTGGATCTCCTGATTTGAAAGGCAGACTCTTTACCACTGAGTCACCTGGAAGCCCTCTATTTCTTCTGTTTTGCTAATTTCCTCATCTTTTCTTTATAGTGTTGGGCTCAGAGCAAAGAGTAAACTCATTTGTTAGAATAGAAAAAGGAAACCACAAAGAATAACCTACAGGCAATGGAAATAAAAATAATCCATTCTCTTAAAGCACTAAGAATGATTTTATATTTTTTCATGGAGACTATACTAACATATATATTCAGTAAGATATAACTATCTCCCTTTTTCCTACGAAAAGATAAAAATAATACAAGACAGGAAAGGAAAAGGAAAGTGAAGTTGCTCAGTCTTTGCGAACCCATGGACTGTAACCTACCAGGCTCCTCCAGCCATGGGATTTTCCAGGCAAGTGTACTGGAGTGGGATACCCTTTCCTGCTCCAGGGGAATCTTCAGGGATCAAACCCGGGTCTCCCACATTGCCCACAGATGCTTTACCATCTGAGCCACCAGGGAGACTATACAAGACAGAGGGTGAATAAATCTCACAACCTTCAAAATGGTACTGAAAATATTCAATAGTAGGGAATATATAGTTCAGATAACATATCATATGGTGTGTGTTATCTCTATTGTATTGAGTCAGACTCTCCATGTACCCAATTGACAGTTTGGTTCAGCCCGCTAGGAAGAACTATTCCTTCCTTTTCACAACTTTCACAGACTCTAGTTTACTTAGTCATAATCTCAAAAGTTTTTGATTGGTGCACTATGCCCTGAAATCCTATTCTCCAATATGTAATTATGAAGTCAATCATTCGCAGACTATAAAGCCAACATGTCCCTTTATTTTATCTTTGTTGTTCCTTCCCTCTACACATTCCATGAATCAGAAGTATTTTGATTTGGGATGAAATGTTAGCTTTCTCAATGGACATCCTGCTTTTATTCTAATCCCAAATTTCCCCCAAACATCTTTTCTAAATCTGCTCCTTTTATTTTTTGCACTTGAACCATGCTGTAATCAGATCTAATTAATTTCTATCCATTATGCTGGTCAGTTATTTATTTTAATCTATGCTGTGTTCAATGCTAAGCTCTTTAGGGACTGCCAAGAAACAAAGCAGGAGTGTGAGTTCTACACTTAGATATAAAGCCATACAATATCAACTAATATCCTCATTTTTTCCTCTATACTTTCCATATTTGTACATAAATTTATACTCCTTTCATTAAACTGCTAAAAAAAAATTTTTGTCTTTAACTGACTTGGCTGTATGTAAAGTATCCATAGCTATGGTACATAATGAAACAGCCTTCTATTTAGAGATCCCAGAAAAATCTACATGCAGGGGAGTTCATTTTTCGAACACAGTGTTAAGAGTATAATAAGCAGAAAACAATCTTCTGGGTAATACCAAAGTTTACTTAAACAGATTGATAACGTACTCACCAAAAAAACAGCAGGCTCAGTTTTTACAGTTTGTTCCCTTCTGAATGACTTACCCACCAAGCAAGATAGTACAATTACCGGTCTTCACTGTAAATGCCTGGACCCCCTGACGGGCTCTGATAGGAAATCATCCAGTAAGAACAATGGCATTTCTCTTCATATCTCAGTGCATAGTTTTTGTGGCTGTCAGAAAACATACACAGTTCTTTAAAATCAAGGGGAAAAAGGAGGTACATATAGAGAAAATAATGTTTAAAAAAGCTCATGATTGTTTTCTCCAGCCTTAATTTTTCTGTTTTCCAAGCAGACCTCTTTGCAAACCCATTTCTTGATGCCCATTGATAAGGTTGGCCAATTGAAATGTCTTAATCAGAAGTAACTGGTCCCACAAAACCCAACAAGATTTCTGTAGCAACAGCTATGACCTTTCACTCTTTCTTTCTGGTTTCAAAGCTGCCTTTAGTGGTCATTCAAATCACGAAAGTGTTAAGTGGGAATAGTCGTAAATCAGCTTTTTAAAGTCTGCTGCCAGCATGAACTCTGTATGTCTAAAAGGGGAGGGGGAGATTTAAGGCCACATTCAAGAGGACTTCACAGCTGTTAAAGCCAGCTTTCTGGGGATCTGGTAATTCTACAACGTGATGGTCTTTTTTAAAAACCTACTTGTCCAAATATAGGGCAAATACAGAGGGCATAGGGGGCTCAATGGTAAAGAATGTGCCTGTCAATGGAGGAGACGCAGAGATGCAGGTTCAATCCCTGGGTCAGGAAGATCCCCTAAGAGCAGGAAATGGCAACTCACTCCAATATTCTTGCCTGGAAAATTCCATGGACAAAGAAATTTGGCAGGTGACAATCCATGGGTTTTCAAGGAGTCGGACACGAATGAGCAACTGAGCACAGCACAGCCACGCAAATAAGTTTAGAAATAATTTTTTAAAGTAAATTTGGCCAAATGAGTAATTGGGCATATCTAAAACAATTGTTTATTTAAATGAAGTCTTCTTTTCTGGAGGACACATTTTACATTATAGCATGCCTCAGCCAGTATAAGTGGAGAGCCAGATTATGGTGTCTACCACATCTCCAGACACACATATAGCTGAATATGGCAAAATTTCTCTAAAACAAGGCTGGTCAGACATTTAGTAGAAAAGGCAGCTGTCTACACGATACATGTTGAGAAATAGTGAAAAGCATTTCTGCCAAAAATATCTGTTCCATTTCCCCCACGTTCTTATTACCATTTTTCCTGTAACATTTAGAATTCTAATCACTGGTTATTATTTTTACACATCATTAAAAATCTTTACCAGAAAGCAAGGATATTATCTACAAAGACACTAATAAGTCATTAACACCTTACCTTGAATTAAATCAATCAGATCATACAGAGAGTTTACTTAAAGGACCTGAGGGAGTATAACACCAAACAGGTAATTTTGACAAGTGAAGGGGTTTTAAAAAGACAAATGTTAGACTCTTTTATAAGAGCCCTAAAACACCTGGAGGTTTGTCAGGGGAGGCAGAATTGCAGTGAGTCATAATCACCAGGTTAGAGGAGGTATGGAAAGGAGAAAACCTGTGACATCTTTTCTCTCCAAACAAACTAATATAAAACCTGAGTGCAATTGTCAGTTTTTGAAACACAATAATAGTATGTGATTTATACTCTCCATCTAAATGATACAAGATTTAGCTACAACTTGCAATACTTTATGCCTAATACCAATTTTGAGTGAGGTATAAATTTCTCAGCACTAGCACTTGCCCCATCGTAGTCTGAACCAGAGTGTAGAGATTCAGCAAACACACATTAGCATTTGACAGTGAGACTCAAGTTACGTGAAAGACTTGTGTACAATGCCACCAGTCACATTAGTCATAAAAATTATATGGTCAATTACTGAATGATTAAAGTTGCATCCAGAGAGTTCTGAGACAAGCGAGTAATGTCAGTTACAGCGCATGCACGTGTGTGTGTGTGTGTGTGTGTGTGTGTGTGGTAAGGGGAGGATATGCAACATAATGGAGGATTTGATGGAAGTGACTAATTCAGGCATGTGATCCAACAACCCTGGCAGGTAATCTTGTTCTAACACACAGACACACCCTCACTCATAGCTGAATGCTCAAGTCTTTTAGACTGTTGGCCTATAATCACATACATCACTCTAGTATTCAATAAAGAAGACTTCAAAATAATAGCATTTTATTGAAAATTACACTAGAGGAAATTCTCAGAAATAAATTAGTGATAAAAGAATGAAGCTGTTAAACGAATATATTTTTCATGCTTCAGGGCTATGTGTTTAACAGTTTTCGAACCGTTCATTTATATACATTAAAAAAAACCACCTAAGTTATTATCTCCTAGAGTGGAAATAGATATTTAATTGAGTGGAGGAAATGAAAGTCGCTCACTTTTAGATATGGCAACTATTTAAAAATATTTCTGTAAAATGCTTCCTAGACCACCATTGGCCCAAATTCGTGGCAAACATTCCCGTGTGTATATATAGCTGTTTTTATAAATGTCATTCTGTAAGAGCTAACTCCTTCAAAAACATGTTTATCCTAATTAGGAAAGTCAACAGACTTCTAATAAGAAGAAATGGGTATTTCTCTCTGTGGTATCAGAGGCATCAAAAGATCCAGTTCTTGCCAAACCAATCTTTCTTCCTGCCTGCCTTTCAGACTCAGGTGACTGTAGACAGCTGAGCAGGCATTTTCCCCAAAGTCTCTATTGACCTGGCTCCAATCTTTGCTCTGTCCTGCATCCCTCTCTCTGTGTCACTCTTCCTGTCTGAGTTTGTTTTTTTTTTTTTTTGCCTTGGGAAACCTAGGGATATTCATGGCACTGAGGCAAATAATGTGGAATTAAAAACTAAATTCTTGAGGCCTTATCCTAGCAACAAGACCATCACCATCTGTTCAGAAGACAAGCCAGCTATTATCCACTGCATTCTTTATACAAACTCCATCACCTGTGAGGGGGAAAAAACTTGCCCCTTCTTGGGTTCTCTCTTTGTCACAGGAAAAAGAAATCTGTTTCCCTGTGATGCAGTAAAGCCTAAAGAAAGCAAACAGGATTGGAAGTACTTAGGACAAATTTAAAGAAATCTACCCAAAGGCCCTATACAGTCAGTCCAAAATGTCTGATAATTGTCATCTGTGCATAATAAAACCTGACGAAGATATTGTTTGACGTCTCTCAGTAGCTACTAAATTATTTAAATTAGAAAATAACAAATGAAGTGTGTGTGTCTGTATTTTGGTAGTAAAATGATTGTCATAGTCTCTCCTTTATTTTTAGCTTCAAAGATTTTATTCATTTCACCTTTCAAAAACTACAGCAAAATTTATGTTTTGGAAGTGGCATTAAAATGTTATTTCAGTACTTCAGGGTAAGAATCCATACATTTAGATACCTAGTTTAGTCCAGGATGAAAATTTTTCCTTGAGAAATGTTTAAAACAGTAGACAGTAACTCAGTGATATTTTGTGCAACAGAATTATATTATTAGGAATACAGAGTCTGTTTCCTCTTCTAAAATAGTCCAGTACAAAGGAAGACAATATCTGTAGATAGAATATTTGAAAACCCCAAACAGCATCCAAAGTCCAGATATATGATATAATTCCATATTATTTTCTTTGTAGAAAGAAATACACATGGAGATACAATCCAATACATTAAAAAAGAATAGATTTAATGGCTCTCTACCTGGCGCCAAGCATTATATAATGTGCTATTGAGTATTTTTTAAAATTTGACATGATGTTTATGAAAAATATATCGACAAATAGAAGTGAGAGTGAAAGAGTTGATCAGTCGTGTCTGACTCTGCAACCCCATGGACTGTAGCCCACCGGGTTCCTCTGCCCATGGAAATCTCCAGGCAAGAATACTGGAGTGGGTAGCCATTCTCTTCTCCAGGGAACTTCTCCATGCAGGGGTTGAACCTGAGTCTCCTGCATTGCAGGCAAATTCTTTACCTTCTGAGCCTCCAGAGAAGCCCCAACAAATAGAAAGTGTCCCTCAGTGTCCCTCAAAGCCTAGAAATAGTACTTCTATAATTATAACTAACATTTGGTTGGTGATTATTACCTTATAATCCATCCATCTTTTCTATATTATCTCGTTTGGTCCTGATCTAGCCAAGAGTCTGTGATGCTGGCTGAGCNGTCTCCTGCATTGCAGGCAAATTCTTTACCTTCTGAGCCTCCAGAGAAGCCCCAACAAATAGAAAGTGTCCTTCAGTGTCCCTCAAAGCCTAGAAATAGTACCTCTATAATTATAACTAACATTTGGTTGGTGATTATTACCTTATAATCCATCCATCTTTTCTGTATTATCTCGTTTGATCCTGATCTAGCCAAGAGTCTGTGATGCTGGCTGAGCAGAGTCATCTTTATCACCCACTTAAAGATGAGGAAACCTAAATTTAGACAGGTGTGCTGGTTTTCCCCTGGTTCCCTAAGAATCCAAAATCTACTTCAACCAAATCTAAAACTAAACTCTTTTTTTTAAGGCATTATTTATAGTTGTACCATCAGAAATAGAACACAAATAATGTGAAGATTCAGGCTAAAGCAACAATAGCTCTTCATTCTCTGGAACAGATTACTGATATGTTGGCTGATGTTCAAAAATATCATTTGTGTTGTACCTAGGCTCTGTTTTCATGAGTCAGTGCCCAAAGTTGTCTGTAAAATAAAAACTGAAATAACCCATGTGACTGTTAATTATCTTCCTTTTTAAATTACACCTTGGATTCCAATCATCTGCACATTGGGCACTAAAAATTTCCTACATGTTTCCCACATTGCTTTTGCTAAAATTTTCCTAGTCAGAGCCACAGTTGAAAATCCGTGCCAATAAGGTAGGGATTCTGAGAAGCAGCTGAATCATTCTTTTTATCCCATCTGTGAATATGCTGGATCTGAAGGGAATAAAATCCAAATAGTTGGCTAATTTTAATGGATGGAAGTAATACATCTGTCTGGTTGCAGCATATCAGATGAGGACAAAGACACACATAAATATGGTAACCAGATAAGATATAGGAGAGCTAGGTCATAGAAGGATACTTTATCCCATAGACAGGTATTCAGATGGTGAAGCATAAATTATTATGTGTCATAATAATTGCCTCTAGTCAATTAGAGCCACTTAGTTATACAAAAATATTATGAGATATTTATCAGGACATAGTACAAAGATGTGCAGGAAAATAGATTTCACAAATATGTAACATGGGATGTTAACTGAGTAATATGTCTTTAGTAATGCTGTCAACTCAGTTTCAAGTCTACAAGAAAATACTTTTTCAAAAGACTAATTTTCCCAGAAAAATACAACTAATACAAAAACAATTATACAGAATCATTATTCCCAGCCTTTATTTTCAGATTAACTTAAAACAGGTGTTAGTGATGCTAACAGCAATGTTTTGATCCCCATGTGGCCTGGTGACCTCACTTTCTCTGTTCCTTGAATAGAGAACATAGCCTTTCCTTCTTAGTTCCTTATAAACACATGCTGGCAGTCACAAAGGAGAATTTCTGAAAGGGAAAAATAGCAGGATCAGCCAGCAGACTAAGGAAATGGCATATATACTCCCCAAAACTGATCATAGTTTATAAACATCTATTCACTGAAAAGATTTGTTTTAACTGGAGTGACCAACAATTCAGGTTTGCCTAGGACTTGAGGGAGTTTCTGTGATGAATTTTCTGTGCTGAAACCGGGAAAATCACAGGCAAACTTCAGTGAGTTGTTGACCCTACTTAGCTGTGAGATAAATTGGCTTGCAGTTTAATTTGACCACTACTCATAGTCTTTTAACATTCCTTTACAAAACATTTTAGGAAAATGGGACTGAAAAGATCCAGGTTTCTATTTTGAGAACCAAGAGCTCTAAAATGCACTTCAGTAACAGAAATCTGGAGTTTCAAACTTCTTAATTTATGCAGGCAACTTTGTGAGTTCTGCCTACGCTAAGACCATTGCTTGCCTTACTTCATTGACTCATCTTGTGCTACAATCAAGAGTTATCTTGCCTTCCTTGTCGTCTGCCTACTGCTGAGTTATCCATTCATCCTATTATGCCTCTGTTCCCTTTACTAAGCCTGAGAGCCTGATAACTTGTTAATGATGTGAAACAACCAAAAACCTATCCCCATCCCACCATTTTTTAATAGCAGGGAAATGCTTCCCTACTCTTTTAAGGAAAGAAAAATGATTCAATAGATTACATTAGCGGTTGTCAGGGCACAAACTCATTACACTGTAAATTAATTTGTGAGAGGGGTGGAGGAGAAAAGTATCAAGAATTTATGTCTTTACTTGCTTTGAGGTAACTAAATGGTTAGTAAAAGAAAGTTTATCTTTTAGAAAAATTCCAACAAGTAAATAGAGCAAGAACAATGGAATTAGAAAAATCACCAGCTTGCAACCCCGAAAGTAATGATGGATACAGGCAATGATCATCAGTGAATGGAAAATCATTACTGAAAGATTATTGAAGAACTTTAAAAAGCTGACATGACTTTTCAGGTTTAGAATCATTTCAAACAGGGCACCTGGTCATTACATGTCTCACACAAAAGGCATACACTGAATCACATGTGAAATGTTCTAGAATGAAACTAGTTGTAGCAAATGCCTCTGGTGCTCACATCCCAGCCCTCTGCCCACCTCTGATCTCAGCTGCAGGTCTGGGGAATGGTTCCAATTCACCGTGTGCAAGCACCAGCTTCCACAGAAACCTTCAACCAAGAGGAAAAGGAAGCCAGTGGTGAGCTTGAGAGGTGCTTCCTAAACTCCCCAGAGGTCCCCACTGAACAGAGCTCTGCTGTCTATAGCTGTCACCTTGGTAACACAACCTTAAATGGTCTTGTTCTTCCTGGCCCACTCTCGCTACTCCTCTGTCCTATCTTCTGGAGTCACTTTCCAAATAAACTATGGGCTCTGGCACTGGGATCCTTCTTTGCAAGCCATGCTTTCAAGAGAGCTTTAGTTAAGTTGTTGATGAAACCTATACCGAATTATCTATTTATAGGAAATACAGGAGATAGAGGAACAAGATCACTGTTGACTCAAGGGATGTCCAATTTTCCCAGGATGGATGACTGGTATTTCAAGCAAATAGAATGCCTGAAAATAAAGGATAGAAGGGAGGGAGAGAAGAAGGACAAAGGAGAGAAAGAGAGGAAGAAAGAAGCCTTTTGCAGACAGAGATTTACGTGACCAGCAAGTAGAGTATTTATGTGAACTCTGTTGAATCCAGATTTGAGTAAACCAACAATAAAAAAAAATTATCTTGAAAATAAATGGAGGAATTTGAATACAGAATTGGGTGGTATTAAGAAATATTTGTTAATTTTCTTAGGTTGATTAGCAAAGTGAAGTGGTTATGTTTAAAAAATGCCTTATAAAATGAAATTCATACTAAAGTATTCATCGATCAAATCATGATATCTTGTCTGGAATTGTTTAAAAATACTCCAACTAAACAGCTTGGGCAGCAAGGAGATCAAACCAGTCAATCATGAAGGAAATCAACACTGAATATTCATTGGAGGACTAATGCTGAACCTCCTATACTTTGGCCACCTTATGCAAAGAACTAACTCATTGGAAAAGACCCTGATGCTGGGAAGGATTAGGGCAAGAGGAGAAGGGGATGAAAGAGGATGAGATGATTGGATGATATCACTGACTCAATGGACATGAGTTTGAGCAAACTCCGGGATATGAAGGATAATTCATAGGGTTGCAAACAAACACAACTTAGAGACTGAACAACTCCAGCTAAAAAGCAGGAATTAAGTGAGAATAGGTGGAATCAGATTGTTAAAATGAATTGTTGAAGATGGTAATGGAAATAAGGAATCATTATCACTATTATTCTCTCTACTTTTGTTCATGTTAAAATTGTATATAATGAAAAGTTAGGAAATAATNGGAATTAAGTGAGAATAGGTGGAATCAGATTGTTAAAATGAATTGTTGAAGATGGTAATGGAAATAAGGAATCATTATCACTATTATTCTCTCTACTTTTGTTCATGTTAAAATTGTATATAATGAAAAGTTAGGAAATAATTAATGGTCTGAAACACCCTGAATTCAAATGTGTGAAATAACATCAACTCTAATTTTGAAAGTGAAAGTTCATCACACAGTCATGTCCGACTGTTTACAGTCCCATGGACTGCAGCCTGCCAGGCTCCTCTGTCCATGGAATTCTCCAGGCAAGAGTGCTGGAGTGGGTTGCCAATTTCCTTCTCCAGGGGACCTTCCCAACCTGGGGATTGAACCCAGGTCTCCTGCATTGCAGGCAGATTCTTTACCACTAGAGCCACTGGAGAAGCCTAATTTTACTTGTACTTTAGAAAGTGCGGGCACCACAGTGATACTACCATGGGACGAAACTCAGTAATCCCAACATTTGTCTGTCGCCTCCTTTGTTACCAGGCGCATATTTCAGTGTAAATTATTTTGTCACTGGTTTGCATACTCTAGAGACTTCTTATTACAGACCAAATGTTTGTGTTTTTCCCCAAAATTCATATGTTAAAATCCTAACTCCCAAAGTGATGAGAGAGAATTAGGTCTAGATGAAGTCATGGGGGTGCAGCCCCCATAATGGGATTAAGGAAAACCAGAAGTCTCTCTCTGCGTGTGACACACAGCAAGAAAATGGCAGTCTGCAAACCAGGAAGAGCCAGCTTCCTCACCTTATTATGAAGAGAACCTGCTATTATCTTGACCTTGGGTTTCCCAGCCTCCATGCCTGTGAGAAATGTCTATTTTCAAAGCTGGCAGCCACCTTGTCTATGGTATTTTGTTATATAAGGTGCAGTTTCTGTGTGTACTTAGGAAACAAAAATTTATTTAAATATTAGCTTAAGCTAGATATTATTAGGAAGCTATAAAGAGGAAAATGAACAACATCTTATATTTACACTTTGAAAGTGTTTCCAAATGCATTATTTCTGTTGATTCTTAAAGAATCCCCAAGAGTGAAAGTTAAATAATATGCAGCAAAATTAAATGATGGTGAATATGAACTATCTTTCTTCACAGATTTCTGCCTTGTCATGGTGAAGGGGCTTGTGTAACTAAATGAAGCTATAAGCCACACTGTGTAGGGCCACCTGAGATGGACGGGTCATAGCAGAGAGTTCTGAAAATACACGATCCACTGGAGGACGGAACAGCAACCACCCCAGTACACTTACCATGAGAACCTTATGAACTGTATAAAAGGACAAACAGATATGAAGCCAAAAGATGAGTCCCCAGGTTGGAAGATGTCCACTATGCTACTGGGGAAGAGTCGAAGAGAACTGCAAACAGCCTCAGAAAGAATGAAGCAGCTGGACCAAAGCAGAAATGATGCACGGTTTTGGATGTGTCTGGTGATGAAAGTAAAACCCGATGCTGCGAAGAACAATATTGCATAGGAACCTGAATGTTAGGTCCATGAATCAAGGTAAATTGGAGGCAGTCAAGGAGGAGATGGTAAGAATAAACATCGACATCTTAGGAATCAGTAAACTAAAATGGACTGGAATGGGCGAATTTAATTCAGATGACCATTATATCTACTACTGCGGGCAAGAGTCCCATAGACAAAATGGAGAAGCCCTCATAATCAACAAGAGTCTGAAATGCAGTGCTTGGGTGTAACCTCAAAAATGACAGAATGATCTTGGTTCTTTTCCCAGGCAAGCCACTCAATATCACAATAATTTAAGTCTATGCTCCTATCCCTGATACCAAAGAAGCTGAAGTTGATCAGTTCTATGAAGACCTAGAAGACCTCCTAGAACTAAAACCAGAAAACAGATTTTCTATTCATCACTGGGGATTGGAATGCAAAAGTCAAGAGATAACTGGTGTAACAGGCAAGTTTGACCTTAGAGAACAAAAGGAAGCAAGGCAAAGGCTAACTGAATTCTACCAAGAGAATGCACTGGTCACAGCAAACACCCTTTTTCAACAACACAGGAGATGACTTTACATATGGACATCATGAAATGGTCAAAACAGAAATCAAATTAATTACATTCTTTGTAGCCAAAGATGGAGAAACTGTATATAGTTAGCAAAAATAAGACTTAGAGCTGACTGTGGTTCAGATCATCAGCTTCTCAAAGCAAAATTCAGGCTTAAACGAAAGAAAGCAGGGAAAACCGCTAGGATAGCCAGTTACTACTGAAATCAAACCCTGTACGAATATGCAGTGGAGGTAACAAATACTTTCAAGAGATTAGATCTAGTAAACAGGGTGCCTGAAGAACGATGGATGGAGATCCATAATAATGTATAGAAGGCAGTAAAGAAAACCATCCCAATGAAAAAGAAAAGCAAGAAGGCAAAGTGGTTATCTGAGGAGGCTTTATAAATAGCTGAAGAAAGAAGAGAAGCAAAAAGCAAGGGAGAAAGGGAAAGGTGTATACAACTAAATATGGAGTTTCTAAGAATAGCAAGGAGAGACAATATGGCCTTCTTCAATGAACAGTACATAAAACTAGAAGAAAACAACAGAATGGCAAAGACTAGAGATCTCTTCAGGAAAATTGGAAATACAAAGGGAACGTTTCACCCAAAGATGGGTACAATAAAGGACAGAAATGGCAAGGACCTAGTAGACAGTGAAGAGATCAAGAAGAGATGGAAAGAATACGTGGAAGATTTATACAAGAAAGGTCTCAATGAACTGGGTTACTATGATGGTGTGGTCAGCCACCCAGAGCCAGACATTCTGGAATGTGAAATCAAACGGGCCTTAGGAAGCACTTCTGTCAATAAAGCTAGTGCATGAGATGGAATTCCAGTGGAGCCATTAAAAACTCTAAAAGATGTTGCCATCAGGGTGTTGTATTTAATATGTAAGCAAATCTAGAAGACCCAGCAGTGGCCATAGGACTGGAAAAGGTGAATCCTCATCCCAATTCTCAAGAAGGGTAGTACTAAAGAATGTACTAACTGTCGAACAGTTGCACTCATCTCCCATGCTAGCATGATTATGCTTAAAATCTTGCATGCTAGGCTTCAGCATTATGCAAACCAAGAACTTCCAGATGTCCAAGCTGGGTTTAGAAAAGGCAGAGGAACCAGAGATCAGATTGCCCACATTCACTGGATCATAGAGAAAGCAAGGGAATTCCAAAAAAAATCTACCTGTTTCATTGACNCTAAAAATCGAATTTAAAGTCTGCTAGGAAAGACATAGATCAATTAAATAATAATCAATTTAATGGTTTTAGGGGTGGGTGGGTGCTTAGAATACAATGTGTGGTCAAAAATACTCCAAAAAAATTCATTCAGTAGCCAAATCTAAACTTGTTTTGTTATTTTATCATGTTACTTTCCTTACCTGAACTGAACAGGTAAAATTATGGAGGAATACTCTTGTCAAAAACATTATTACTTTGCCAACAAGGGTCTGTCTAGTCAAAGCTATGGTTTTTCCAGTAGTCATGTACAGATGTGAGAGTTGGACCATACNTACTCCAAAAAAATTCATTCAGTAGCCAAATCTAAACTTGTTTTGTTATTTTATCATGTTACTTTCCTTACCTGAACTGAACAGGTAAAATTATGGAGGAATACTCTTGTCAAAAACATTATTACTTTGCCAACAAGGGTCTGTCTAGTCAAAGCTATGGTTTTTCCAGTAGTCATGTACAGATGTGAGAGTTGGACCATACAGAAAGCTGAGTACAGAAGAACTGATGCTTTTGAACTGTGGTGTTGGAGAAGACTCTTGAGAGTCCCTTGGACTACAAGAGATCCAACCAGTCCATCCTAAAGGAAATCAGTCCTGAGTGTTCATTAGGACTGATGCTGAAGCTGAAACTCCAATACTTTGGTCACCTGATGTAAAGAACTGACTCACTGGAAAAGATCCTGATGCTGGGAAAGATTGAAGGCAGGAGGAGAAGGAGACGACGGAGGATGAGATGGTTGGATGGCATCACCGACTCAATGGACATGAGTTTGAGTAAGCTCTGGGAGTTGGTGATGGACAGGGAGGCCTGGCGTGCTGCAGTGCATAGGGTCGCAGAGAGTCAGACATGACTGAGCAACTGAACTGAACTGAATTCATTATTGTCAAATTAATATAACTGTTTCTATTTAACCAGTCGCTATAATACCTGTAATATTACAGCTTACTATTAACAGAAAAGCAGTACCTACATCTCCTTGACACAGAGTGACCCTGCTTGTCAATTCAAAGAAAACAATGAAAGAAATCCATTTATCTGTCATTACGTATAATGATATGTAGAAAGTGAAAGCACATTTGGCAGCTTTCAGGAGCATAAGCAATTCTAAATGGACAATAGGAGTATGTGGAAGCTGTAAAAAATTCCCATTCTGTTTGAGTCATTTGACTTTTAGCTCTTTGGCAAAACCTGTTTTACAGAAAAAAAAAAAAGCATAGAAAACTCAAACTTAATACAGGTAAATTTCAGAGCTTGTTATTTGGGAAAAAAAAAAAGAATTTTGAAGAACATTTGCAATCTGCTTTTTTTTTTATTGCTGGCTCCCAAGGCAGGGCTTCCCAGAACCTTCCTTGTTAGTCCTAGGAATGATGCATCTTTTGCTCTCTCGGTAGCACCGGGTCTCACATCATCATCCGTGTGCTCATGTTTTTTTCACTGGTTTCTAAATGTGTGAGGTCAAGATCTGGTTCTACCCACCTTAGGTGCTAAAGTTCAGTAACTCTATTGAATGCTGTGATCTAATTTACAAAAATTCAATTTATACTGATGACTTCTGTGACAATATTCATTGTGTTAAGTAGAAGATGCATCAAGGTACATGGGCCAACTGTAGTAGTAAAAAATCATCACAGATGGACTGGCCCAAGGAGGGTAATGGTGATCAGGGCTGAGTTTGTATTTGGAGTTCTTTTCCCAGCTCTGAACTCCATGTTGGTACCACTTCAGATCATCATCCTATCTTTCGTTCAATGGAATTAGAATTTAATGAGTTTCCCTCTGTATGTATTGATACTGAAGACCTGGATAAAGTATCTGATTATTTTTTTTAATAATTTTAAAGTGAGATTTTACTTAAAGGAAATATCATTAAAATATAGCAGTTTATAATATTATGATAGAATAAATTCTTTGCAAAGTTTTTATTGGAAAACCCTTTGAAAAGTTTTTACTATCTATAGAAGGATGCCGGCTTAAATTTCATAGAATATTAAAACAGGAAAAGTTTTCAGATAATTTCTGGTTTAATACACTAAAGACTCAAAAAGATTAAGTGATTTTATTAATCAGCTGATAACAGATATTTATTCAGCACCTATACAAGATACTAGGAACACAAAGGTGAATAAGAACAAGAATCTGATCACAGTGAGTTTCCAGTGCAGCAAGGCACAAAACCTCCGAAAACCATGGCCCATGTCTTCCACATGTAGAGGAGATATTTACAGACTCTCAGCATTTCGGAAAAAAAATGTGGCTTTTCAATGATCATCTTGATGAGCATATTAGTATTCATGGGGTGCTTATGTCTCTCCATAGGTACCATTGTTGTGGAACATATTCCATCTGAAAAGAAATAACCCCCTGACGGGTATGCATTTTGAATCTAAATAGCACCCTTTCTTTTTGAAATTTTAATTTTTGGAACTTAATAGAGAGTCTACTGGTACCAGAAAGACTACATCTCCCCAAAATCATCTTCAAGTAGCTATAGAATCCCAAAAGGCTAATGAGTTTTTCAGAGTTTCCCTAGTTATGTAGAGGAAATCATTAGTAACTTAAGACAGAAATAAAGAAATCATCTAATTAACGTATTCAGAGTTGAATCTTAATGTCCAATTATTCTCTTGATTTAACACAACCTAGTAACAACATAACATAGTCAGCAACATTGTATTAATGTTGGAAGAATTAACAGAAACATAGCCCTGTGGGGGAAGGAAGAATATTTTCTAATCCTTTCCTTTTCTCCCATACAATAAGCAAATCTTCCGCTTAAGTTAATCATGTTTTAAAAAAAGAAAAACAAGTAACCCTACAGAATTAACCTGAAAAAAATGTTGTGCTGAAAAGTCAGAATTATATTAATTAAAGCTTATAAAATATAATTTAAACAAAGGTCAGTCTGTTCAACTCCTTAAATATGAACAAATGATTTTTCTATCATTCATCATAGTCTCCTAGTTCAGATCTATTGGTTGATTAAACCAATATCTATTTTAAATGTTTAATTTCCATATTTTATAAATGGCCCAATATTAAATAATACAAAGAGTAAAAAGCTAAAGTGCCGCTATCATCACATCTATATTTGTGCTTCTGTTTCTTGAAAGGATGAAAATTAAGGAAGATTTTTTTTAATATTTTAGTATTTTACATTAAATAATATAACAGAGAGTGGTAATAAAAAATTGAGAGTATTACCTTTGTATACAGTACAAATTTGTACCAATGTTTAACCCTTAGTCTCCCAGTTTTCCTCTACAAAAAAGAAAAAATTCCATCCAATTGTTTTCAGTTCTTTCAAAATTAAAAGTTCTTATGTTTTAAATATTAATACTTCATAAAATGCAATAGCCATATAACTGGCTTTATTTTAAAATCATTAACTACATCTCACATTCCCTCATTAAAATATTAAACTAAATAAATTTGTTAAGATACATTTCAATACTGCTTTAAATGTTCATCAAAGATAAACATATTCTCTGGTTATTTTAAAAAACTGTTTATTTGTCTTTGGCTGTGCTGGGTCTTCACTGCTGCACGTGGGCTTTCTCCAGTTGTGGTGTGTAGGGGTACATTTGCTTCTCATTGTAGCGGCTTCTCTAGTTGCAGTCCACAGGCTCTAGGTGTTCAGTTTCCAGTAGTTGTGGCTAATAGGCTCTAAAGCACAGGCTCAGCAGTTGTGATGCACAGGCTTTAGTTGCCCATGACATGTGTGGAATCTTCCCTGACCAGCTAAAGTTTTAAGCAAATTTCTATCTGCTTTGCCTCATCAGTAAGCTCAAGACTTGTTTTTAGTAGAATTCATTTCTAATTTCACTAGCTAGAGTCATGGGTACATTTGAAATGACTGATTTGTAAGTATATGTCTGAATAGTCTGTATCCATAAAGAAATAGTATTAAGCTTGCAATATACATACAAGAACCCGTTCTAGGTACTGGATTCAGTTCAGTTCAGTTTAGTCACTCAGTCATGTCCGACTCTTTGCAAGCCCATCAACTGCAGCATGCCAGGCCTCCCTGCCCAATACCAATTCCCAGAGTTTATCCAAACTGATGTCCACTGAGTCAGTGATGCCATCCAACCATTTCATCCTCTGTCGTCCCCTTCTCATTCTGCCCTTAAGCTTTCCTAGCATCAGGGTGTTTTCCAGTGAGTCAGCTCTTTCCATCAAGTGGCCAAAGTATTAGAGTTTCAGCTTCAACATCAGTCCTTCCAATGAACACCCAGGATTGATCTCCTTCCGAATGGACTGGTTGGATCTCCTTACAGTCCAAGGGACTCTCAAGAGTCTTCTCTCTAATACCACAGTTTAAAAGCATCAATTCTTCAGCACTCAGCTTTCTTTATAGTCCAACTTTCACATCCATACATGACTATTGGAAAAACCATCGCCTTGACTAGACAGACCTTTGTTAACAAAGTAATGTCTCTGCTTTTCAATATGCTATTTAGGTTGGTCATAACTTTCCTTCCAAGGAGTAAGTGTCTTTTAATTTTATGGCTGCAATCACCATCTGCAGTGATTTGGGAGCCCCCAAAAATAAAGTCTGACACTGTTTCCACTGTTTCCCCATCTATTTCCCATGAAGTGATGGGACTGGATGCCATGATCTTAGTTTTCTGAAGGTTGAGTTTTAAGCCAACTTTTTCACTCTCCTCTTTCACTTTCATTAAGAGGTTCTTTAGCACTAAATTAGATACCAAGAATTACAATCTCTTTCCAAACTAAATTCAAGAAATGGAATCTGACTTTGAGAACCATAGAGTCTAATTGAAGAGATTATAGTCCGTGCAGGCAACATATATATGGCATTGTTATTAGTAATCACTGGATAAGCAGAAATGTAAGAATTCAAAGAGAAAATGACCACTATACACTAATTGTCAAGATGTGTGGAGTTTTTTTTTCTTTTAGAAAAATAGGGTTTAAACTGGCCTCAAAATATGTGTAAGAGTAAGATGCACATTTAAAAACAGACAGAATCCCAGAGGCATGAGGAAAGAGATCTAGAATACTTCTACAGGACAGTGAATGAGCATTGTATCTGAAGTCCAAAATTATTAAATGGGCATAATGGGAAATCAGGCTAGAAAAACAGTTTAGGAAAGCCAAGTTAGAGAATTTAGTCATTATGTGTCAGCAAGGTACCATTAGGGATGACTTTTGATGAGAAATGATATGATAAGTAATTATGTTTTATGAAGATTACTTTGGGGAATTTGTTTTCATCTAATCATTCATGCTTCCATTCATTCAACAAATAGTGATTCAAGCTCTAAAATATTCAGGTATTCTACTATAATTAGAAGCAAAGACAAGCAAGATATATTTCTCACCCTCAAGATGCTTCTATCCTAGAGAAAGAAATGCCATTGATTGTGATGTGTGGCATGGTACAGCACCACCCTGAATACTATGGATGTTGAGAAGAAAGACTTCCAGATAATTCTTGTGATCGGAGAGAGAGATAATACTTGGGATCCTGGCAGAGCCAATTCTGGAACTACGACTTGAGATATCAGTATGAGTTACTTACATGACGTGGAGAAGAGGAGGGAATGAAGACACTTAAGCACATGGGCACACTTCATGCTCCATAGCATGATGGAGCCATCTCTTTGTTGCCCAATGGCCCTTCTGTGATTTCAGCTACAGCTGTAATACACAGTTCTGTGCAGACTCAGAGGTGACATCCCGCTCCAACACTTCACACTTAAGGGCCTTTTCTCGAGTTCTTGAAGTCACTTAGCTTCTGAACAAATGCAGCCTGAAAGGGTTGGGGTGTTATACCCAAAGATAGCCTTCAATCAGGGGAGAGGGGAGCAAGAGATGGGAGAACGACTCAGCTGCCTGTTCTTCTGACAATTCAGATAGTGTGACAGGCTTCTCAGAGGTTTCCAGGAATGAGTCTCTGTCGCTCTGTATAGGACTTCACTGACATACCCTGAAAAAACACCCCTCACTCTGCTCCTCCTCCCTCCTTTCTGCTTCCTTATACAGCCACCCAAATAAACTCCCTGCTACCAAGTCCTTGCCTGAGGAGACTCAAAAAGAGACAAAACTTTCTTATTCAAGGTAACTGTAGAGACATGGGTAGCAATAATGAGAGGGGTCACTGTGGATGGAGGATACTTGTTTTCCAAACTAGAGGGAACTTTGCGTGTCATGCTCAAAACTTTGAATTTTATCCAAAAAGTTATAGAGAATACTGAATGATTTTAAACAAGAAAATAACATGTTTAAACTCTTTGTTTTAAAAGATCTCCCTGGCAGCAGTGTAAAGAGTATGAATTGCAACACCATAGATGGAGAGTTGAGGTCTGATTTAGAGACAGTACTATTATCCAAGGAAGGTATTTTGAGTCTTAATTAAGGAATTAATAGTAGGGATGCTAGGAATGAAAGTTAGAGTTGAAAACCATTTGCTTTCAGCACTTGGTTGGATGTGTGGAGTGAAAGAGAAGGGAGTCTGTGCTTTGGGACAGTGTCTGAGTAGCAACACCATTTGTTCAGGGACAGAATACAGTAGCAGTAGGTTGTGGGAGGCGGGTGGAATGAGTCCATTTTTCAGCATGTTAATACAAGGGCTTGGGGTAAAATTCACATGGAGAGATAGGTAGAGAGGTTTCTCTTGGTAGAGGTTTGGATCACAGACATATGCATAGGTTGAACAGGCTTGTGTTAGGCCCTGTGATAGGTTCTTTTACATATGACTTCACTTAACCCTCACGGTACACTTAAAATGTGGATTATTTTCATAACTTTGCATTGGAGAAAAAGATTCAGAAAGGTCATTTAATTTGTTTAGGATCACTCAGCAAACGAGTACCGGTGAGAGTATTTGAACCCAAGTCTGAAAGTTTGAATAATGCTTTTACACCATGTCACTCTGGCTCCACCATACTGATTATAACACCATCATCATCTTGAAATAGCTGATGATGGTAGAGCTACAGTTTTCAACTCCAGCAGATAATAAAGATAACAGGACCCACAGGACTCACACTTGTACCGCAAATAGCTTGACAGTATGCAAAACCATGGAGCTAATCTATTACCCTACCTGCAACGAAACTCACTTTATATAGCTGTCACGCTGTTATAAATGCTTCTACCTAATACATGGGATGAAAGTAATATTATCTTTGTGAGTTTATAAAGCATGTCACCAGTTATAATTAAAGGCAAAGAAGGAAGAAAAGTGCTCATCTTAAGTAATATACTTAAGATCTACGGGATGAAGGGTGGCAAAAGATGTGTTTAACAGCACAAAGTGGTAGGTGTTATTTTCACTGGAGTGCTTCACAGAACAGATGGACTCCTAAGAGTGAAAGGGTGAGGGATCTTGTGTGTGTTCAAGAAAAAGCAGTTCTGGGTGTAAAGTGAAGGCTTGGGAGAACACACAGACAGCTCTGAGTGGGCAAAGATTCAAGACCATGGTTATACAGAAATTTAAGTTACAATTGTAGTGAGGATCAAGACTTAATAAGAAATAGAGAGAATATATAGAGAAAAATTGGCTATATGTACATACATGTAGTGCATATATGTACATGGGGACACATACTAACAGAGACTTCTAAAGACAAAATCATAAAATATTCAGATTGGAGAAGATCTGGCAGAGTCTTGTAATTCACAAGTCCTACTTCCACCCTCATTCTGCACAGGAAGAAATAAATGGAAAGGTTAAGTGATTTTTTCCAAGATTTAAATCCACAAATGGGCTGAGCATTTATTTGTCTCACTTAATGGATGGAGAAGCCTGGTCGGCTGCAGTCTATGGGGTCTCACAGAGTCGGACAGGACTGAGTGACTTCACTTTCACTTTTCACTTTCATGCATTGGAGAAGGAAATGGCAACCCACTCCAGTATTCTTGCTTGGAGCATCCCAGGGACGGCGGAGCCTGGTGGGCTGCCATCTATGGGGTTGCACAGAGTTGGACACGACTGAAGCGACTTAGCAGCAGCAGCAGCAGCATGGTAAACTGAAGATTTTATTATAAATGATAGTGACCTTTCCTATCCATCTTCCTATGTACCTTCCTATGCGTGAATCTTATAATACATGATTCTATCTTAAAATGTAGTCTTGTAATATTCTTGAAACAATAGGATCACCAAAGAGATGCAGCAAAATCCATGGGATTTGTGAGATACTTATTGAGTTTTGTTGTTGTTGTCGTTGTTAGTATTTTTAATCAATCATGTGAAGTTAGTTTATGATCAATACTTCTTGGCCATAAACCTAAAGGATAAATATCTATAGAATTTCTGAAGTTCTATGGAATTATAGCTCTCTTAAATGGAAGTATCCTATTATTTTATAATCATTTTGAAGATAAAAAAGATAATATTAACTGAAAGGTTTTTAATTTCTTCATGTAACTTGTGGTTCTCAAGCTTCAGGGAGAAGCACCAGAAGCACCTGGAGGTTAACACACATAACACTGGGTCTCACCCCAGTGTGCATGGTTCAGTAGGTCTAGGAAAGGCCTAGAAAATCTGCATTCCTCACAAGTTCCCAGTGGTGTCAATGTTGCTTGTCCAGAGACCTTCATCTGAGAACCACTGCACTAATTAGATCATAAACAACCTGTGGATAGAAACTGTGTCTCACTCATTTCTGTAAGCTTAGTGTCTACCATAGTAGAAACTCAACAAATGTTTATAGGAATGAATAAATGACTAAGTGATTATATAAATGATGTCACTAAAAATGTTAGCTAATTTGGACTATTAACTGCCCAGCTTAAGAGTCTTCTTGTTACTCCCACTTATAAAGAAATTAATAAATCAAGAAAATATTAAGTAATTGCTGTCCCATTTGCTGAAAATGGAAAAGCTGAACTCTGTGTTGTCATGGATACAGAATTCTATTTTCAGTACTAGTCTTGTCCTACTTGTTAATGACTGTTACAGTAACCAATAGGAAAATAACACTTCACTCACCACATTTCATTAAACTTAACACTTCATATTAAGCTTAATGGGACAATAAGAACAAAGTTCTATTTGCCAATTGTTTACAGAATTCCACCATTTCCCTGTAGTTAGTGACTTAGACAGCATCAATCTTTATGAAAATCTCCCCAAATAAAAAGGAGATAGGAAAATAAAAGCTTTCTATTTGACTTAATAATAATGACCTCTGGGCCGGACATTTCCTGACATTTAACCAATAGTCAAATTAAAAGACTCTACTGTCTTTGATTCAGGGTCTCTGCTTCTACCACAGACTATTACCTTGCAGGAAATGCCCTTACTTTAGAACATTATAAATTTCATAGAAGAGAGAGCAAAATAATATGAATTCTGAGCACCAGGACCTTAAATACTTGTATTGTAAAAGGATAAAAGCAAAATATGGTGGAGAAAAGACAAACTAATTTAACTTGAATAAAATCCTTCACAGTTTGATCTTGATGCCAATCACAATGAAATAATAACCTTAATCATTGCAACCTGGAATCATGTTACTGTATTTCCAAGGAAAATTGCACTGTGAGGGTAAAGAGCTTCCTAATGCATCAGGAGAGGACTGATTATAAACAAACAGTTCAGGCTCCAGCAGAAAAAAAAGAGATAATTAAATATATTTAATGATGCATACGTCTGAGCAAAAGATCAAGGAAATATTGGAAAATATACTCATTTAGAAGTCAAGGGGAATAAATAGGGTAGGAGAAAAGGACAGATAACTCAGAGGGACTGAATAAATCTCAGATAGGATATTAAAGACTGGAAACAGATGTTTATATTAAACTGCCAATGGAGTGATGAAACCATACAGATTGCGGTACCAATTTAACTGGAAAAAACTATGGCGAGCAGACAGAGATTTGAGTTGGAGCTCTATTTTCCACCAGTCAACTAAAGGAGGTGACTGCTGCCGCTACTGCTAATGATGAATACCATATGCTGCAAGAGACACAGCCAGTGTGCTCTGCTGTGTGTGTTGGTTTGGGAAGATATGTGTACTTTTCTTTCTCTGATACAAAATGAGTGCAACTTCAAATAGCTGCATGCAAAATGCCTGAAGAGGAGCTCATATCACTTCTCATTGAAAAAGTTAAGTGAATCATTTAAAATTTTTTTCATCTCAATACAATAATTCAGCTAAAATAGTTTTACCTGATATAGCCATGATATTGCCCTATTTTTATTTTTTTAATAGAGAGGAAGGCCTACCACAGAATAACCATATAGTCAAATAGTCAAATGTGATATTAAAAAACAGGAAATTTGCTGCTGACAGGCTTCTTTGAGTATGTATACACACACTCTCTCTCTCTCTCTCTCTCTCTATATATATATATATATATAAACATATAAGGTTTACTTCTTGTATCAGCTAAGAAAGGATCCAAACTTGTACTTTCATGATAAATTTCATTTCATATTGAAAAATGTCAATTTCTCAGTTTACAAAAAGCAATCTTCAAAAAAAGAAAATACTGGAATTGGCAATTTGGAGTTGGCTCTTTTCTTTAAGAAAAAACTATGGTCCATATGCAAGGCTAAAATAAGCAAACGGGCAAGGTTGAAGAAAAAAGGAGATGAAAATTGGTGCATAAATAATATTATTTTCTTTAATGAAAGCAGCTGTAATTTCCTTAATTCTGAGGCAAACACTTGGTTAACCTGATCAATTCAGCAGGAGAGAAAAAAAAAGAAAAAAGAAAGTCTTGGTTATCTCCTTTCATATCTGACATGACTATTGATCTGAATTTTTTATGTTCCCATCATTATCTTAATGCCATATAGACATGGTCTAAATGTTTGTTGTTGGCTTTTTGTTTTTTGGTTTTTTTTCCTCTAAAATTCATTAAAATATGGAGAGGAAAAAGAGAGAGCCACAGAATAACTTAAAAATATTTTGGTAGTCCTCATTAGAAAGAGTTTTAAGTACACTGGATTTTATTTTATTACATGGTAATAAAATTTGGCCAGAGGAGAGATGTTCAATCTGGAACTCCTAGGCCAAATATAAGTGCTGCAAAGTCATAACCACTGAGGCTTTGACCGAGTAGACTTGGAGCTGAGGAAAGCAGTTGCACCATAAAAACCCTCTGCGCTATTAAAGCTACTTTTTTTTTTAAAATACCCTCTGACTTACCAGCTGAGGTTCCTTTTACACTTATTATTATGGAAAGAAAAATAAGCTTCTGACTGAATGTGAACCTCCTAAAAAATATTATAAAATCAACAAACAAATAATAAAATATGCCTACTAATCTAGCTCTGTTCTGAAAAATGAAAGAAATTTTTTTAAAAGAGACAATGTATACTAGAAAAATGAGAGAAAGAAGAAAATTAACTGTTTATAGAGACATTGTGCTGCCTTTCACGCTACTGTCATTTCATTCCTTTCTATAGGCCTGGGACTTATTTTCCCTGCTGAAATAGTCTTTTGGATCTCTAATATCAAGGGCAAACGTGTTACTTGACGGCATTCCACACTTGTCTGTTGGGAGGACTTAAACCACCTGAGTCTCTCTCCTGCTCCTGGTCCAGCGCTGACCTCCATCACAGCCTAACTTTGCAGCTTCTCCGAGACTGTGCGTGACCAATCGCAGTGCCCGGTGAGCTAGCCTGAGTTCATCTTCAGATCCTTCAGAGTCATGAATCCTATTGAAATTCCTCGCAAAGCTTTCCATTCCTTGCTAGGAAGAGCAATTACTCTCTCTGGAAAACTTGCAAATACTCCCCAACCTAACAAGGGAACTGGGACTTGCTTGAGGAAGCCAGACAGACACGAGGCTCTGCTCCATCCCCCACTATCCTGCTTGGGTTCCAAGAATCAACAATGAACTAGCAAGCATGAAAAGAAATTAGAATTGTAGAAGTGCTAAAGGTATTCCTTGGAGCGGTGAGAATATTGTGTTGTCATGTAAAAGAGCCCTTGAAAGATAAAGGAACAAAGTCCAATTATTTTACTGGTTCCATGTTCATGTGAATTGCTAACTTCAGACTTTCAGTGATACCATAGTGCCTGAAATAATTAATTCACCTCTTACTTCCAAAACATGTTGGAAAATTAATTCCCAGTGCTAAGACAAATTTGGCAGCAGAACACATTACAATTTTGCAGGTTACCTGGCAGTCATTTTAAAATGTCATCTTGGGTAAAATGTAGTCTTCTATCTTCCCTACAGATGCAGTCTGTCTGATTTGTGGGCTTCATTTCTCATTATATTAAAGAAAACATGTGCTTTTTTGATGTTTTTATATAGCAATACAAGTTACTTTTCATAAACATTTATATAGATGCAAAAATATATAACTGTAAAAAGTATTAATTTATATCTACAAGTAAGCAAGAATAAATATTATATGAAAACCAATTAAATTAAACCTCATAAATAAAAGTTGGAGGTAAACTTTGATGTTATTGCATGGTTGTTTTTGAGGTTCATCATGGAAGGTACCTACGTAATAATTTAATCTCAGCATTAGGGCAGCCTTGACTGCAGTGAATTGCTTGCACTGGCAATAAACCCCTGGATTTGTATATAAAAACCTAAGAAATGAACACTGAGACACCACTACCATCTCAGTCTATAATTAGTAGCCTGTCAGACAACTAAGGAAACAAACTGAGACATAAAAACAATTACAATGGTTGAAATACTAGGTGTAATCAAATGAAAATATTTCTTCCAACACTTAAGATTTCTTTGTTAAAACTAATGAGCAAGGCTTCAGAATGCACAAACTCTGAAGGAGCCCAAATTCCTTTTGATGGGATCTCGTTTGGGCTACTTCAGTCCCAAGAAGAGGCTTTTTAGGTGAGTACTGCAGTAAAGGAAAAAAAGCCAGACACAGCTGGTTACCCTTTCCTTTGGCAAGGAACAGCAATGGCCTTACCATCCTTATGTTTATGGCAACACGAACTACTTTATTTGAAAAGTCACTCATTTCTATGATTGCAGTGGACATGTTTTCATCAACAGAGCAGTTCAGGAGGAAAAAATTATTTTATTAGCTAATTTTCCTTTCATGAATTAGGGATTTTTCTCTGCACAGAGAGAAACTTCAAACCCCTCTAGAAATGGAAGCATGCCCATGGATTGACTACTACAGATCAAGTTTCCAGTGGGCTAATAACGTGCTCCAGTGAAAACATATTTTTAATTTGCTTTTAGGGTTATTTATTTTTTTATTATTACACTAAGGGTTTATAATTTAATGTCAAACATAATTTTGCACGAATTATGTGACTGTGCTATGATGCAGTAGATAAGCTCAGTGTGCCTGGTTGGCATGGTCTCAAACGATGTTTTTGAGAAAAATGGATCACCATTTGGCAGGTTGCCAATTCCATAAACTGCTCAGTAGAACTTAAAAAGGGAAAAGTTGCAAAAAATTTTTGTGTTTGGCAAAAAATATTCCTAGTAATATTAGAAGCAGAAAAAAAAATAATTACTCTCTATTGCCATCTATTAGATGTAACATAAATTGTATAAAGCTAATTAAGAAATTAAAAGGCTTCCAATTAAAAATTGCAAAGTCATAGTCATTGTAAATTGTCAACCAGCCAAGTGGAATCATATTTTTCAATGAGAATATTTGTTTAAAAATATAGTAGTCATCATAGTGTCTCCAAGCTTTATGATCAGATTGCTGAACATTTAGGAGCCTCGACCAAGTGCCAAGCATTATGCTGGGAATGGAAGTTACACAAATAACAGCTGTACTGCCACAGCTTTCAAGAAGTTCACTGTCTAGTGGAGGAGACAAGCAGAGATGTCCTGCCAGAGTAATGCAGTAAATGTTGTAACGAAGTTATGCAGAGGGTCCTCTGGACCACAGTTAAGGGGCGTCTGGTCAAGATTTGGGGGTGGGGTGAAAGGTCAGGAAATGGCCGCATGATGAGACTGCAGAACAGATTTAGTGTTCTAAGATGGAAGACAAAGACCCAAGAGAATTAACTTTGGAATAAATATATATTTATATATCCATCCACAAGTTAAAATAAATGTAAATATAACATTTCTATGACATTAAGCCATTTTCATTATGTGTCAACTAGTCCAAACCTCACACTGACTCTGTAAGTTTAAGGATGAGAGAGAGAAATATGTTCGCTCTACAGGTAGGAAAAATAAATCCTAGAACAGTCAGTGACCAGCCCAAGGTCACCAGGGGAACAAATGTGTTGTAAGAAAGCCAAGAGCAAACTCCGGGACTCCTGACTTCCAGACCAACTGTCATGCTGGTGCACACCACTCTGCCATTATCCTGCTCATTTATCATATCATCACTAACAAAACAGCAATAATTGAACCTTTAGGCATAGAATGTGTAATTAAAGAATAATGTGAAATGTAATTTTGTCTCTCCAATTAAAACAAAAAACTTGATCAAGGTAACATAATCAGTAAGAATCCCATATATATTTTAAATGCCATCCATTTATCAACCACAAATTCTAAATCAAATCATATAGAACATGAAATCAAAAATTTTTTGTTTCCACACTATTAAATTCAAACAAATATTTTGGCAAATAAGTAAGTAAATCTGAAGGCTTAAAGCATTCCACTAGGCATCTGGCCTACTGGACAGAGTAGTCACATAAGTTATCTAACTAATTTTAGGAAAATTGCTATGATGTTAATTGGGTTTCTGTGTCATTGATCTAATTCTATCATAATGGTAAGTGAAATAACTGAATTGTGAAACTTTCAGGAATTTTTATTTTTTGGTAAATTCAATTCTCCTTGTAGACAATCTTTAGTAGCATACAGTTCTACTTTTGAGTTTCTACTCTTGCTTCAAAGTATTTACTTTTGACAATATAAGAGATGTGAACATAAAAAGCAATGACCTGACTTGGAATAACACAAGTACTTGAGGTTCTTTTCTTTTATTATTGAAGCATTTTTTTATCAAGCACAGGATGGTCTGAATCAATCTCTAACCCATACAAGAAAATAGTGACAAAATGCTTGCTTTTAAATGTTAGGGGAAAAATAGAATTTTCTCTCTACATAGAATCACAGAGTTGGTTACTAGCAATAATGACTTAGCCTATTACTTGTCTACTTGGATTACTTAGGTAATCTATTGCAACTCCTCTTAATATTTTCTAGTTGCCTGTATCCTTACTATGTAAAAGAAACAGGCTCCTCCAAAGGCTGTATGTATCTCAGGTTAACTTAGGATATGCTGCAATAAGAAACATGCCCCAGAATCTCAGCGTAATTCATAAATATTTAGTGACTGTTCATGCTAAGTCCTTTATGGGTCTAGTAGATTCTGCGTGATGTCACAGGGATTTAGAATGCTTCTATCCTGTAATTATGTCAACAGGAACATTCCATAGCAGGTTATTGCATCAGAGAAAGAGAGAGCTAAAGAATCCACACATCAGGTCATAGATGCTTTTTTATCTTTTTACTTCCCCTCCCAGCTTTTTGGCCAGAAGGAATCAGATGGGACTGGCTGACTTATAAAAGGGAAGGGAATGTGGAATAACCCTTGTCCATTCTGTGAACCGCAAAATTTTTTGTCATACTGGGCATGGTTCTAGTGCAACTTACACTACTAACATCCTCAGAAACTCAAAGTCCCTAATTTAAACATGTCACAATATAGATTATGCATCTAGAGTTAGAANTATAAAAGGGAAGGGAATGTGGAATAACCCTTGTCCATTCTGTGAACCGCAAAATTTTTTGTCATACTGGGCATGGTTCTAGTGCAACTTACACTACTAACATCCTCAGAAACTCAAAGTCCCTAATTTAAACATGTCACAATATAGATTATGCATCTAGAGTTAGAATGAGTATTAAATGTTGAATAATAAAGGAGATAATATTTTAAAACAATAATAAAAAATTACGCAATTTCTAAAAACCAACCAAGTAGAAATGAAACTAATCTTCCAGATCACTTCTATTTTATATTTTTATTTATATATTCCTCCGCTAAATCTTTGTAGAAATCCTGTATTCTAGGAAAAGAAGACTCAGTAAGACTCTAAAATTCACCTGAAGTGATGATCTTGGATTGAATCTAGTTTGACCTTAATCTAATATCTCTGTTTCTGCTACTTTATCATGCTGACTCCTCAAGAGTNTTTATTTATATATTCCTCCGCTAAATCTTTGTAGAAATCCTGTATTCTAGGAAAAGAAGACTCAGTAAGACTCTAAAATTCACCTGAAGTGATGATCTTGGATTGAATCTAGTTTGACCTTAATCTAATATCTCTGTTTCTGCTACTTTATCATGCTGACTCCTCAAGAGTCAATTGATCAGGAAAATGATCAATATTTTCCTTCAATCCAACTAAAATTACAAACAAACGAAAAAGCACCACAAGTAAAGGCAACTCTAATCCAAGATTCTTGAGTGTCCTGAGACTAATAAGCTAAGAACTGAATTCAAAAGTAATTAGTCTGCTAGTTCAAGAAAGCCAAATGAAGAATGGGAGTTTACCCATAGTGCTAAATAGAAGAGAGAATAAAAGTAGCCTATGAAATATGAGGATTTTAAAATGCAGGAGTTAAGGCTTGACACCTGTAACACAAAGAATCTAGTGCCTCGATCAAGAACTCGCTCTGGCATCAGACTAGCCTGAGATGATTCTTGATTTGGTTAACCTTTCCATGCCTCAATTTCCTTTTTCTATAAGATGAGCATAAGGCCTACTTTATTAGGTTATTATGNGATGAGATGGCTGAATGGCATCACTGACTCAATGGACGTGAGTCTGAGTGAACTCCAGGAGTTGGTGATGGACAGGGAGGCCTGGTGTGCTGCGATTCAGGGGGTCACAAAGAGTCGGACACAATTGAGTGACTGAACTGAGCTGAACTGAATTGAATATCACTAAACAGGGTTGAGGGAAATAGTAATAGTAAAAAAGAAGTGTAGAAAGAAGATAACTTGAGAAGACTATAAAGAAAACTAGGGGGAAAAAAAGTAGATAAATAGTACTGAAACCAAGAAGAAAGGAATGGAAAAAAAGAAAAGAAAATTACCATATGGTAAACATTGCAGATTACTATAGCAGTCTGCTGAGTTGAATTACAGCATTATAACACCAAGATGTGAGTGGATTGCAGTTGTATGATTCCATTTTTTTAAAAAGGCCAAAATCATTATGTGAGTTTCAAAATATAGGATATAACTTGTAGGTTTTAGGTCATTTTGGCTGGGTGAAGGGGGTCTAACCTTATCAGNATAGCAGTCTGCTGAGTTGAATTACAGCATTATAACACCAAGATGTGAGTGGATTGCAGTTGTATGATTCCATTTTTTTAAAAAGGCCAAAATCATTATGTGAGTTTCAAAATATAGGATATAACTTGTAGGTTTTAGGTCATTTTGGCTGGGTGAAGGGGGTCTAACCTTATCAGAGACTGAAATAGCAAAGGTTATAAAGCATACAATTTCATAAAATAAATTAAAATGTCATTGCTATTTGGGGGATTCACTGTTAGATTATTGTTACTTCTATAAATCAGTGTTGGCCTCTGAGTCTTTTCCTATACGACTTGAAGCAAATCTATAAAGTCTTGGATGATTTTGCTAAAGCGTTTTTGGTGGTAAAGAATGATGTTAATGACCAAAATTATACTCTTCATAAAATATTGGGTTAACAAAAATAGTGTTACATTTCTTATAAAGTAGCAGATAGTTTTCTTAACATCAGATTTGTGGATGCTTTACAATCTCAATTCTATGTATGAATTTTCACAGTCCTAATACTTTAGCAGTGCTAATAAAAGTTGAAAAACTACACTAGGCTTATCAGGTCAAGCTCTTACTTCCCTTCAGTTCACTTCAGTTCAGTTGCTCAGTCCTGTCCGACTCTTTGCGACCCCATGAATCGCAGCACACCAGGCCTCCCTGTCCATCACCAACTCCCAGAGTTCACTCAGACTCACGTCCATCGAGTCAGTGATGCCATCCAGCCATCTCATCCTCTGTCATCCCCTTCTCCTCCTGCCCCCAATCCCTCCCAGCATCAATGTCTTTTCCAATGAGTCAATTCTTTGCATGAGGTGGCCAAAGTACTGGAGTTTCAGCTTAAGCATCATTCCTTCCAAAGAAATCCCAGGACTGATCTCCTTTAGGATGGACTGGTTGGATCTCCTTGCAGTCCAAGGGCCTCTCAAGAGTCTTCTCCAACACCACGGTTCAAAAGCATCAATTCTTCGGCACTCAGCTTTCTTCATAGTCCAACTCTCGCATCCATACATGACCACTGGGGAAGCCATAGCCTTGACTAAATGGAATGCAGCTCTAAACAAAGTTATCATTATCATTTCTAGTAAGTTGACAAACCTGTGATTATTGGTATTGGTATTACTACATGACTATTATTGTATGATTAAAAAAAATTGTTCACATATTTTGCATTGTTATTAGAATTGAGTTACCAGTGAGAAGCAGAAATTATTTATTTAATATTTAATGTGTCAAAAACAAAACATTCTCTATAGGTGCCTTCTTAGTAATACTGGCTTCCCTGGTGGTTCAGCTGGTAAAGAAACCACCTGCTATGTAAGAGACTTGGGTTCTTACATAGCAGGGTTCGATCCCTGGGTTGGGAACATCTCCTGGAGAAGGGAAAGGCTACCCACTCCAGTATTCTGGCCTGGAGAATTCTGTATAGCCCATGCGGTCGCAGACTCAGACACAACTGAGTGACTTTCACTTTCACTTTCTTAGTAATACCAGGTGTGAAACCACCATTAGACACATATCTTTCCATTTTTCAACCCCTAGTAGCATGTATTGCTCTAGCAAAACACAGTATTGAATCTTTCTTTTTCCAGAAGTAGAGATGCTAATAAGAAATGATAATGTATCAATAAAATAAAGTAAAATGAGGGAAAGAGACAGAGAGACTACATTATCATAGACCATAGCCTGAATCCTATTGAGATAAACTATAAATAATGGGTGAATGGGGAAAAGTACAACAAAAATTAGGAAGGAGAGTAGCTTATAGAGAACACTGTGAAGACAAGATTTCCGATGATTTTCTACAGCCATTATATAAAGAGATGCCTGAATCTACCAAAGTTATTCTAGCACAAGAGCACAAAAGTTACTTTTTCTCTTAGGTGAGAAAGATGAGGAAGACACTGCTTTTCTATAACAACTTTTGTTATAATCTGAGTTCTGAAATGTACTAAAAGTATTTACCCCTTAAAATTAGGACAGTAATAACTAAACAAAATGGATTATTTTTCTATACAACTTATAGATCTGTTTGTTTGTCCTTTGTCTGAAAATAAGCATAAGCTGTTATGAAAAAGGCTTTCTCCACCTTGGACTTGACTGCCCAGAGTTTATGCCTTCTACACATAGAAAGCTAAAGGTGGCTAAAGATGGCAAAGTAGTCTGCCTCACAAATAATATTAATCACACACAAAACATTAAGTCAATATTCTTAGGTCTGGTTTTTTTCCATAGCACATGCATAACAAAGGCTTCTGTTAAATATATTCATGGATAATATCAGATTATTCCCTTTTTTTTTCTCAAGACACCTTATGGCAGAAGACCTTAATAGACATGTTTCCAAAGAAGACAGACAGATGGCCAATAGGCACATGAAAAGATGCTCAACATTGCTAAGTGTTAGATAAATGCAAATTAAAACTGCAATGAGGTACCAGTCAGAAAGGCCATCACTTAAAAATCTACAAATAACAAATGCTTGAGAAGATGTGGAGAAAAGGGAACATTACTACATTATTGGTGGGAATGTAAGTTGGTACAGCCACTGTGAAAAACAGTATGGAGGTCCCTCAGAAAACTAAACATAGAATTACCATATGGACCAGCAATCCCATTCCTGGCATATAGCCAAACAAAACTCTAATTCAAAAAGATATACGCACCCCAAATTTCATAGCAGCACTATTCACAATAGCCAAGACATGGAGACCACTTAAATGTCATCAGCAGATGAATGGGTAAATAAGATGGGTATGTATAGAGTGGAGCACTACTCAGCCATAAAAAAGAATGAAATAATGCTATTTACAGCAACACAGATGCAACTATAGAGCATCATACTAAGCGAAGTAAGTCAGAAAGAGAAAGACAAACACCATATGATGTCACTTATATGTGGAATCTAAAATATGACATCTACAAAACAGAAATAAACACATAGAGAACAGACTGATGATTGCCAAGGGGGCGGGGACTGGGGGAGTAATGGAGTGGGAGATTGAGAACAACAAAGATAAACAGCAGTCTTACTATATAGCGCAGAGGACTATATTTAATATCCTATAATGAAGTATATTGGAAAAGAATATTTTTAAAATGGAATGTGTATATATATATATATATATGTGGTGTGTGTGTGTGTATATATATATATATACATTTCTGATCAGTTATACATAGTTACCCACTTATTTCTTATCCTTTAAAATATGACTTCTACTCTCACAACTCTGCTGAAGGTTGACAAAACAAACAGCCCTTTCTCCTTTCCATGTGCTTCAACCTGTTGGCAGCATTGAACTGTGCAAAAGCATGGACTTTGAATTGAACAGACCTGAGCACAAACTTCAGCTCAGCTGCTTGCCAGCTGTGGAACCTTGGTCATGCTACCTTATCTCTCTGAACATCAGTTTCTTCCTTTGCACAGTTAATGTAAGAATGTATCTCTAAGTCTGCCTGGGACGATTAAATAATACTGTGTACATTCAGATCTGATCTATCATTGATACTCAGTGTATATTCCTTTTTCTCTCCGTCTACATTGCTTCATTTTCCATTTTCCACGATGCTATAGTCTATGATAGGCCTCTTTTCTCATTGCTATACCCTTTGTCACTTCTCAAACTCCTCCGTGACTCTTCTCCCATTAATATGGATTCTAAAGATCTATCCATATTCCTGGTTGTTTCATCATTTACCTTCCATACCTTATAACCGCATCCAGTCTTTGAACTATAATCTTTACCTTTGAATTGCCTTTCCTGTGCTTGCTTGTCTTCATATCTCTCTCCAGTCTGCCCATCTCGTGATCTCCCACAGCAGGCTAGCCATCTACTGGCAGCTCATAAGCTCAAACATTGCATTCACCATGCAAAATATACCACTGTCTCCACTCTTACAATATGCTTTTCCTCTTGTGTTTCCCCCTTTGGTAATGAGACCACCACTTATAGAGTCAAGCAAGCCAAAAATCTTGCTACCACCTCCTACAGCACAACTCTGACATCTTATTACCCCTAACTGAGCATTTGAAGTTGTTCCAATTGCCTGCAATGAAGTTTCTTTTGTTTTCCTTCAACAACTTCTTTTGCACCAACTCTGAACAACATTTTTGCTATTGCCTGGATGCTATTCACAATACCTTAATTTGGTATTCAGTACCAAATACCTGGTCCGTGTTTGTCATTTCAACTCATTTTCTACAACTCACATAGATTCATCTTATACTTTAACCAAATTGGGCTACTCTTAGCACTTCATCAACAACTCTAAATATTCCTGCCTTCCTCTTTTTGTTCCACACCTTCCCAAATCTCTATCCTCCAATTCCTACATTTTCAAATCCTAGATGTCCTACCAGGACCAGTATCAGTGACCTCTCTCCATGAAGACGTCCCTGAGTTCCACAGTTCTAAACTATCTTTCCCTCTTGTAAGTGATCACGATAGTTTAGCAGTTTCTCTCTTACAGTACTTACTGTTGTCTTTCAAAAAATGGTTATTTGTGTTTTACAGCCTGCTAACTTGGGCATCCTTTCCCCTTCCCAAAACTTTTCTGGACTTTCCCTATCACTTACCTCCTTGAAAACCTGAGTAACAATTTAAAGTCGCCTTAAAATATCCAGATAACCAAATATATTAAATAAGCAATCTTAAATGTATACCCATTTAAAATTAAGTGTATATAAAATCAATTAAATGAACTTTCTAGGAGATAGTTGAACATCTCCAGTAAAGAAAGTTACTTTTACACAGTCAAAGGTTTGTAAAGTACAGTTCCAGGATCTCACTTGTGTTCTGAGTGGTAAGGATTGCTGGAAATCAGACCACCAGATAAGTGAAGTGTTACTGTACAACCAAAGGCTTCTTGCCAAGGATATATAATTAGCAGCAGAATCAACTGGCATTACTAAACCATAGTTCGTTTCCTTTAATCTCCTTTCCCTCTCTTTTGTTTTCCTCCTCCCTGTTTGTGACTGATAGAGCCAGATGATCAATAATCTCTCTTTCACCAGCTCTGACCATCATCTTTGCTACTGCCTGGATGCTATTATTCACTTTAATACATTAATCCTTTGGTTGAAATTCTTAAACCACAATTCTTTATTCAAGGGCCATCTTGGCATCCACGTGCTGATAGCAGCTTGTCTGATGTTTCAAAAAATTAAATCTGAATGAAGCCTCTTTCTCCCCTAAAAGAGCTGAACAGAAGAGAGAAAGAGTAAGATACAGAAAGATATCAGCGCATTGACACGATCAAATATACGGTGAGAAAAATAAATCTTTTTACATAAGAGCACAGGAAAATTTTACCTTGTGATTACTACTGGATGTCAACTTGCCATTTAATGACAAAGTGCTGAGAAATATTGTGGCATTTTATTGAATCTCATTATTATCACAATGGGAAATAGAACACACACTGTACTGGCTAGCAGACCAAATCTTTGTATGATTGCTATAACCTTTGGTAGAGCCCAGTGATTTTTGTTCCTTTTCAGAAAGACATTAAAGTGACAGTGTGGCAGGCCATTTTTTCCACCACACACACTAAAAGTAGTGTGCGTACAGCAGAACCCTGCCAAAGCACGTCGCATTCATACAAAGATCCATACAGATCTTAATCATAAAATAATCCATTCTGTACTCTGTTTTTATGACATTTATATGAATCTGGCCACAGCTTCATCAAGCAGTTCACAGAGGAAGATTGTTCTATTTATGTGGTCGAGACAGGGTGGACTTGATTTTCAAGCAAAAAGAAAAAGAAATACTCACTTTTTTTGTAGTCACAAATCTGGAACTCAATAGAACTATTTTACACCATTTTGTACTATATTTGTAACAGAGGATCAGAAGAGATGATATCCTCTTTCTCTGCCCCCTTTCAGTAGTAAAGTCATTCACTGATATTTCTGAAACTGAGAGACTGAGTGAAGACACCTGGAAATAGTTTTCTCTTTCTCTTCTAGTTAACTGCAAAAGGCAAAAAAATGGATGTGTGGGTAAAAGTAGAAAGGAAACGTTCCTGCTTTAATTTATTCTTGCCCCTGCATGGTAAGAACTAATAATTTTTCAATTAATTTCCTTAATGTTTGCTCCTTTTACTCCTTCTGGTATGGCAATGCACACACACCACAGAAACGGGAATGACTTCTGAGAACGTTTTCAGGCTCATCTGTCCTTTCTTTTAGGTTTGTGGTGGTGATGCAAATCAGTCTGTGTGCTTCCTAGTGTAATTGTTTTCTGGACTTTATTAAGACATATAGAATAGAAACCACTGTTTTATAACATCTTTCAGAGAGCTAATTTTCTGAGTAAGCTACATGAAGAAGTAATTTGTAAAGAAGTAAAAATATCTTGTTGGTGTGCTGACTTAATTATGTTCCACCCATTCTTAACAACCTTCAGTCATTTATAGGAGTTCTGGCTTCACTAAGAGTGTCCCCCTATAACTACCGTTTTGTTATCATCACACACAGCTCTTAGATGTTGCATTCATTTTCTCCAAGTCAGAATCTAGACTCTGATCGTTTAAACCCTACACTTACGAGAGAGATCTGAGTTCAAGTTTTCTGGCTTCTTTTAAAGATACTGTTACTTATTTCAGCATTGAATAATTGTATAAAAGTCCCAGATCATATATAAAATCAGATACCACATGACTCCAGGCCCCCAAATGTGAATATTTTTATATAATTTCATCAGAAGATAAACCTTTTTCCCTTTCAAATAATACAGAACACGCCTCCATTCTTTTAGAACAAAAGAGAGAAAAGGAGGAAGTGCCAATAAGAGTAAGACTGCTATAAGAAACTGAATTAATGTGAATAATTATGTAATGATTGCTCCTAATTAAATAAGGATAATGCTCAGGGCGTCCTTTTTTTTTTTTTCCTTCAGAAATCACTGGTATTCAGGAATATTCTGTATACTGCTTTATTTCTCTAGCAACCCCTCCCCCAAATAAATGACAGCATAAATAGACACATAAACTCCATATGAATCATTAGTGTGTGAGATACTGTTACCCTGGGGCTGCTGTAATTCACATATATTCCCTTCTTTCTATTTCAAATCTTTAAAATATTTTCTTTTCAAATACTTATAAAAGCACGTATGGTTGAAATAAAAATAAAGCACATACAGATGATACTTTCAAACACAGCACTCCTATATAGTAGAAAGAAAATAGGCATGGTCTGTTTTTCTGGGTCCAATATAAGTTCAGGGAAAGTAAAATCTTAAAAGTGGAGGAGATCAAGACTAGATTGTAGACTTTAAAATGTCACAACTGTCATTTTGAAAAGAATTGGCATCTTTTATGCAGTCCACCTACCTAATGTTAAAATTTATGAAAGAATGTGCATTCCATTGTGAAAAGTGTTTAATGGGTAAAAGTGTGTGTGCTTCACCTATAATCACTGTGTGAAGAAGAGAAACTTAGATAAATTTGAACCATTGTAAAATATGTTTGCTAAAAAAGCTTTTTATTAAAAAAAGAAACTAGAGTAGTTTGTCCTGAGACCATCTATTTATTAGAATCAGTGTCATCTTAGGGAACCATAACTTAGTGAAAATAATCTTCAAGGAAAAGAATCCCATATAATTCTGAAAATCCAATACCTTAAAATCTCTCTTCTAAAGATAAGGCCTCCTAGGAAGCATGTGTGATCTCTCCCTCCCTGAGACTTTTCCAGACTTTTAGGATGCTAGCTTTTTGTGAGTTAAGACAAATACTAATGACAAAGTTGGGAGAGTTCAGCATGAAGCAAGGAAGTTGTTTAGTTTGTTTGTTTATCTCAGAACAATAAGAAAATTCTACAGGACTCCTTGAAAACAGTGAAAAATCTCTTTAATGATCTTTATGGTCCTGCAGATATATTTTTCACCAAACTACACTTTTTTGACTACACTGGGATTTAAAAGAGTAACATATTTCTTTCTACTTTGCAAACAAGTTCATCTATATCATTTTTCTAGATATAGAGAACAAATGTATGGAAACTAAGTAGGGGAAGGAGAGAATGGGATTGATGTTCAGTTCAGTTCAGTCACTCAGTCTTATCCAACTTTTTGTAACCCCATGGACTGCAGCACACCAGGCCTCCCTGTCCATCACCAACTCCCAGAGTTTACTCAAACTCATGTCCATTGAGTCAGTGATGCCATCCAGCAATCTCATCCTTTGTCATCCCCTTCTCCTCCTGCCTTCAATCTTTCCCAGCTTCAGGGTTTTTTCCAATGAGTCAGTTCTTTACATCAGGTGGCCAAAGTATTGGAGGTTCAGCTTCAGCATAAGTCCTTCCAACGAATATTCAGGACTGATTTCCTTTAGGATGGACTGGTTGGATCTCCTTGCAGTCCAAGGGACTCTCAAGAGTCTTCTACAACACCACAGTTCAAAAGCATCAATTCTTCAGCACTCAGCTTTCTTTATAGTCCAACTCTCACATCCATACATGACCACTGGAAAAACCATAGCCTTGATTAGACAGACCTTTGTTGGCAAGGTAATGTCTCTGCTTTTGAATAAGCTGTCTAGGTTGGTCATAACTTTTCTTTCAAGGAACAAGCATCTTTTAATTTCATGGCTGCAGCCACCATCTGCATTGATTTTTGGAACACACAAAAATAAAGTCTGTCACTGTTTCCACTGTTTCTCCATCTATTTGCCATGAAGTGATGGGACCAGATGCCATGATCTTAGTTTTCTGAATGTTGAGTCTTAAGCCAGCTTTTTCACTCTTCTCTTTCACTTTCATCAAGAGGCTCTTTAGTTCTTCTTTGCTTTCTGCCATAAGGGTGTTATCACCTGTATATCTGAGGTTATTGATATTCCTTCTGGTAATCTTGATTCCAGCTTGTGCTTCATCCAGTCCAGTATTTTTCATGTATATAAACTAGACAACTGAGGAGATCCAACTGTGAAGCACAGGGAACTCTATTCAATGCTTTGTGGTCATCTAAATGGGAAGGAAATCCAAAAAAGGGGGGATTGTATATACGTATACGTGTGTGTGTGTGTGTGTGTGTGTGTGTGTGTTAATTGCTCAGTCATGTCAGACTCTTTGCAACCCCTTGGACTGTAGCTGTCAGGCTCCTCTGCCCATGGAATTATACAGACAAGAATATTGGATGGGAATTTTGGGGTTGGCCATTCCCTTCTCCAAGGTATCTTCCTGACCCAGGAATCAAATTCAGCTCTCCTGTATTGTAAGCAGATTCTTTACTGACTGAGCGACCAGGAAAACCTTACATATATGCATACATACATATATATATATATATATATATATATGGCTGATTCACTTTGCTGTACAGAAGAAACTAACACAACATTGTAAAGCAACTATNTTCAATCTTTCCCAGCTTCAGGGTTTTTTCCAATGAGTCAGTTCTTTACATCAGGTGGCCAAAGTATTGGAGGTTCAGCTTCAGCATAAGTCCTTCCAACGAATATTCAGGACTGATTTCCTTTAGGATGGACTGGTTGGATCTCCTTGCAGTCCAAGGGACTCTCAAGAGTCTTCTACAACACCACAGTTCAAAAGCATCAATTCTTCAGCACTCAGCTTTCTTTATAGTCCAACTCTCACATCCATACATGACCACTGGAAAAACCATAGCCTTGATTAGACAGACCTTTGTTGGCAAGGTAATGTCTCTGCTTTTGAATAAGCTGTCTAGGTTGGTCATAACTTTTCTTTCAAGGAACAAGCATCTTTTAATTTCATGGCTGCAGCCACCATCTGCATTGATTTTTGGAACACACAAAAATAAAGTCTGTCACTGTTTCCACTGTTTCTCCATCTATTTGCCATGAAGTGATGGGACCAGATGCCATGATCTTAGTTTTCTGAATGTTGAGTCTTAAGCCAGCTTTTTCACTCTTCTCTTTCACTTTCATCAAGAGGCTCTTTAGTTCTTCTTTGCTTTCTGCCATAAGGGTGTTATCACCTGTATATCTGAGGTTATTGATATTCCTTCTGGTAATCTTGATTCCAGCTTGTGCTTCATCCAGTCCAGTATTTTTCATGTATATAAACTAGACAACTGAGGAGATCCAACTGTGAAGCACAGGGAACTCTATTCAATGCTTTGTGGTCATCTAAATGGGAAGGAAATCCAAAAAAGGGGGGATTGTATATACGTATACGTGTGTGTGTGTGTGTGTGTGTGTGTGTGTGTGTTAATTGCTCAGTCATGTCAGACTCTTTGCAACCCCTTGGACTGTAGCTGTCAGGCTCCTCTGCCCATGGAATTATACAGACAAGAATATTGGATGGGAATTTTGGGGTTGGCCATTCCCTTCTCCAAGGTATCTTCCTGACCCAGGAATCAAATTCAGCTCTCCTGTATTGTAAGCAGATTCTTTACTGACTGAGCGACCAGGAAAACCTTACATATATGCATACATACATATATATATATATATATATATATGGCTGATTCACTTTGCTGTACAGAAGAAACTAACACAACATTGTAAAGCAACTATATTCCAATTAAAAATTTAAAAATGAAAAAAAAAGAGTGACATATTTTCCATATGAAGGATTATACATCAATTACATCTTGACCACCATACTAAGTTGGTCATAATGAAGACAAAATGGGGCAAAGTAGATTTAACATTCTAAGAAGAGCCTCAAGATTGCCTTTACAATTCAGGTCCTTGCACTGAACATAGCTTCAAAATGTATCAGGAAAAAAAAAATGTATCAGGAAGCATTTTGTCTGGAATAAGAGAGAAATTGTACAATGGAGGCAGATTATAATGTACATTGAAATAATGGAATCACAACTATACATAACTTGAACAAAAATATGAATGAATAAATGAAGAAAGATTTATGTATCAAGGCAATCCTTCCAGCTGTTTCTACAGAACGAGCATGAAATAAGAGACATGAGGCCTCTCTTCCTTTAGCCAGTCTCAGTTCTCATGTGTCTTTCGTATATTAAACAACTTCCAACTCTGAGGGTGATTCAGAAAACCATTATTTTCTAAAATATGGACCTTAAATGCTAGCTATTTATTTATTTATATTCAAACAAAAAATAATGTTATATATTCCATTACTGGAGAAAAACCTTGCTATTTTGGACATACTGAGGAAATAAAATCCATTGGTCTCCAATACGGCAGCTTCCTAAGAAAGAATTCTTAAGGTAATTTTGTCTAACACAATCTTCTCCTTATATTCTCACTTTAGAAGCTAATTCATAGCTCCATAAGTTAAGACTCTATACATCTTTTCTTTCACACAAACGTATAGCACTACTGATAAAACTGATTCCTGGTACCCATAAAAGTAATCATTTGGCAAAACAAAAGAATTCATTCAGTATTTAGAGTATGCCAAGCTAGATGCTAAGGGCAATAAAAGAAAACATGCTACATGATATAAATTCTCAAGTAATTAAAATATCATGCATGAAAACTACAGTGACCAGACCAAAGATTCTTAGCGTGTAACAATCACAAATCTTTTCATTTTGTGAATTAAATTATATTGAAGGGAAGATATTATGAGTATGACATGAAATAATCTGAGAAAACTTTTGTCAGTAGTACTTGAGACCAATACTGAAAAAGGAAGTGTGAATTAAAGTGAAAGAAGTTTGATTTTCTAAGGTTACTAGTACATAGTCATATGAGTAGTAATGAGATCAAAATGGGTAATACTAGTTTAGAAAGATTTTCTAGCACTCAAAGAAAGATGAGGGGAAGCAAGGTAACAGACTCAAAGAGAACAAATTTGGGGATTTGAAACAGGAAATTTGAAAATGACATTAGAATATTGTCTGGATTTCAGAAAAATCATTGGTTTAACATATTGCAAATATCACCAACAGTTCTTGAATTTTTAACCAGTGAACTGCAGATGAATCCAGGCTACACACAAGAAAGGGATATTTTTAAATTTTTTATTGGAGGATAATTGCTTTATCCTATTATGGGTATTAGGAGATCCTGTATTCTAATATTATGCTAGTTTCTACTCTACATCAACAAGAATCAGCTACAGGTATCCACATGCTCCCCCCGTCTTGAATGTCCCTCATGCCTCCCACCCCATCTCTCTCCTCTAAGTTGTTACAGAGCACTGGGTTGAGCTCCCTGTGTCACAGGTCAAACTCCCACTGGCTGCCTACTTTACACATGTATATGGAATCTAGAAAGATGGTACTGAAGAACCTGTTTGCAGGGCAGCAAGGGATACGCAGACTTAGAGACCAGACTGTGGACCCAGTGGGAGAATGAGAGGATAGGAGGAATTGAGAGAGTCGCCTGGAAGGGAATTCTTGAACATAGTTTAAAAACAATTCAGCATGGAAGCATTGAAGCAGATCAAGGTCTGCTTTCGCATTTATATATACTATGAAAATCTTTTAAAAAGTCAAAGATGCAAACAGAATATCCAAACATAATCCCTAATTTCTATTACAACTGAAGGAAGCTCAAGAATGAACAACACACACATACCACACAATAGCATGATGAGACTTTTTCATCTTAACAAATGGTTTGAATCAACAAAAATTATAACCAAGACAAGGATTTACATAAGAATAAGTATGGTTCTGGCACAAGAGGCAATACTTCTTTCAATCATTTTTTTTTTTACAAACACACTCACATGCCTTCTTCATATACATGCGCTCAGTTTAACATTGTTACGTATGTAGGCTAGTCCAAGCTCTGTGAATTGTAGATGTGTGAAACCTGGAAGACAGCAAAATTCACTAGCATAAGTCATCTTCAAAAGAACAGCAGACAAAACTCTACAAATACCAATTGAACAAACTCTGGCGGCGGTGAAATCATATCCAGGAAAGCAACAGGCTGTTAGTTAAGTTTTGGAGTAGAAGTGAGGTATCTGTTTTGCTCAAAGCTTCTGTGATACCTGAGAAAGAAACAAAAGATTCTAGAAGCAGCAACAAAACACCAAGGTCTAAGGAAGCACATAGTCATTCAAGGATTGACTGCTGAAGCCTACGATCGCCAAATCTCTCTTTCTGGGATTAATGCCCATAAAGATAGCAACACCATCATCAGTGTCATCTTCAAACAAAAGACCACAATATAGAGAGAACAATATTAATTATTGTCAAAATCACTTGCGCACTCAGCGATTTCAATAGGAACAATCAGTTTAAGTGGCAGTGGCAAGTGCTCGACATAAAACACGCTTGCTGCAATCCAAACTGGATTTAAAGAGAGGTGAGCGACTGCTCTAGTTGTTTAATCTGGCTATATTTGAACTAAAGCAGTTCACATTTTTAGAATGAACGAATCAAAGGCGTAATTGTTTTTGTCATCTGCACAGCAATTTTACTCCTGAATGCATTGTTTTAGGCAGGAATTAATAAAAATTGCATGCGCTTCAGGTGCTGGGTAGATCACCCTTTTCCACACGGCCCAGCCTGGAGCTGTGAATGCTCCTTTTCTTATTATCAGTTAATAATTCTCTCTCATTGAGGCAAATTAGGAACTTGACTGTGTTAGAGAGTCCAGAACACTGCTAGAGGCAAAGGGGGCTAAATGGCAGAAATTCCTCTCTGAGCAAGATGCATGAAGCACGACATTGTGTCCACCACAAAAGCCGCTCTGTATTTTTGATCCTTTCTAATTTAATTAGCCCAAGAGGTAGCGCATTAATTTGCCAAGAATTCTTCTGATGCGAAAGCTGCCCTTATTGCAGTGAAGGGAAAAAATAACCTGCGTGCTACAGTGGCATGCTAGTAATGAAAGGGGGTTATTTTTGTGTTACAAATGGCATTGCAGGGTTACAAGAGACCTTTAAACCTTTTTATCTCTGGTTAGGTCATATGTAACATAGTGCAACACAAAGCACTAATTAACCAATTCTGGTCCAGACATCTTTTAGAACACTTAAGAGAGTTACACAGTTAGAACCCAGGTCAAACTCATGGCTTTGTTTGCTTTTAAAAACTGAAAGCATCTTCTAATGTATATATTTAAAAAAAGAACAAAAAAGTCATCAATTGGCAGTTCAGTTGTTCTACAGACTCAGTGCTCTTAGATATTTATTCTTGTCTTTGTTTTCTTTCTGTTGAATGATATTCTTTATGTGGGCAAGCTGGAGCCTTGAAGTCCCTTAGAAGGTCTCTTGGCTCTTTATGCTGTATTTGTTTGGTAAATCGGCTCCATGTTAATCTTCTTCATCAAATACTTGGAGTCAGTTTTGAAAAACTTTTATCAGATCTCCCACCACAGCACTTCTTCATCACCACGTGCTTCTGATGTGTGCTCATGCACTGGAATGGGTCATTCACTCATTTAAGAACAAGAAGCATGCATCCTACCTTGATAAGTCCTCCCCAGTACTTTGAACTGCTAATTAAGCCTATGTACTCACGTCTCCTGTTTGCAGAACTATTTCTTTCTAGAAATTATAGGTTCCCACTTAGAGACTTTCAACACCCCTGTCGCTTTCCCTCACCACTTTTCATTCTGCTGCCTGAATGTGGCTGGGTAAAGACACACACTTCCAGAAACCAATTCAAGAAAACCTGAGAAGTATTACATTTAATTCGCCCATCGCCTTAATGAAAACCAGTGGAAGACAATAGCTTTCAAGTAAGGCACTGATATTCCCTCCCTCCCTGCTTCTGGCCAAAAATCAGTGACTTAAGGAGTGGTGGCACTGGAGAAGGAAATGGCAACCCACTCCAGTGTCCCTTCCTGGAGAATCCCAGGGACAGGGGAGCCTGGTGGGCTGTCGTCTATGGGGTCGCACAGAGTCGGACACGACTGAAGCGACTTAGCAGCAGCAGCAAGGAATGGTGGCATTTAGAGCATTTGGAGATGCATTATGGATATCCAGAGGCATCACAAGTAGCCTGTTTAGGGCTGAGTGTAAGATTTAGTAGCTAAACTGAGAAAAAGGTAGAGGTCAAGAGGTAGGACTGGATGGATCCAGGCTAAAGGGAGTGGGCTGGGGTGAGAGGGCAGAGAGCAGAGAAGAGAGAAAAGCATCTGGAGAGAAGAGAGAGATCTTTTTAGAAAACAACTTGTGAACAAGAGAGAGGTTTAAAATGAGAAAGAAAAAAAAACAGCATTTGGGTGTTAATTTCAAGGCAAGAAAAGGAACTGGAGGGAGAACTGAATTAGGAGAATCTCTTAATCTAACAGTGCTTCTTCATGGACAACTACACAAAATAAGTCTCTTAAAACAGAGCTTGTCCTTTCAAAACATATTTATTTTTTAAAGGCAACATGCTCCCAGACACTTTTGTTCCAAAGTAGAAATACTTTTCAGATTGATTTATAATATAGAGGTAAAATTTTTAAAAACTTTCTGTTATTAATTATTGTCCTGAACTAAAAGTCTTTTATATTTTATATATGCTTTTTAAAATTCAGCAGTTTAATAGTAAAATAAGTTTTCTTACACAAATTAAAAAGTTCATATATAATGCCATTAATATCACATATGAACAAGATAACTCAGCTGCGAATGTGCTTTTATAGATATATGTTAAACTGTTTTGAATTTCTCCAGGTTGTCCAAAAGATTTGAAAGGGTAAAAAGACTTTTTAATACACAGTAAATACTTCTGAAATAGTGAATTAAAATGAAAAACAGATGACATATTTATTCAGCTTTTGGCTTCTGTAACATCAAACAGCACATTTTCTTCAAATGGTTTCATCAGTGGACCAGTAACCTCTTAAGCTGATTGACTCAAGCATGTCACTTATTTGATGATTGAAGGTTTATAAAATAGTCCCTAGTTATTTTCATCTGTCAACGTGTTATCTATCTCTCACAATAGATTAAAAGGTAGCATTTATTCCCATGCTTTCTCTACAAATAATTTTAAGTTTTCAAATAAAATGAAGATACAATATGCAGTATTTAATTTCCATTAAAGAAATATCTTGAAATTTATATTTAATTTTATTAAGTGTTTCTTCTTTTAAAGATTGATAAAGTCAATACAAACTGCTCACAAAGGGAAGAAAAATATTGAGCAACTTACCAGGATTGTACACACGAACTTATTCAAAGTCATATGTGGTGTTGTTTAGTTGCTAAGCCACATCTGACTCTTCTGCAATCCCATGGAATATAGCCTACCAGGCTTCTCTGTCTATGGGATTTCCCAGGCAAGAATACTGGAGTGGGCTGCCATCCTTCTCTAGGGGATCTTTCTTACCCAGGAATCAAACTTGCATCTCCTGCATTGCAGGCAAATGTTTCTACCACTGAGCCACCTGGGAAATTTGAGAAAGAAAAAAATGAAAATTATTATTTTGAGGCAATATTTAATAAATGATACGAAATTACTTTCAATAACTTGATAAAATAAAAACAGGCTCTTCACTCAGGAATTTCAGATACCTTTAGTATCTCAGAAAATACACAGCAGAGCAGAAACAACTTAGTCTGCCTTCAAGACGAAGCCAGGACCCTCAGATCTCAATCCATTGCCATGAAGACCATACCAGGACAAGTCTGAGAATGCATTCCTTAATATTTTCCAAGTCCCTGGAAACAGGTTGATATTTAAACACTCTCAACTGGGGCAAGTTGAAGAGGAGGTAAAAGTTCAAAATCCTTCCTGGAGAAAAAGGAAGAGTGAAAGACCAAAAGCAGCAGACAGATTTCTCCCCTCAGACACAAAAGAATGAGAAAGGATATCTAGTTCTCCACACCTTGACCATTTAGTGGGGGCCTAGGATAAATGCCCTGGTGTGCTGTATTTGGCAGGGTCACAGTCCAAGCAGATGACACACTCAAGCCTGAAGACCAAAAATGTTAATAAGAGGACCCTTGTGGCTCAGCTGGTAAAAAATCTGCCCACAATGTGGGAAACATGGATTTGATCCCTGGGTTGGGAAGATGCCCTGGAGAAGGAAAAAGCTACCCACTCCAGTATTCTGGCCTGGAGAATTTCATGGACTGTATAGTCCATGGGGTTGCAAAGAGTTGGACACTACTCTTTGCACCAGGGCCAGCAACAGTGACGAGATGGTTCACCCAGAGACCAGAAAAGGCAAGAGGAAGGATGGTTACTACAGCCCAGAGAGTGGTGAGTGCAAAGCACCCCTCACTGGAGAGGGGCTTTGCTGGAGGGCCTCAGCCACTCACAGAGAGAGAATTGGGGGAACAAATAAACTGACCCCACACGCCTCCCACCCACTGCTCCTCTGTTGTCAGTCTGTGATAGAGTCTAGTCAGAAGACAGCTTTTGTTTCCAGCCACCCTGAGAGAGGGTGGCCTGGAAGGGCAGTCAAAAGGCAAACAGCACAGGTGATTTTTACTAACTTAATTGTGGAGAGGAAACATTTCTTAACATTGACGCAAAATGTTAATGACCTTATGGAAGGAAAACATGATGTCTTTTTCAGAAAGAACATTTGAGAGTACTCGGAGATAAAAAATATATATATGTGTACACACCCACACCTACCCACACACATACACTGAATTATTGTCAAAAGAAAAATAGAAGTCAAATTATAAAATTAAAAGATTTTTTAAAATAAGAAATTATGACAATAAAACATAAGAATGTAAAAACAGATAACTCTAAAACTCTGCAGCCAGGCTCAGGGGGAGGGGGGGTTGGAAGCACATCTTAAAATTTTTATTGTCACTTATCATTTATTGGGACTTCCCTGGTGGCTCAGACGGTAAAGTGTCTGCCTACAAGGCAGGAGACCCGAGTTCGATCCCTGGGTTGGGAAGATCTCCTGGAGAAAGAAATGGCAACCCACTCCATTATTCTTGCCTGGAAAATCCCATGGACAGAGGAGCCTGGTAAACTACAGTCCATGGGGTCGCAAAGAGTTGGACACGACTGAGTGACTTCACTTTCACTTTATCATTTATTAAACATTGCCTCAAAATGATGTAATGACATATGAGAATAAGGAGGGGAAAAAAATAAAACATGAAAGGACAGGTGAGCAAGGGGAAAATTCACTGTAAGAACATGTTAGTAGCTCAGTCGTGTCTTTTACTCTGTGACCCCATGGCCTGTAGCCCACCAGGCTCTTCTCTCCATGAGATTCTCCAGGCAAGAGTACTGGAGTGGGTAGCCATTCCCTCTCCAGGGGATCTAGGGATTGAAACTGGGTCTCCTGCATTGTGGGCAGATTCTTTACCACTGAGCCACCAGGGACCCATGTCTAGTTCCAAGTTAACTGAAAGATGGCTCTTTTCATTTTCCTTTTCTTCCCCACAGTGCAGCCCCAGAATTCTCACTGCATAAAGTTTTGGGTTTTTTTCCTACAAACCAGTAGTTCCCATCCTACTTTATTAAGCAGTTTTAGGAAGGAGACATTTAGAAATACAGAAGTACAATCTCCCATTGAAAACTGCCTGCGTGGGTACTAAGTCATTTCAGTTGTGTCCAACTTTTTGTGACCCTATAGACTAGCCTGCCAGGATTCTCTCTCCATGGGATTCTCCAAGCAAGAATACTGGAGTAGGTTACTATACCCTCCTCCATGGGCTCTTCCTGACCCAGGGATTCCTTACCACTAGTACCACCTGGGAAGCCCCTTTATATGTACATATACCTATATATGTATATACTTTTGAAGATAGAAGTGATCCTGGGGACCAGAGGGCTAGGTTTTGCTGAATAGTCTCCCCCTTTCTCCCTTTCCTGACTTACCAAGCATACCTCCTCCCTGTGTACAGCTGAAAATATCACAACTGTTTATTCTCCGTCCTGACACTTTGAGTGTCACCTTCAATGCATCCGTATTCCTTTCTTTCTTCCTGTCCTCCTTCTCTCTTTTTAGCATGCATTTATTACACTGACAGTTACAGAACACCGATATTGGCAATAGTGGTAAAGAACCTGCCTGCCAATACAGGAGACTCAAGAGACTCAGGTTTAATTCCTGAGTCAGGAAGATCCCCTGGAGAAGGAAGTACCAACCCATTCCAGCATTCTTGCCTGGAGAATCCCATGGACAGACAGCCCTGGCAGGCTACAGTCCAGGGAGTCGCAAAGAATCCGACACAAATGAGCACATATTACACTAAATTGTAATATTCTAGCCATTGGGCAAGGCTGAGGATACAAAACAATAAATCAGGATATCTGATCCTAAGCAGAACACAACACAGTGAAAGAAAAAGACACATTGTCACACCATCCTTTCCCACACCCTGCAATACAACATAGCATATACTATACACATAAAGAACATCTATAGCACATATATATGTATATGTGCTATATACATAAATGTACACAGATGTATATACAAATTCTGATACTGAAATACATCCAGTCTCTTGAGGAAAGATTCTCCTCCACTTAATACAGATCCTCCTGGCATCATTCCTGTGTCTCCTGGTCTTTATTGAATTTCAACGTGTTTTAAGGCATTTAATATATATGCAAGGATATTACAGCCCACTCAGAATGGCAGATATAAGCTTCTTTCTGGATGAGAGTTAACAGTACCTGGAGGTGAAAGAGATGGAAAGAAGTAAACAAATCTAGAAGAGATGGAAGGAAGTAAATAAATGGATAATATATGCAGAAGATAGTATAAGGATGTAGGAGAAACTAAACCAAGATTCCCTCCAAAAATGCTTTTTCCCATTGCTTTCCATAGAAATACACTAATGAACATCTTAAATTTAATCTTTGGAAATAAATCTTATAAAGAAAAATAGTATGTAAGAGAACTATTTCTTTGTGTAGTCATCTTTTTCAGAAGCACCTGCCTAAGGACAGAATACATATTTCTCCAAGCTGCTAGAATCACCAGAGACCTTTAAAAACTATTGAGTCCGATCCCATACCAAGCGGGCCCAGGGACTAGTATTGTTTGAAACTCCCCAGTTGACACTAATGTGCAGCCATTGTTCTATGTAATATACATACATATATTAAGACACATGTAATAGATATATATTTAGTTATATTACCAGTTACCTGTGTATCCTCCTTAGCAAAATGAAACCAAAATAAAAGGAAGTCATTTTTTGTTTTCAATCATTGTTAAGACTTTATTATAATTACATATGATATACCTCGAAAATCCTTTAAAAATAAAGATGGGTATTAAATTTGGGGGCTTCCCAGGTGGCTCATGGTAAAGAACCCTCCTGCCCATGCAGGAGATGCAAGAGATGTAAGTTTGATCCCCAGGTTGGGAAGATCCTCTGGAGAAAGAAACGGCAACCCACTCCAGTATTCTTGCTGGGAGAATCCTATGGACAGAGGAGCCAGGCTGGCACCGCTTCATGGGGTTGCAAAGAGTCGGACATGACTGACTGAGAACACACACACACACAAATTTTTAAATATAACCTATTGTTGAATAAAGTAATTGAAGTATAAAATTTTTTTAACACTTTATAAAACGAGACTCCTAGAAAAATAGCGGTCTTGGTAAGCAGATGGAGTTTCAGTCAGAATAATAATACAAAATTTTTATTCAAGCTTACGCCCTCCCACTTACATCCTCTTTTTTCTTATCTATGCCATATCTGGAATCTAAGGTACAGAATTTAGATTGTTTAGCAATTTGCAGTACAAGTTAGTTTGGGTAATGCTGACTTACAGGAACTCAAAAGTCTCTTTCATCTGAATATTCAGTGCTTTGATAAACATGTTTGAGTCCCTATTAGTAAGTAGTATTAATATATGCCACAGTTCCCAAGTGCATTCACACAGTTTTAGAAGACATCTCTAGGCTGGGCTTGTGCTATGGTACAACTGCTGAAATTATGGAAGGGTTCGGTCTTCAGAGGTATGCTTTTAAGGTATGGAAACCCAGATTAGCTCTGGCATATAACTACCAAAAACGTTCTTGTTAACTGGGCAACATGTTCTCTAAAGGTGCAAAATCCACTTTGTTTCTATCACTTGTCAGAGTTAAGCATAAATAATGTACAAACAAACAAACTGTGCCAGTATAAAATGTAATATTTGTTTATGAGACACTTTCAGAATCTGACAGTGGCCCTCTGTTAACAATATTTAGGCCATAATTATATTGGCCAAATTTTACAAAAAATTCTTAAGCTTTGGGTAATGTTAAGTCGCTTTAACACTGCCCCTGTATCTGATTTCTAATCTCATATAAAATCAGACCAGAGTTACCAGTTTTAATGATCAAACTGTCACTATAAAAGCTAAGCAAGAATAAAGCTAAGAAGCTGTTATTTAGCAGGCTAACATTCTCCTAATCCTGGCCTCCTTAGTCTTTGAAATTTTTTGAATCAGTAAAAATCCCCCAAAATGTTAAAAAGCAGTTACCATTATTTTTTTAATCAAGGAAAAATATTATGTAAAAGGAATGAAACTACGTCCACTGTCATCATTACATCATTAGATAAACCCCCAAAAGTAGGAAGTACAGAATCTCTCAATAAAGGCTAATTTCCAGAAAGAATAGACTTAATGAAAAGTTTTTTTTCCTTGAAGACCTAACTTCACTGCAATCCAGTGAAAATGTCATCACAGATCAGCCTGAGTCCATTGGCCAATATTTGAGATTCACTGTTCCAAGGGCTTCATTTAGTTTCCTGCCTAGCTTCCAGAGAAACTCTGCTTTCCCTCACTTTGATACCTGCACAGAGCTTCCTGTCCAGCCTGTTTAAAGGGCAACCAGCATATTCACGACAAATCTGAAAGGAATGTTTCTCCATCCAATTTAGAGCTCACAGTTCTATCAGAACTTACAATAAAGTTACCATCATTAGAAGAGTCACTCCCCTTAAAGACTGCCATCTAGGTAATGCTAGGGTTCTTTTTATTATTATTATTTTATTCTGGTTTTTTTTTTAAAGAAAAAGCGAAACAAAATTTGTGTGTCTACCTATTTTATATATTAGCCAAAGTGTGTGATTTTATATAGTCAGCCAAAGAATGGAAGATTTTTTTATCTTATGAGAGCATTTATTATGACATTCAGAACAATGAGAATACAGATTGTCTTGTCCACATTCTACAATCTGTAATCACGTGAGCCTCTGTCCTGCCATGCTTGAGATAAGTTTACTATTACACGATAAATATATATTACCAGACTGAACAGTACTACCTGATGATCTCATTTTCTTCACAACATAACATTCAGATTGTTGATTTGAAAGCATATTCTTTATTTCAAAAGTATAAAAACTCTCATCTGATTCAATATAAAACTTTGAAAACATCTTGCAACTGAGCATACTCCAGATTTAAAATTTTTAAGTTTTAAGTTAATTGTAAATGGTCTGACCTTTAATTAATTTCCATTTTTTCTTAACAGTATTTTGATCTTCAGTAAAGAACAAACATAACTTTATTGGTCCTGTTAATAAATATTTCTTTTTTAATTGATTTGTTTCTCAGTTCAGTTCAGTTGCTCAGTCATGTCCGACTCTGCAACCCCATGGACTGCAGCAGGATGGGCCTCCCTGTCCATCACCAACTTCTGGAGTTTACTCAAACTCATGTCCTTTGAGCCAGTGATGCCATCCAACCATCTCATTCTCTATCATTGCCTTTCCCACCTTCAATCTTTCCCAATATCAGGGTCTTTTGAAATGAGTCAGCTCTTCACATCACGTGGCCAAAGTATTGAAGTTTCAGCTTCAACATCAGTCCTTTCAGTGAACAGTCAGGACTGATCTTCTTTAGGATGAACTGGCTGGATCTCCTTGCAGTCCAAGCGATTTTCAAGGTCTTCTCCAACACCACAGTTCAAAACCATCAGTACTTCGGTGCTCAGCTTTCTTCATAGTCCAACATCCATTCATGACTACTGGAAGAACCATAGCTTTGACTAGATGGACTTCTGTTGGCAAAGTAATGTCTCTGCTTTTTTTAATATGCATTCTAGGTTGGTCATAACTTTCCTTCCAAGGAGTAAGCTTCTTTTAATTTCATGGCTGCAGTCACGATCTGCAGCGACTGTGGAGCCCCAAAAAATAAAGTCTACCTCTGTTTCCAGTGTTTCCCCATCTATTTCCCTGAAGTGATGGGACCAGATGCCATGATCTTAGTTTTCAGAATGTTGAGCTTTAAGCCAACTTTTTCACTCTCCATCTATCCTTTTTAATAATGACTTCAAACCCACAGGTGTAGTTCAGGGAATGACAGTTCAAATACCCATGTGAATTGTCCCCAGTTTTCCAATGCCCCACATCCACAGTGATCTCAGACTTTAAATTCTGTGAAATCATTTGCAAGGACTAAAAGGTCCTCCAAATGGTTAATGCTGAAAGAAAATCTTGCAGGTTCTTTTTCTCTCCTCCAGTGTTAGGGGCACAATTTAGAGTAAGAAGCCAAGTGCTTAAAATGAATTCTCCAACAGGGCCTCTGTACAGGTAATAAAATAACAAATCAAGCAAAGATTGTCACCAAAAGAATATTTGCATTTAATGTGGACTAGCTAGCTGAAACACAAAAATAATCAATAAAAATAATTAAACAATTAAAAAATTTGTCATCCAATATTCAAATCAAAAGCTTACAGTAAGGTACCTTATCTGGGATAAAAGAACAGCCTAGCTTTACAGATTTGTAGCAAACAAGGACCATCTCTTCTGTCCAGGCTAAGCAAGAGGCAGACAAGTGAGCAACAATGTACCTCAACCAAATGGAACCTAAGAAGCAGCCCTTTAACAACAGTCGTTATCTTTAACCCTGCTTCCTCTTCATCTAATTTCTCAGTTTTTATTTCCAACATTCTTCTCTCCTGTGATTGGCTGAAATAGTGCTAAACTGCTAGACTACAAATGATTATTTAATGCTGATCCATATGGTATTTCTAGCATAGTGCTTTAATATTTGAAATCCAGATTTAATTTTGAAAAATTTAATATCTGTATACAATGTACCAGAGAAGACATATATAACCACCTCAAAGAAGAAATGACTTCAAGTTCTACAATATTTGATTGTACTTGAATTGACAGTTTGAACAGAGATCTTAAAATACGTGCATTCAAACTTGAGTTGGTCAGCCCCCGAAACACTAAATAATAAATCACAGAGGCTTATATTGGCCATGCAATCCAGTTCTGTCTAGAAGAAGCAAACACTTAGCCAAACACCTTGAAATATCCCTTCCTATTGTGGAAGTAGATATACCCATCTAAATCTATTTATTATTTGACTTTTTCTTCCTCTTCCTCTGCTTTTTTCTCTTCTTCTTCCTTGTCCTTCTCCTTCTACTTGTAGACTCACCAACCACACTTCCATTAATAAATTAGATGCCCAGACAGGACTATCCAAAGTGAGTAAGTCTGCTTGTAAGGCTGATCTATGAGTGACATTTCTCATTCTAAATTAATGAGATGGTATTCTGACTCCATATCAGTCACCCTGAACAATGGATTCACTCCTTGTGTGTGATTGAAATCAAGTTTTTGAGACTGGGAGGCGGGGGACCAAGTTGGACTGTGTTCAGTTCCACAAAGACTCTCCCATTGTAGAAACATCTTGAGAAAAGACGTTGTTGATCGTGAACACTGTTCTTCCCATTTTGAAACTTTTACTGACATAAGCTTTTAATACAACTTTACAAAGAGAGAATTTTCACTATGATATAAAGTTCAACTCTCTTCGTGTCAAAGAACCTAGACAAACGTGGTTGGTTTTTTTTTTTTTTTTTTTTTTTTGGATCAGCGTCACATTTTAATATGTTTCACATTGTCTCTACAATGGTGTTGAATCCTTAAGAAATTGTCACTTTTCTACAAAGGAGATTGCTAGCTTTAAGCAACAGCAAAGTGATATCCCATTTCACCAGCCTCAGCACTTGTCTAAAACAAAATGAGCTTTTGGACCATATCAAACCTCCGTATGTCCAAGCAGTGTTTATCTTAATTTGGAATATTGATTCCTGAACATGAAAAAATATGTATATAGTAACAATAAAAGCCAGAAACCAGTGAAAATTCCTAACCTGAATTTGCAGACTCAGGTAAGGAAAATGTTATTTCCAAAGTGACATCAGTTAGGAACTAAACCATGCATACAGGGAAAGGGTTTCAACTGACAGAAAAAACTTTCCAGAAACGTGTCCTTCATATCCAAAGTCATTAAAGACTTCGTAAAACTCCCCACAACCCCTACAGCATTCATGAATACTGACAGGCAACAGGAATTTTGCAGGAGGCACTAGTAGAGGGTGTCCTTTCTAACTTTTTCAATAATGTATAATTCTTACCCTTAGTAACAAAAACATAACGTTCTGCCATAATACATGTATTACAGAAATCCCTGTATTTGAACGACTCAGCTTGACACAACAGAAGCCAAAAGCCGGAGCGCTCCTAGCAGCAGCTGCTGCAGCTCTGATGCTGGCTGTGTGTGGATAGGATGTGATGGATGTAGACGGCTTCATCTCTGACCAGTGATGGGCGCGACTTGGAAGCAGATGAGGCACACACCAAGATGTCAAGCAAAGGAAAGGACCCAAAACCTGCATCTGCTCTGTTCAAGCCTAAGACTGCCCCCAGTATTCCAGACAAGGAGAATGAGCTTTTACTATGAGATATTTACTCTAGATAAACCTGTACATGCATGCTTGGTCACTTCAGTCGTGTCTGACTCTTTGAGATCCCAATGTCTATAGGCCACCAGGCTCCTCTGTCCATGAGATTCTCCAGGCAAGAATACTGGAGTGGGTTGCCATATCCTCCTCCAGGAGATTTCCTGACCCAGGAATGGAACCAGATTCTCCTGTGGCTCTTGCATTGCTGGCAGATTCTTTACTGCTGAGGCAATAGGAAAGTCCAGACATACCTACAAATAAGTTAATTAAATATATCTGTATAAACATTAAATATATATAAGTATTCTTACCTATTAGTTAACTGGGCATAATTACTTAATGCGTATTTTGAGATGAGCTTTCTTCAGGTTAAAAGCAAACAAATAAATATAGGATATTGATGAGTGCTATGCAATGAGTATTATAAAAGAGAAAAGCAGAATAAACAGGGAACTTACTGCAGACTGCGTGTTCAGGAAAGACCTCGTAAGTGACCCCATTAAGCTGAACTCTGTAAGAGCTCAGAGAAAATGCAGGAGAAAAACAGATTTCTAGGCAAGAGAGGTATGAGAAGAATCTAAGGCATCAAAAACTCAACACACTCAAGGAACTGAGTGTAGGCCATCAGGGACAACCAGAATGACTGAAGTGCAGACATTGATATAGAGAGGAGCCAAAATGCAGTGGGACAGTATGGTCAGGCATCAGGGCACAAAGGCCTGAGGGGCCGGGTCAAGGGGCTTGGACTTTATTCTCTGCATGATGGGAAACTGCTGAAGAAATTTAAGCGAGAGACTAACATGATTTAAATCACTGTCACTGCTATCTGGGGAATGGATTTATGAGACCCAGTAAGCAGGAAGACCAATTAGAAACTTATCATAGGGAAAATAAACTCCACAGGGAAAAAAAAGAGATAATAATGGATTAGCACCAGATAAAGGCAGATGATACAGAGATATAGGCAGGTTCCAAAGTTCTTTCAAATATTAAATTGACAGGAATTGGTTATTCCTTTGGTGAAGGGGTGAGAAAAGGAGCAGTAGCAGAAATGACTTACAGGTATTGGACTTGAGCCAGGGACGGGCAAAGGAACGTCACTCAGGTCTTCATTAGATAGATCCAAACACAGTGATACTCTGGGGAAACCAGTCAAAAAAAAAAAAAAAAAAAAATCACCTTCAGAAAGAACATAGATAGAGACTGTTTTTCTTAAGGTGTTGCTGCTGCTGAGTCGCTTCAGTCATGTCCAACCCTGTGCGACCCCATAGATGGCAGCCCACCAGGCTCCCCCATCCCTGGGATCCTCCAGGCAAGAACACTAGAGTCGGTTGCCATTTCCTTCTCCAATGCATGAAAGTGAAAAGTGAAAGCGAAGTCGCTCAGTCGTGTCCAACTCTTAGCCACCCCATGGACTGCAGCCTACCAGGCCCTTCCATCCATGGGATTTTCCAGGCAGGAGAACTGGAGTGGGGTGCCATTGCCTTCTCCATCTTAAGGTGTGAGTTCTCTGAAATATGTCATAAATTTGAAGAACAGATTGGGAAAGTATTGGTATTATCTAGTTCTTTGAGGAATCTTTCCAATCCCTTACCTCATGCTTCAGTTCAGTTCAGTCCCTCAGTCATGTCTGACTCTTTGCAGCCCCATGAATCGCAGCACACCAGGCCTCCCTGTCCATCACCAACTCCTGGAGTTCACNCTGGAGTTATTTCTCCACTGACCTCCAGTAGCATATGGGCACCTAATGACCTGGGGAGTTCCTCTTTTGGTATCCTTCATTTTGCCTTTTCATACTGTTCATGGGGTTCTCAAGGCAAGAATACTGAAGTGGCTTGCCATTCCCTTTTCCAGTGGACCACATTCTGTCAACGTCTCCACCATGACCTGCCCCTCTTGGGTTACCCTTGCAGGCATGGCTTGGTTTCATTGAGTTAGTCAAGGCTGTGGTCCTAGTGTGATTATGCTTGGAGAATATTAATCTGGGGTTTTTAGAGAGTTAAATAACTGTTTTCTTTCCCCTGGATTTGGAACCAAATGAAAAATAAGACACAGAAAAATAAACACAAAAAACAGCCAATCAGAGATCAATAAGGCTTATTACAGAACTAGGTTTTAGATCTATGGTCAAAAGGCTGGCTAAAACTCCCCACAATCTACATGCCATCCCCCATTCTAGCCTTCAGTTCAGTTCAATTCAGTTCAGTCTTTCAGTCGTGTCCGACTCTTCATGACCCCATGAATCGCAGCATGCCAGGCCTCCCTGTCCATCATCATCTCCCAGAGTTCACTCAGACTCACGCCGATTGAGTCATTGATGCCATCCAGCCATCTCATCCTCAGTCGTCCCCTTCTCCTCCTGCCCCCAATCCCTCCCAGCATCAGAGTCTTTTCTAGTGAGTCAACTCTTCGCATGAGGTGGTCAAAGTACTGGAGTTTCAGCGTCAGCATCATTCCTTCCAAAGAACACCCAGGGCTGATCTCCTTCAGAATGGACTGGTTGGATTTCCTGGTAGGCCAAGGGACTCTCAAGAGTCTTCTCCAACACCACAGTTCAAAAGCATCAATTCTTCGGTGCTCAGCCTTCTTCACAGTCCAACTCTCACATCCATACATGACCACAGGAAAAACTATAGTCTTGACTAGAAGGACCTTAGTCAGCAAAGTAATGTCCCTGCTTTTGAATATGCTATCTAGGTTGGTCATAACTTTTCTTCCAAGGAGAAAGCGTCTTTTAATTTCATGGCTCCAATCACCATCTGCAGTGATTTTGGAGCCCCCCAAAATAAAGTCTGACACTGTTTCCACTGTTTCCTCATCTATTTCCCATGGAGTGATGGGACCGGATGCCATGATCTTCGTTTTCTGAATAAGGACAGCTCAAAGAAGGTAAACTATAGGTTTTAAAATCAGACAAGCCTNCTATAGTCTTGACTAGAAGGACCTTAGTCAGCAAAGTAATGTCCCTGCTTTTGAATATGCTATCTAGGTTGGTCATAACTTTTCTTCCAAGGAGAAAGCGTCTTTTAATTTCATGGCTCCAATCACCATCTGCAGTGATTTTGGAGCCCCCCAAAATAAAGTCTGACACTGTTTCCACTGTTTCCTCATCTATTTCCCATGGAGTGATGGGACCGGATGCCATGATCTTCGTTTTCTGAATAAGGACAGCTCAAAGAAGGTAAACTATAGGTTTTAAAATCAGACAAGCCTTCCCAGGTGCACTGCCTTGCTCTAGCCCAAGGCAGAAAGGGAATACAAGGGAGAAAGTCCTCAGTATTTAACATTTTTTATTTTTCTCCATTCAGTTGGGAATCAATTATTAAAGGAGACCAGACCCTCGTCACCCTCAAATAAGATTACCTTTCTGCCCTAGCTCAGAAGTTGTGAATATGGCATACTTCTAGCTTACCAGAAATATCACTGAATGAAAATGAAGATTCAAAACGCTTGCAAGTCCCTTCTCAGTCATACCACTCATTTGCCCTGGGTTCTGGGAGTAATTTAATCCCTGTTAGGGATCAAACATTATTATGAAAAAGAAGTGTTTTAGAATTGCAGAAAATGTGAGTTTTATTCTTGAAGAGTTTGCCAGAGTCACTTCCCACTTTGTGTATCTTGAAAAGTGTGAGACCCTTTAGCATCTCAACATGCTTCCCTAGTCAGTTAAACTTTCAAGTACTATTTCTTCACCTCTGAAATGACAGACAGTACTTGCAGGTCTTCAGTCTTTTTCTAAACAGTGGAACCCTTTCTTCAGACACCATTGGAGTTAGAAGACCAGTATGTGAAAATGCCAGAACTAAGTGATCTTGGCGAGACCTGGAGTTCTGGGGTTCATCAGAGAACATCTTAGGATTCCAAGCAACATCTTAGGACTTCCTTTCTGAAATTCTGTAACCCTGTGACTGCTACACTCTCACTCCTTAGTAACAAATTTTCTATGTGTCCAAAGAACCAGACAGTGGCTCTTCCCCTTGATGGTATATTGAAAGAAGCATACTATTTGTTCTTTGATCACAGATTAAAAAAAAAAAAAGTCTAAAAGCAAACAGGTGAGGTGATGGAGATCCTCTCAAAGGGGGGGAAAAAATGAGAATTACCAAGGATATATTTGATTGAGAATCAAAACTCTAACAGAACCAAATTTCATTTCATTTCATTCATTACCATAGATGGTTTTCATACGTTTGTGGTTTTTTTTTTTTTTAACTCTATGTCTCTGCTTCTTTTGACTCATGATTTGTGAAATCCATTTACATCTCTGGTTCTTTGCTGTTCCACGTGCCATGTGCTCCACCGCTCAGTCAAGTCTAACCCTTTGTAACTCTTTGCAGTTCCACAGGAGCAATTAAAAAAGAAAACAGAAACTTCTTGGAGAGATATATAAACAGGATATACTTCAGAGTACTGATGCTCCTGGCTTCAGGAATTCTCATTTAATTCAAATGTTGGTTTAGTCCTGTATTGAATTAGACTGTATTATCCCATTATATGATAAAGCGTCATTTAACAGGAAGTCATACTCTTTTATGTTATGTTTGCATTTCATTTCCATGCTACCTTTTAGAAAACAAGTACTAAGTGGAAGCAGAACAGGTATTTGAGATTACTCAGGAGTCATTTGCTTTCACCTAATTTAATAGCCACAGATTTTTAATATTTATAGCACATGTTGAAAGGATTTAACATATGTAGTGATCTTCACCAAGTAACTCCATACTCTTCTTGAATACAAAGATGCAAATTTTGTCACCATTTATGCAACCTGTTAAAAAATATTGCTATTAATTCATGTGAATAATTTTTCCTCTAAAATTTTAATTAAAACACAAATGCTTTCCACACTTCTATCTGCAGTATCCAACACATGCATTTTTAAATACTGACTGATCAGTTGAAGAAGAGGGGATTTCTTTATAGGTGAGGTGCTTTCTCATACCTGAAAATTTCCATAGAACACTTACTTTTGCGTAAAAGGCCGTTCAAAAGCTAAATAACCATCACATTGCAGGCTCTTAATGACAATTATTTTTAAATCTCTCTATATTTCTAAATGGGCTGTAATAAGAAAAAGAGGAGTAGAAATTTCCTAAGGTAAATAGGAATAATAGCACAAATAACTAGAATTTGAGAGAAAACCATGTCATAAGTAAAATCATCATTAAGAAGAAGCAGCAACATCAGAAATGTACTATCACAAATGCATAACTTAGGACTTTTGCAAGAGCTGTTATTTGATACAGAACACTTTGACTATCAATTATAATGATAGCAAGTAATTCTTTTTCCATTCCTAAATCTAAATTAATCCAAAGCTTGCTAGCATAATACAACTGAGAATGTTGTCATATATTTTGAAATTTTACATTCTAAAATAAGTTCAAAAAATTTATTGAAAATAATTCTTTAATTGGCTTTTTCTTCATAATAATAAGAAAAATTGAAATAATGCAATATAATAATATAACAGTTTTTCAGCATCTTTAAACACACACACACACACCCTTTGTTCTTTAGAAACATTCTTCACAAGCAAATTTTCAGCTGTGTCATTTTTGTTAATATAGGTAATTAAAACGTTTCATAGTCTTTCATGATCTTGTTTTCTTAATAATACTAGGAATTAATCAGTAATCATGGGCTATTAAAAAGAAAAAAATAAAGATTTTTCTAGATCCATTTTTCGAAATAGAAGAGTGCATTTTTCTGAAGGAATGAAATAGAAATGTTTGATTAACTGACACTCAGAAATCATTCCTGAGCAATCTGTTAGAATTTCTTTCCCTTTACAATGTTTTCTGTTCTTTGCTATCAAGAACTATGAATCATAATTTCTGGCAGCTAAAACCAGAGGGGTGATAGGCTTTATTAGCATTCTAAAAATATGCATGTCCTAATGCTCTCTTAAAATATGTCTTCTCAGAGATGTTTCAGATTTTCTCAGCCAAACAAGATGACATTAACTAAGACCCTGGCATGAAGATTTGCTTGTTTTAGTTTGCTTAACAATGTAACCACAGCATAAATATATTGCTACTAAATGGCAAATAAGTTATTCTGTCACATTCTGACCTATTGCTTTTTAACATCACTGTGATGAACTATTGAAGCATTTAAGATCACTAATTACTTTGATCATTCACATTTGAAGACAAAATGTTAAAGCTATGTGAGAAGTAGTTCTTCTTAGGATAAGAAAGTGTTCCCTCTTTCTGCTTTAAGGAAGTCTGGTCAAAATGATTTCAGCCTAAACTAGTTAGCCTAAACTAAATAAAGCAATGACAGACCTAGACAGCATATTAAAAAGCAGAGACATTACTTTGCCTACAAAGATCCATATAGTCAGAGCTATGGTTTTTCCAATCCACTTATGGATGTGAGAGCTAGACAATAAAAAGGCTGAGGACCAAACAATTGCTGCCTTTGAACTTGTGGTGTTGGAGAAGACTCTTGAGAGTCCCTTGAACTGCAAGGAGATCAAACCAGTCAATCCTAAAGGAAATCAGTCCTGAATATTCACTGGAAGGACTGGTGCTGACACTGAAGCTCCGATACTTTTGGCAACCTGATGTGAAGAGCTGGCTCATTGGAAAAGATTCTGATGCTGGGAAAGATTGAAGGCAGGAGGAGAAGGGGACAACAGAGGATGAGATGGTTGGATGGCATCACTGACTCAATGAACTTGAATTTGAGCAAGCTTCAGGAGATGGTGAAGGACAGGGAAGCCTGGTGTGCTGCAGTCCACGGGGCTGCACAGAGTCAGACACAATTGAGCAACTGAACAACAAGAAATAGAACTATTGAGAACAATTAACAGTTTAAATCAAGATAGGATAATGTGTTTATATCAACAACTGATAAACTTCTGGGGGGAAAGTGCTACTAATATGTTACTTGTATTAAGCATTCCACAAGAAAATTTTATTTTATTTGCCTTTTCCTTATGAAAGTTTACTGCAGGATGGGAAAAATTTTCCTAAGAGACACAATATCTGGCAGCCTATTTAGCTGACTCTCAATAAAAAATGAGTAGGATGCAGAGGTCAGATATAAGTCAAAAGAGAATGTCTTATTATTCTGATATCACACCTTTGAGGCAAAGGCCTAATACCTCTACAGAAAATAAAAAGCAACAAAATGAACACTTTTCTCTGCTAGAGACAGTGAAATGACAAAGGTCATATAATTGTATCTCTTGTCTGCATTGTTTCAGCATTTTCTCTTTTTTAATAGAAAACAACAAATTGACCAAAGAAATACTAACTTACTTCATGTAACTAGTGTATTTATATACTTCCAAAAATATAGTACACTTTATACAAAATAAGATGGAAATGTTTGATGAATCAGTGGGAAAATCTAAAGAATTAATTCAACTATGAAAGAACACAAAGAATTCTGGAAATAACTTTAAGACTGATATGAGGAAAAATTAAAAACTCTCCAAAGCTAATCTCTAGACTTGGAATTTAGAGACTAGAGAATTTAAAAAGTTGGAAGCAGGAACAAAATATGGAGTGACAATAAAAGTCTTACTATTATTTTATACCAGAATCATGACTAAAGAAGGCAATAGCACCCAACTCCAGTACTTTTGCCTGGAAAATCCCATGGATGGAAAAGCCTGGTAAGCTGCAGTCCATGGGGTTGCACAGAGTCGGACATGACTGAAGCGACTTAGCGGTAGCAGTAGCATGACTAAAAACCAAGTTTTATTTATTCCATTAGGCCAGCATAACCCAAAAATGTGTCTTAAAATATGAATTCTACTGTGGGGTTACAAAAAATCTATAATCAAATAATTGGGATAAACTGGGTTAAGTAATATTAATTAGCCTCAATTATAGGATTTTTTTAGTCTTGAACATGCCAATGACCTTTATTATTCATGAAAAGAAATACATATCATGTTTCTCAAACTTATTTCACAAAGGAAATTAGGTTTAGATCTAGCTCTAGAATATAGCAACTCTAGGGACTTGTTACCCATAACTGTCTCAGACTGGAGTTTCCCAAGAATTTTTCTTTTTAATAATATAAATGTCCGTAATCATACCAATGAAAAAAAAATTATTTTTCCTTCAATTTAGTTATTTAAACTTTTTCTTTTCATGATTTGCATGAAGACTTTCTACATATTATAATGATTCTATTATAGTATCTCTTACTCAACTTCTTCATAAACAAAGATATAAAAAAGTATTAAGCATACTATGCTATGTTAGACTTTATTCATGACAAAAGCACCAATCAGAGTGACTTGGGACCACATGGCTACCTGCTTTGCTAGAAAATTTAAAACATGAAAACCAAAGCAACTTGATTCAAGATAGTGTACAGAACATGTGAGTTAATTACCTATTTACCTGAGGCCCCCTTTAAGAAAAAAAGTAATAGACATTTAATATGTTCTAAAACATCAGTTGTGAGACATTGTGACTTAACAGATGTCAAGAAATGGGGTAAATGTACATGTAAATAACAAAGTACAATATATAGATACGTGCAAAAGCAAAATAGGTGACAAGCCATATGGCCAACCAAACCCAAGAATATGCACAAAGGATATGCAGTCTGGAAGAAAAGCAATCTGCAATGCAGAATTCAAAAAGTCTGAACTCCCACTATAGGTGGGGTGGAGCGAAGGGGGAGAAAAAGATAGTAGGCCAGAAGGAAGGGGCATTGAAGGATGATTCTTTCCCAAAAAACTGTACCTCCCAGAACTCTCAGAAATGGGCATTTTCAACCCCCAGGCAAAACATACAAAGAGAGAAAAACAGTTCTTCTCAAAAAAGAATGAATGATCTCTTCGGGGAGAAAAAGGGCAATTATTCTGTGCGTGTTATGACACTAATAGCCTAAGAGAGCCTTGATTTAATTTTTTTTAAGGGAATAGAATGATATAAAAAAGGAACAAGTAAATAATTAGAGCTCTTCAAAATAATTTTTAATGTTTTTTCAAATAAAAAAGTTCATAAAATGTTTAGGAAAGTATAGGAAGGCATAAAACAAACAAAAAAAGATGTCCCTTCATAGTTAATATAAGAGAGGAAAACATTTAAATATAAAGGATGAACCAGAAATTCCAACATCTAACTAATAGAGATCAGAGGAAGAACAGAAGAAAAGGAGGGAAGGAAGGAAACCATGGAAAATATAACCTGAGAGCTGTCAAGAAAGACTGAAAGTGCCTGCCAGGTGCCCAACAGAGCGAATAAAAAGGGAACCCCAGCTAGACTTGCTAATATGAAAAATGAGAACACTAAGAATAAAGGTCTGATCCTAAATATGTTCACAGAGTCACTGATTAATAGAAATAACAATCAGGTTAGTATCAGATTTCTTACTGGCATTACAAGATGCTAAAAGACAATGGAAGAGTATTTTTAACCTAATATTTACAGCCATGCATAAAAAGCCCATTTATCACAGGAAAAAATAAAGACATTTTACCAACATCCAAACATTCAAAAAATGTTTAGGCCCTTTCTAGGGTTTATATTCGGAGAAGGCAATGGCACCCCACTCCAGTCCTCTCGCCTGGAAAATCCAATGGACAGAGGAGCCTGGTGGGCTGCAGTCCATGGGGTCGCTAAGAGTCAGACACAACTGAGCAACTTCACTTTAACTTTTCACTTTCATGCACTGGAGAAGGAAATGGCAAGCCCCAGGGATGAGGGAGCCTGGTGGGCTGCTGTCTATGGGGTCGCACAAGAGTCGGACACGACTGAAGCGACTTAGCCGTAGCAGCAGTAGGGTTTATATTAACCAAAATGAAAAAAGAAAACCTGAAAGGGTTAGGAAACCGTGGATTTAATTCAGAGGAGCATTGATGTGTACTCCCAGGCCAATTACTGGAGCAGAGAGATCAATGGCTAAAAAAAAAAAAAAGTGGATGCTCACAGGGAATTGAAGGTGAGAGAATTTGGGCAGGTAATCAGCATTATCACTGATGAAGAGAGAACCTGAAGATCTAATAAAGTAAATTGGTTGATGGTATTAAAGAGAAAACTTGTTTAAATTATCCCTGGAAACACGCTCTTTTGAATAGTAGAGAGATAACTGCATTGGATCTGTAAATGAAGAAATAAAAGTGATCCTAACAAGCACTATGTGTCTCTACAATGAATAATTAAGCTACAATAACAATCTAAAATGTGTTCATTGTTCTTCAGTTTTTAGAATCTACATGTGTACAAATACAGAAGACTTCTGTTATGTGTTACAGAATAGAAAGTCTATCCTTTAAAGTACAAAAATATAAAAGTGCAATAACATCCATAATGTTGAATTAGGATTGTGGATATCAGTACTGTCATGGTTTTAAATATATATGTAAAAACATGTATATATGCATTTATATTACAAAGATGCTTCCTTTAAAATATATACATTATAAATGAGTATATACATATCTTTATCTCTATATAAACATACATATACATGTATACATATGTATATTAAAATAAATGTATGTGCTTTTATGTGCATGCATGCATGAGTGCTAGGGTGCTTCAGGTGTGACACTATGGACTGTACCCCAAGAGGCTCCTCTGTCCATGGGATTCTCCAGGCAAGAATACTGGAGTGAATTGCCATGCCCTCCTCCAGGGGATCTTCCCAACCCAGGGATAGAACCCATGTCTCTTATGTCCCCGGCACTGGTGGGTGGGTTCTTAACCACTAGCACCACCTGGGAAGCTCACATATGTGTACACATGTATACATATCTATAGGGAGATCATACTTCTATTTCCTAGCTGTGACTACTGATAGAACCTAGAAACAATAACACCTACGGGGATAATGAGCAGACTTACTACCATGAACTTCATTTTCAAATATCACCATCCAAGAATTCAAGGTAAATTCCAGGCTGCATCAGGAAAAGTGTAAGATAAGCCTGAAACATTTCAACATGACAGAAAATGGAAGTTCTCAAAAAATGATGAGAATATATCAAAGAACATCTCATAGGGCTTTTCTTTCATTAGCTAAATTTGAGCATCAAAATAACATTAGTATTTAATAACTAAGCAAAGGAAGAACCCATAAACCCACACTAATATAAATAAACAATTAAACATCTTTTAAATAAGGGCATGACTGACATAGAATCGGGGCAGCAGAAAGTAAGGGGCAGTAAATGAAAAGTACAGCACCACATCTTACAAAATAAAGGCCAGTAATACTGAATGATGTGACAAGGTTTAATATGTTGTTTGAAATTATAGAAATGAGAAAAGATAGAGTTGAGAATATAATTAGATTAGGAATGCTATGGACTGAATGTTTATGACCCCCCAAATTTCATATGTTGAAATCCTGAGTATTAGGAAATGGGGCCTTTGTGGGGGTTCTTAGGTCATGAAGGTGGAGCTCATAAAAAAGAGACTCCCCAGACCTTCTTGGCCCCTTCCACCATGTGAGGTACAAGAGGGGGTTTTTATGATGTGTTTTTTTTCTATCCTGATAGTTTTTCACCTACCAGTATTTCACATGAGCTCATATTTCACTTGAGCTTATATTTCACATGAGCTTTTTGTAGGAAGCATGTAGTTGAGTCATACTGTTAATCCATTCTAAAGTCTGTCTTTTAATTTTGGCAGTTGAACTATTTCATTTATTGATCATTTTTGGCGTATTTAGATTTAAGTTCTACCATTATATTGTTTTGTTTTCCTCTTTGTTGTTGATTCTCTCTTGTCCTTTTTCTCCCTTCTTTCCCATTATTTGAACATTTTTAGTATTCTATTCCAATTGATTTTTAAATTACTCTTTGTATATTTTGTTTGCTTTTAGTGGTTGCCCTATGATTTACAATACATATTTAACTGCTTAATTAGAATGACTATTTTACCATTTGAAATATAATGTAGATATCAGATCTCTTTACCCCTCTCCTTTATGCTTTAATGGCTTTATATATTACACCTATGTTCATTATGAATCCCTTCAGATGATGACATAATTTTTGCTTTCAATTCTCAACAATATTTTAAAAACTCAAGAAAAGATGTGTCTATTATGCTTCCTCAAATATTTACAATTCTTTTCGCTCTTCTTTCATTGCACCTATTCACGCTGCTTTCTGGTATAATTCCTTTCTGTTTGAGAACTTCCTTGGGCAATTCTTGTGACACAGATCTTCTGGACACAAATGTTCTTAGCTCTCCTTCACAGAAGAATGTTATTTCACTGTCATTCATGAACTACATTTTTTCCCCCTCAATATAGAATTCTAGATTGACAGTTCTTCACTTTCAGCATTTCAACATTTCTTACAAAAATGTTCATATACTTTTTTCTGACCTCCAAGATTTCTGATGAGAAATCTGCAATTATTTGAATCTCCTGTAAGAAAAACATTGTTTTTCTCTGGCTGCTTTTAAGATATTTTGTTTGTTTGTTTGTTGTTAGCACTTAACAGTTTGATTAGTGTTTCTTGGTCTAAATTTCCTTGAGTTTATCCTGTTTTAGACTTACTGAGCTTCTTAAATCTTTAAGTTTCTTTCAGCATATTTGGGAAATTTTCAGCTAATATTTCTTCAAAGATTTTTTTGCTCTAGTAAAAAATTATTTCTCATTTTCTAGTATTCCTATAACATGAATATTAGACACGTTCTTATTGCCCTGAGGCTCTGCTTCCTGTTTCTTTTTTCCTTTCGCTCTTAGATTTCATAATTTCTACTTATTTATCCTCAAGTTCACTATTTCCTCTTTCATCTCCAATCAGCTCTTGAGCTCATATAATGAAGACTTTTATTTCCCTGTTTATTTGAAGGGTTTTTGTTTTGTTTGCTATTTTTTTTTTTTTTTGGCAGAGTTTGGGTTCTTATAATTTTAATCCTAAAACTTCCATTTGGTAATTATTAATATCAATAGTACATGAACCGAGAACTTCCAGATGTTCAAACTGGATTTAGAAAAGGCAGAGGAACCAGAGATCAAATTGCCAACATCTGCTGGATCATAGAAAAAGCAAGAGAGTTCCAGAAAAACATCTATTTCTGCTTTCTTGACTACACCAAAGCTTTTGATTGTGCTGATCACAACAAACTGTGGAAAATTCTTAAAGAGATGGGAATACCAGAACACCTTACCTCCTTCTTGAGAAATCTGTATGCAGGTCAAGAAGCAACAGTTAGAACCAGACACGGAACAACAGATTGTTTCCAAATTGGGAAAGGAGTATGTCAAGGCTGTATATTGTAACCCTGCTTATTTAACTCATATGCAGAATATATCATATGAAATACCAGGCTGGATGAAACAGAAGCTGGAATCAAGACTGCCAGGAGAAACATCAGTAACCTCAGATATGCAGATGACACCACCCTAATGGCAGAAAGTGAAGAGGAACTAAAGAGCCTCTTGATGAAAGTCAAACAGGAGAGTGAAAAAATTGGCTTGAAGCTCAACATTCAAAAAAATGAAGAACATGGCATCCAGTCTGATCACTTTATGGCAAATAGATGGAGAAACAATGGAAACAGTGAAAGACTTTATTTTCTTGGGCTTCAAATTCACTGGAGACAGTGACTGCAGCCATGAAATTAAAACATGCTTGCTCCTTGGAAGAAAACCTACGACAAACCTAGAGAGCGTATTAAAAGCAGAGACATTACTTTGCCAACAAAGGTTCATCTGGTCAAAGCTATGGTTTTTCCAGTAGTCACACATGTATGTGAGAAAGTGAAAGAAAGTGAAAGTGAAAGTCACTCAGTGATGTCCGACTCTTGCGGCCCCATGGACTATACAGTCCATGGAATTCTCCAGGCAAGAATACTGGAGTGGGTAGCCTTTCCCTTCTGCAGGGTATCTTCCCAACCCAGGGATCAAGTACAGGTCTCCCACACTGCAGGTGGATTCTTTCCCAGCTGAGCCACAAGGGAAGCCCTGGATGTGAGAGTTGGACCATGAAGAAGGCTGAGCACTGAAGAATCGATGCTTTTGAACTGTGGTGTTGGAGGAGACTCTTGAGAGTCCTTTGGACTGCAAGGAGATCAAACCAGTCAATCCTAAAGGAAATCAATCCTGAATATTAGTTGGAAGGACTGATGCTGATGCTAAAGCTCCAATACTTTGGCCACCTAATACAAAGAATAGACTCATTAGAAAAGACCCTGATGCTGGGAAAGATTGAAGGCAGGAGGAGAAGGGAATGACAGAGGATGAGATAGTTGGATGGTATCACCAACTCAGTGGACATGAGTTTGAGCAAGCTCCAGGAGTTGGTGATGGACAAGGAAGCCTGGCATACTGCAGTCCATGGGGTCACAAAGAGTTGGACACGACTGAGTGACTGAACTGAACTGAGTATCTTTGGGGTTTTGTTAGACTTTCTGTACATTTGCTTAAAGAATGTTCGTTATTACTTCTTTGAGCACTTTTACAATAGCTGTTTTATTATCATTGTCAGATAATTCCAATGGCTTAATTATCTCAGCATTGTTATCTGTTCATTGCCTTTTCTCATGTGAACTGGCTTTTCCTGGATTTTTTTTTTTTTTTGCCAATTAATTATCCATTATTTTCTAGACACTTTAAACATTATCATATGAGATTCTAAGTCTTCTTTAAGTCTCATGGAAAATGTTGGTATTTTGCTTTAGCAGGCAGTCAAGCCACTTGGGTTCAGGCCCCATGCTCTGACTAGCCATCTGTGGTTTGTGGTATCAAGACACATTCCAGTCTCCCATGCCTTTGAAGTGCTATCTCCACCTGTCTTGTGTGTTTGCCATCCAGTGGCCAGTCTAAGACATGGGCAAGTGCCCACCAATTAGTTCCATTCTCAGAGAATATTGTAACTTAGATCCATGCATATGCAGCTCAAGTGAGTCCAGAAGTTCATAAATAATTTAATAGGATTGTTTTCTCTATCTTTATATATTTATGATCCCTCTTGATACTTTCTGATGCCCTGGGACACCCTTTCTAGTTCCACAGAAATCTGGGGCTTCAGTAACTACTCTAACACCAACTTCCTGTATTAGTTCAGATCAAGCAATAGGAAGACAGAGAATGACAAAGAAAACAAAGTATCGAATGTTAATATCCCTCAAGGTTGGAAGCACCTGTGGGCCCCTGCAGCCACCACTGTTGCTACCAAAATACCTCTTTTTTCTCTGGAAACCTGACCTGGAAGTCTTCACCCCACATTCTCTCTCTTAATCTGATGCTTACTTCCATGTCTTCGACTCCTTGGGTCCAGGCTAGGGTAGACTAGAGGGGAAAAAAATATGGTAAACTCACTGATGGGTCATGGGTACTTAACATTATAGTGAGAACCTCAAATAGCTGTTCTATATATTCTGATCAGGTTTTACAGCTGTATTCATTGTGAGTGACAGGTTGAAGTAGGTTTAGTCCATCTTATTCAGATCTGGAACCCATGAATAGTTTTTCTTTTCTTTTTTTTAAGTGAAGCTTTAAAAAATTGCCTTGCTAGCAATTAGTTGGAGTTTCCCAGGTGGCGCTAGTGGTAAAGAACCCGCCTGCCAATGCAGGAGACATAAGAGACATGGATTCAGTCCCTGGGTTGGGAAGATCCCCTGGAAGAAGGCATCACAACCCACTCTAGTATTCTTGCTTGGAGAATGCCACAGACAGAGGAGCCAGGCAGGCTACCATCCATAGGGTTACAAAGATTGCAACACAACTGAAGTGACTTAACCTGCGTGCCCAATTAGTTTAGATCAAAGGGCTACTAAAGAAAGAAAGCAATAAGAATTTAGGAATCCCCTGGCAGTCCAGGGGTTAGGACTGGCATTTCTATCGCAGAGAGCCTAGGTGCTCAATCCCTGATCAAGGAACAAGATAAGATCCCAAAAGCCTTGCAATGCAGACACAAAAAATAAAAGGAGCGACAGAAAGGCAGGAAAGAAAGAAAAGGAGGGGTGGAGGGAGGGAAGACCAAGAAGGATGGAAGAAGAGAGAGGGAGGGAAGAGAGGTGCGTATTAATCTCAGATGTCGGACTGGAGGGAAATGAAGACCACTGCTTTAAGAAATGATCAATTATTTTCTTTGTCTGAGAAAGAGCTATTGTGAGGAAGTCAGATTCCCTAAATGTCTGTGTAGAAGTTATATTCTTCATCGAATTACTTGTATCATCAAGTGGAATAGAAACACTACTTTGTGTTTTTTCTTGTTTTAAATTAAAAAGACAAAAATTTAATGCTTATACTGGAAACTTTAGGAGTTAAGATAGGGAAAGCCTTCTTTCAAAAAGTTTTCAAGAAATGAATTCCTAGGTGTTATTAAAAAGAAGGATGAAGCATAATATAACCTTAGAGAGGGAAATGCACGTATAATTTTAAAATATGTCCTTAGTTTTTTTTAGTAAACTGAAATACACTGAGAATAAAAGTTTTACCTTTAAGAAATATTTTAACTCAACTATGAAAAAAATATAAAATGTTTCTGTTTATACATTTACAGCTCATGATATAATTTAAATATATATATATAAAGATTAGAAATCTCTATTCATTATGAATTGTTTTGATCTTAAAAGCATATTTAAATTAAATGTAAACCTACTATAGCACTATTCATGTTGATGAAACTATTATGAATAAATGACTCAGCTTGTAAATTTAAAATGTATTATTTTTCTGTATACATTTTTCCTGTTCTGTTATGTTCTTCTTAAAATGGGCAAACCAGAGTAAAATCTACAGTACTCTGGAACAAAACACTGAACAAGGATGAAGTAAAATTTTCATATTGTACATCACTTTAGATGTTATGGAGAGAGGGGCTTTTAAGGGATACTGTTAATATAGAAGCCAAGAAATATGTCAATCTTGTCTTGGCCCAGCCACCTCTCATTCCCACAGTGTCCCTATGGAAATGTATGTATAAATAAAAATGGCAGAACAAGGCAAGTTAACCTTCATTATTCACTTAGACTTTGGTCCCAGTGACTAAGCAGATTCAGAACTCTAGTTGGCTGAGTGGGACAAATGTGAAGCTGCTTTTTCAGAAGCTAAATAGAGGAATAAACTAAAGCATACTGAGTGACCTACAATGTCTTCTAAGCTCACATTAAAATCTTAGATTTTACCACTGATTGCAATATGGGCTGGTTTTGAGACCATCTTTTCTGAAAGGAAAGGTGAGAGTATTTGTCCCTAAACTTAAGACATCTGCCCCAGTATTCCTAGGCCAGGACAAAAGCCTGAGGGCTATCTGCCTGGTGGGAAGAAGAAGGTTTCCAAAGAAAGAAAGTAAAAGTAACTGTGAATGTGGACTGAGAAGTAAAATGAGAGAGAGATGACCAGGGACAGCCTTAGGTCTGATCCTCCAGTTCCCTTCTTAGAATCAGTTTTGGATTATTGAACTCAACTAACTCGTTGGGCAGAGAAGGCAATGGCACCCCACTCCAGTACTCTTGCCTGGAAAATCCCATGGGCGGAGGAGCCTGGTAGGCTGCAGTCCATGGGGTCATGAAGAGTCAGACACGACTGAGCAACTTCACTTTCAGTTTTCACTTTCATTCATTGGAGAAGGAAATGGCAAGCCACTCCGGTGTTCTTGCCTGGAGAATCCCAGGGATGGGGCAGCCTGATGGGCTGCCGTCTAAGGGGTCGCACAGAGTCAGACACGACTGAAGCGACTTAGCAGCAGCAGCAGCAGCAATCCTTTGGGAAGACATAGGAACTGAAATAAAAGCAATGAAAAGACTTTCTTCTGGAGAGACACACTACTTTCCAGGTATTGGTCCAGCCTTTCCTCAAATTTTTTTTCTTTTTTCTTTTTTTCATCTTTTAGAGTTGTGTCCATATAGCAGCTCTCAGATCCCTATCCTTCATTATAATCAAATACTCAAGCTTTCCCTGGTGACTCAGTGGTAAAGAATCCTCCTGACAATGCAAGAGACACAGGTTCAATCCCTGGGTCAGGAAGATCCCCTGGAGAAGGAAATGACAACCCACTCCAGTATTCTTATCTGGGAAAGCTCATGGGCAGAGGAGCCTGGCAGGCTACAGTCCATAGGATTGCAAAAGAGTTGGACATGACTTAGCGACTAAAGAACAATGACCCAAGCTTCATCTTTAAAAATAGAGATTTGGTTGTTTTTTAAATTATATTCATGCCTTTGTACTGGTTAACAGAGAAATTAATTGGTGGTTCACTTTTCTATCAACTTTAACAGCAGATCTTTCACTTATTTTTCTCTATAACTTTGCATTTTACCATGTGTAAGTTTCCTAGTGCTGCTGTTAACAAATTACTACAAACTTGGTGGTTCTAAATCTGCAAGCTTTATTAGGTCTAAGAATTAGATATGAGAACTTGCATGCTCACCTTGGTGACCTGAGTCAAATTTCTGCCCACTAGAATTTTTGCACATAAGAGAAGCAACACATATCCAGTAAACGGTATATCCATTTCATTTCTAGGCATGCCATGATAGAGGAATCATTACCACAGGTCCCTCTGGGTCAAACACTCTGCCAGGTTCTCTTTGCAGCTTATCAGGATGCAACATTCACCTCGTCTCTGCTAGTTCAGCACTGACACGCAGCCTCTACCACCCTGTGGTCTCATTATTTCATTGAAAAATGGGAGTCTAAGTTGGCTTAAAGCTCAACATTCAGAAAACAAAGATCATGGCATCCAGTCCCATCACTTCATGGGAAATAGACAGGGAAACAGTGGAAACAGTGTCAGACTTTATATTTTTGGGCTCCAAAATCACTGCAGATGGTGATTGCAGCCATGAAATTAAAAGACACTTACTCCTTGGAAGAAAAGTTATGAGCAACCTAGATAGCATATTCAAAGGTAGAGATATTACTTTGCCAACAAGGGTCCATCTAGTCAAGGCTATGGTTTTTCCAGTGGTGATATATGGATGTGAAAGTTGGACTGTAAAGAAGACTGAGCACCGAAGAACTGATGCTTTTGAACTGTGGTGTTGGAGAAGACTCTTGAGAGGCCCTTGGACTGCAAGGAGATCCAACCAGTCCATTCTGAAGGAGATTGGCCCTGGGATTTCTTTGGAAGGAATAATGCTGAAGCTGAAGCTCCAGTACTTTGGCCACCTCATGCGAAGAGTTGACTCATTGGAAAAGACTCTGATGCTGGGAGGGATTGGGGGACGACAGAGGATGAGATGGCTGGATGGCATCACTGCCTCATGGGCGTGAGTCTGAGTGAACTCTGGGAGATGGTGATGGACAGGGAGGCCTGGCATGCTGTGATTCATGGGGTTGCAAAGAGTCGGACACGACTGAGCGACTGAACTGAACTGAGTACCAATATGGCCTCTCCTACTATGACCACCAGCCTGCAGAGGACAGCCACTGCAGAGGCTGGAGTTTTCTTTGTCAATGCATTGCTGAATGTTCAGCTGAAGGGGGCTTTTTCTAGAGAGCATGATCAGTGGGTAGATAAGCAGATTCTGTATAATGTACTCATTCCAACATTCACACTTCTCTAAGCCTTTGGACTCTTTTTTCACCACAACACCTCAGGGAAATTCCAACATTTCTTCCTCATTGACACTAGGCCATCTTTGAGTCTAATCTTCAGTCCACCATACTTATATTATTCTCAGATGATTGAGCCAACATAAAGAATCTCCAAACATAGGTAAAGGTAACTATGGAAATAAAGGTGACCCAATCTAATCATCTATTTTTCTTCCTTGACTGAATACCCTTAGAAGCTACTTTTACATATATCACACATACTTCTACTGATACAACTTGACAAGGTCATAAAAAAATTTCCTCCCCAGCCATTGTAGCTCTTTTATCGGGCTCTCCTGTGTACTCTTATTCTATTACTAAATGATTGTGTGGTCTTAGACAAGTCACTCTATGTATATAAAACTCATCTTTAAGTGAAGTTAACAATATCTATTTCATAGGGTTAATGAATGGAATAAACAGAGCTACTGGCACAGACCCTAAGACATAAGAAGTACACAGAGCATTGGAGTTTCTTTCCTCCTCTAAGGATCAATCCTGAACCAAATCCCCAAATACAAGCAAAAAGAATCAACAGAGAATTCAACCAATTTAAGTTACCAAGATTCCAACTTAGGGCTAAGGAAACCTTAAATATGAGGTTAAAAAAACAAAAACTACTTCAGTTTATGTTAGCCTATCTTACACATAGCAAACACTTCAAAATATTATTTGTAGAATTAAATCCTTATTCAAAATTTGCATCTGTGCAACTGTCCTTAGAGTTTATTCTCCTTCAAACATTTATGTCCAAAGAAAAAAAATCTACAGGTTTTCCAGATTTACTAGCAAAAGACAAACTCATCATAAATTGGTATTTTAATTACTCATGAGTGGGACTGGGCTGAGCCTTGAGTATACTTAACAGGTTTTGTTTCTTCATGAAAGCCTTCATTTCCATTGACATTGGCAATCAGACTATGAATCTTAGCTCCAGTGCGGTAATTATGTCAAACTCAGCTTGGGAGGGTAAAAGTGTTCAGTGGAGAGCATCTGCCCTTGTTCAGAAAGAACAAGCACAAAAAGGATAAATGGTTACTTATCACATTCATCCTACTTGGGGAATGACAAAGTTTTTGTAGAGTCATAGGAATAAAACTGCTATTAGAAAGCTAATTTCCATCTTGTACAGGAGAAGTAAATAGAAGGACAGTAAGAATGGACAATAGAAAATTCGTTTAGTCACTAAAATTTTATTCTCCTGTTGCCTAGGAGGAAAGTGTAAACATACTGTCTCCCCACATGTTTTAATTTATACTAATGTTTTCACCAATTAAATTGTTGGGGGAACGCCCTTTTAAAAACTGATGCATTTCGGACTAGCTTGCCATCAACTTGTGATGTCAATGCTGTTTGTTTTAAGAATCTACAGCTTGGAGAAAGAGCCATATGCAAGTATTGCCCCAGCTACAACCATTCTTTTGGAAAGAAACCTTAATAGCAAAAAGGTGCTATGTATAAACAGAGTTGAGAGTCATGTATTAGAAATGCATTCATTCCAAATACTTCCCCAACGTGTAAAACTGATATACAAAATAACCATTCCATGATGTGCTTCAAAAACGTACCAGATGTATTTCTCCATTCTTGCTGGAACCTGTGGATTAGCCTTCCCACATGAGCTATCCCCATGCAGGAAGATCATTTCCCTCCTACTTTTCCCACGAACTGTGTTGCAATTTGCAGGACATTACGGGAAATTTGCCACAATATGTGGGACACTTCCATCTCTCACTGGAATTTTGCAGGCATGAGCTGCCCTAGTTTGAAGCGGGGATCAAGATATTTGTTTCATATGATGAGCTCTAACATAATGCTTCATGAGGGGACCAGTAGGCTGCCTCTCTTTTCCAAAGTCATTAGAACTGACAGTACAGCCCATTCATTTAGTCAAACTGCAGAATAGAAGGCATAACCATTAGCTGCAGATATCCCTGCTGATTTAACAGTGCTAGAAATTGCAGCATCACATCTCTGTGCTGCCAAAGAGGGAAGGAGCTGGAGAACAAATCCAAAACTGGGTTCTCCTCTTAAGAGAAGCTTACACACTGCCATTCTGTTTGCACTGGACACCGCAGAAATTTTGAACTGCTACAAATCCTTGTTTTGGCTGCATTTTATTCCGCTGATAGGCCTGATAGCCCCAGAAGTAGGGAATTACTTTTAAACATGAAACTTGAATTATCTAACCTGGGCTTCCATTTAGTCAAGGAAGAGATATATTTTCAAGTAAATTTTCTCTTGAAAAGTAATGATTCTATATAAGGGGGAATATGTTTTATGAACCTCAAAATATGAAGCTCTCAACTTTATAGAACCCAAAATATTAAAAATTACAGAATTTTAAGAAGCATTCTTAGTTCATTTCATGTGTTTCTACACTTATTTTCTCCTTTCCTTTTTTTCTCAAAATATACTATAAAAATTATACCCAAGTGTAAGAAAAACCCACTGAGTGTGTCTAAAAGTAAGTGCCCAATAATAATAATTGATTTGATCAGTTCCAAGTGATCGGCCTGGGCTTAGTCTGTGACTTCCATGCTAGTACTATGAGTCACCAGGACATAAAGTTTATGTCTCTATTTAAAAACTGACTAAATGGATTCATAAAAGGAATAGTTAATTACACTAAAATACAGTTGATCTAATCATGAACTGAGATTGGTTATTAATACAAAGAAATTAAAATTTCAGTCTGTACATGATTAGCTCAGTGGCAATCCTAGAGCCATATGTATTGTCAGAGATGATTTTTTTAAATAAAGCTCTGACAAATCATCACAGTGGTCTTCATATCAGAAATTTTTGAAAGAGAGAAAAAGCTAATCAAATTTCATTTTTGAGCTGTTTCTTTAAATGTCTAGAATAAAGGAAAAAACCATAAAACCTTGAAAACAGCCCCAAATTTCTCTGAACAGTTGTATAAAATAGTTATTTCTCTTTTCTTATCTCCTCACAGCTATCAGCCCAGCCTACTCTATTTGCAGCTCCTTTTCTGCAACATACACACACAGACACACACACTAGTTGGAAGTACCTTCCACTGAAGTTACCAATGACAAAGATCTAATTAACACTAATAAAACTGATCAATTTAATTGACATTCTTTTTATCCTCATCTTCTTCAACCTCTTAAAAAACAAACATGGGCCACTTTTTCTGAATCTCTTATTGGAACACTCACTTCCCTTGGCTTCCATAACATGTCAAGAAGGTTTTCCTTCTACTCTGACCATTGCTTTTTTTCTAAGTGGAAAACTGGATGGAGTTTCCTCTAAAAAACTAAAAATAGAACTCCCATATGACCCAGCAATCCCACCACTGGGCACATTCCCAGAGAAAATCATAATTCAAAAACATTCATGCACCCCAATGTTCATAGCAGCACTATTTACAGTAACCAGGACATGGAAATAACCTAAATGTCCATCAACAAAAAAATGGATAAAGAAAAGTGGTACAGCTACACAATGGAATATTATTCAGCCATCAAAAGGAGCAAAATCGTGTCATTTGTAGAGACATGGATGAACCTAGAAAGTGTCATAGAGAGTGAAGTAGGTCAGAAAGAGAAAAATGAATATCATATATTAATGCATATTTGTGGAATCTAGAAAAATGCTATATAGCTGATCCTATTTGCAAAGCAGAAATAGAGACATAGACACAGAGAACAAATGTATGGATATCAAGGGGAAAGGGAAGATGGGAAGAACTGGGGGATTGAGATTGACATATACACTATTGATACTATGTATAAAATAGATAATTAATGAGAACATACTAAATAGCACAAGAAATATGCACTGTGTTGAACAGAATGGGAAGGAAGTCCAAAAGGGAGGGGATATATGTATATGTAAGAAACTAAAACAACACTGTAAAGCAACTATACTCCAATAAAAATTAATTTTTAAAAAATACTCTCATCCTTCCTATCTGCTGACCCATTCTCTTCTCCCTCTCTTATCACTATACACATTGTTACCTCACAATATCTTTGAAACTCAAATAATTTTTATGTAGATAAGTCAGAAACTTAACTCTTCAAACTAGACCTCCCATTCCAGATAACCAACTGCCTTGTCATGCTCACTCAGGTCTCTTACAGAATCACATACTTAAGTTGTTCAGAACTGGTATCATCAGAATAGTTGTCTATTCTATTAATAAATCTGGGTTTCTCCCAGTGTTTCTTAATGTCACAACAGCGATCCAGTTATGCAAGTTAAAAACCTGGTAGCCATTTTTAAGAGCTCTCTTCACCAATTCTTCCCCATATCACCAATCCATCAGCAATATCAATAAAATTTCCTTCTAATTTTCTACAGAAATCATCTATTTCTGTTCATTTCTGGAGCCACTATCTTTAATTCAAGCTACCATTGTCCGTCTAGTCAAGGCTATGGTTTTTCCAGTAGTCATGTATGGATGTGAGAGTTGGACTGTGAAGAAAGCTGAGCGCCGAAGAATTTATGCTTTTGAACTGTGGTGTTGGAGAAGACTCTTGAGAATCCCTTGGACTGCAAGGAGATCCAACCAGTCCATTCTGAAGGAGATCAGTCCTGGATGTTCATTGGAAGGACTGATGCTAAAGCTGAAACTCCAGTACTTTGGCCACCTCATGCGAAGAGTTGACTCATTGGAAAAGACTCTGATGATGGGAGGGATTGGGGGCAGGAGAAGAAGGGGACGACAGAGGATGAGACGACTGGATGGCATCACCAACTCGATGGACATGAGTTTGAGTGAACTCTGGGAGTTGGTGATGGACAGGGAGGCCTGGCGTGCTGCAAATCATGGGGTCGCAAAAAGTTGGACACGACTGAGCGACTGAACTGACTGAACTGACCATTATATCATGTCCAAACCACCAAAATAGTCTCATTAACTGGTCTTTCCACTTCTAATCCTGCCCAATTCAAACTAAGACCTCACTAAAGTGAGAGTAACAAAAGTAAATAAATAACTAAATGGGATTATGTCACTCAGTGAGTAAGACACCTCACTAGTTTCCACGCTCTTAGATAGACACTAAGGCTTTTATTGGCTTCTTCTCTACACAGCTCAGTAGCACATTGCCTGTGCTCTCCCTCCCATATTGTCTGCTTTTGGCACACACACCTTTCTTCAGTTCCCATAACATACTATGTTTCTTCTTGCCTTACATGATATCCCCTCTGCTGAATACTTTCCCTCTTGTCTCAGTCAATTCTTCCTGCAGATCTCAGGTTCAATGTCACTTCCTTGGAGAAGCCTTCCATGACTTCCCTGACTAGACCAAACTTTCCAATTATGCTCTTGTAACAGTACCCCTATACCTGTACTTTGTGGCATTTACTACAGTTGTCATTGTCATTGTTTTCAGGATTTCAGTCATGTCTGCCTCTTTGCAACCCCATGGACTTCAGCATGCCAGGCTTCCCTGTCAGTACAGTTATAATATGGAAATTATCTGCACTATGATCAGATATATATTTATATACATTCAATAAGTTCCATGAGGGCAGTGAAGAGTCTGGCATTCCTAGGTGTTAAGCCAATATTTGTAGAACAAATTATTTTATGATTTCTCGAAACTCTTGTTAAAGGAAGATGGATACTCCCTAAAAATATTGAACAGTCAAAGAACAGCTACTGAAGTGACCACAGAACTGGACATTCATAAACAGTGAGGCTAATATTGTTGATAATGGTTAAAATGAAGGTGGGGACAATGATAATGCTGATAATAATGGTGGTGATAGCTAACACTCAATTAACTTTATTTGGCACATGGATAAGGTGTGTCTGTGTAATCCTCATCACAACCTTAAAAGTAAATATTTCTTTCTCCTTTTTAGGAGGGCACTGAAGTTCAGAAAGATGAAGATGATTTATCCAGTTACTATCATTAAAATTTGATGACCTTCTCAAGTATTTTCTACTATTTTCATCTGTGAGGTAGAAAGTATATCTAATTCCTTCTTCAATCCAATAATACTGAACTTCATATATTTAGTGCCTTAGCGGGGATTGCTGACCTTTAAAAATGAGCTTATTCATAAATATTTCCAGTAATTTGAGGACATTGTTGTTCATCATCAGTAAGTGGAATTCGGTTCTTTGACACTGCAGAAGTATTTATTTAGAATGTAATATGCGCAGAAAGCTAACTAATGAGTTGACTTTTGACTTTTTTTTCCTTGCTAGAGTGTTCTCTCTAAAACCTGACCAACTTTTTAAGTTAAAAATGGAGGGGGAGGGGACTGAACTTTTTACAACATTAAAATAGAAACTCTATTTCTAGTATAGAAAGTAGGACTAATACCAACTTTAACAATAGATCTCCTAGAAAGGAAGAGTGAATTTATTATTCACCTGATTCTGTTTTACATATCTCTAATAGATGGGGAAAGAGTGGAAACAGTGTCAGACTTTATTTTGGGGGGCTCCAAAATCACTGCAGATGGTGATTGCAGCCATGAAATTAAAAGATGCTTACTCCTTGGAAGAAAAGTTATGACCAACCTAGATAGCATATTCAAAAGCAGAGACATTACTTTGCCGATTAAGGTCCATCTAGTCAAGGCTATGGTTTTTCCTGTGGTCATGTATGAATGTGAGAGTTGAACTGTGAAGAAGGCTGAGTGCCAAAGAATTGATGCTTTTGAACTGTGGTGTTGGAGAAGACTCTTGAGAGTCCCTTGGACTGCCAGCAGATCCAACCACTCCATTCTGAAGGAGATCACCCCTGGGTGTGCCTTGGAAGGAATGATGCTAAAGCTCAAACTCCAGTACTTTGACCACCTCATGTGAAGAGTTGACTCAGTGGAAAAGACTGATGCTGGCAGGGATTGGGGGCAGGAGGAGAAGGGGATGATAGAGGATGAGACGGCTGGATGGCATCATTGACTTAATGGACGTGAGTCTGAGTGAACTCTGGGAGTTGGTGATGGACAGGAAGGCCTGGCGTGCTGCAATTCATGGGGTCGCAAATAGTCGGACATGACTGAGCAACTGAACTGAACAGAATAAATGTTTTCATATTTGTTATTCCAAACTAAATTTTAAACTTGTAACTGAAAAACATACTGTGATAACGTGGAATGTACCCAAAAGATTAAAAAACAATAACAACAAATAATTATTCCTTTCTTATATATTCACCTCCATAGACCTCTTACCACTTTCCACGTTATAACAACCATACAGTGAAGCTGACTGAAAGTGAAGTGTTAGTTGCTCAGTTGTGTCTGACTCTTGGCAACCCCAAAGACTATACATGATCCTGCCAGGCTCCTCTGTTCATGGAATTCTCCAGGCAAGAATACTAGAGTGGATAGCCAATCTCTTCTCCAGAGGATCTTCCCAACTCAGGGATCAAACCCAGGTCTCCTGCATTACAGGCAGATTCTTTACTGTCTGAGCCACCAGGGATAAACTGAAGCCATGATTTTTCAATATAAAATCAATCCCAATGGTTTCTAAACGTTAGAAAAGAATTTTCCAATGTGGACCAAGAGTCTATGATAATATTGAGTAATTTTTCTCAGATAAGTACATCATGCCCCTATCTGCTCAGCATTTGGTGTATATAAATTATCTTATTTGATCCTTCTATCATCTAATTTTTTAGAATATGTAATTTATGATATAAACTATTTGGATGAACCTGTGAAAATGACAGCTGATCCTGTTTTAAGAAACGTGTCACTCTGTCTCACAAGAAGTCATGCAATACTGAGACCTAATGATGGTTTTACAACTGTTTTCCAGCATATTTTTACATTGCATGCATTTTCACTTCCAGCCATGAACCCAGTACTTAACAAGACAGAAAATTAATAATTCAGCTGAACATGTTTAACCAGGTGATACAATCACATGGTAACTCCAGACGACTGAGCTTTTCATTTTCTCAATAGAGATTATAAGTCATCTGATACTATAACCAAGGCAACTGAGATTGTAGTGCACCGAAAATCACAATACATATACACCTAAAAAGTGCTTTTCTTCTGTGTTTGCACTAAACAGGGGAGAAAGGACCTTGGGGAGGGAGACGCCAAGCTGACACTCCATCCATAACTTGTCCCATTGTCTCTCGTTATGATAGCACATGGGGCTCATACCATACTGATCTGAGATCCCTCCAATACACAGAAATAAGCAGGAAAAGTGAGGAACTAAGTGTTAGCCTTCACTTTGAGTTTCCCAGCTTTGGAAATTTTTCTCTACAGGTTTTATTTAAAAGTTGCTAATTTCCTTTTATAACAGATTTTTTTTTTAATGGAAGAAATACAAGGAGATGGCATGATAGACTAAAGGTTCTAAAGATGTTGCATATATGTGGACTTTTTGAAATGCAGATTATGCAAATACTCATCAAGTACTCAAAACACTACTGATTATTATTGATCCAACTCACTGCACTTATTTTATTTGGGGTTATTAGAATCTGCCTTTAAAGAACAACTTGAATATTTTAGATAATATCATATACCTAGTAGATTATGATTCCACCAAAGTTGTTATAGCTTGTACATACATATTTAGAATAAATCTTGAAAATCTGAGGTACAACAAAAATCCTTATGCAGAGTTCTTCCTCAGAGGAGATAGAATTCAAACTGCAATTTTAAAATCATATACCCCTTTTCTAACTCACCATCACATTTGGCATAAATAAACATTCTCTAATTTTCCATAATATCAGGTCACTATGCAGCTCTTTCATCCCATTGCAAAATGATTTGAGACTCTTTTCCCTGGAAAGTTTTAAATAGCAAATTCCCCTACAGCACCCTACCTAGCTGTGAGTTGTCTTCTGGATAGTTCAGAGCTTAAATAATAAGGTTTTGTTTACCAACTTTCACAGGTTCCACAACTTTGAAATACAAAAATCAGTACAGGTATAATTTCAAGCCCTTCATTATATTAACATGATGTAAAAATAAAAATGAATTTTCAGTCATTTATTTAGAAGATGAAAGAGATCAGATTATTTTATTCACCTAGAATAATTTAAGTGGATATCTAAACCTTATCTAGAAGGTACATGAGCCATTTAAGTTTTTTCTCCTTTAATATGTCAAAATGATATAAATTTAAAATTTTAAAACAAATGTATTCATAGTAAAAACCTTTCTTTTTGTATTTCACACAATAACTGTGTGATAGATATGGTATAACAGTTTAAATATAAAAACATTTTCAAGTTCTAAGTCTAGAATGATAATTTATTATTCATCCAATTGTTTCTGGTGTATTGTGTGTAATATATTGGCCTAACTGGGCATTGGGTTCCAAAAAATTAATGTAGAGAAAAAGCACTGAGCAGTCAGGAGTATGTAAGCAGCAGTGTTTACTCCAGTTAGGAATGACCTTGGCAATTTTGCATGGAAGAGTAAAGTTGGAGTAGGTTACTTAGGGTTATTCCTAACCCGAAAATATTTCCAGTTGTATACTACATGCATTTTCACATGGAAATAATATAGAGGATGAAGGAGAAATTCAAAGTGCTAGTTTTGACTATAACCTAAACCTTCAGTTACAAGCAAGAATGAACAAAAATTAAGCTCCTAAATAACAGGAAAAAAACATTTTGAAATCATATCTGGGGAGCTGCTTTTGAAAGGAGCAACATTATCTCAATTTTTACAAATAATAGTTGACTCAATAAGTATACTGAAAGCAAGTACATATGGATGAAATTTCCTTGATTTCTTTTTAAAATAATTAAAGAAGGGAACTACTTGGGCTAGAAAGCATTTGGAGTTTTATTGAAAACAAGTCCTTTTGTAAAATAACTGGAGATGTTTAATGAGCTTAAAATGTGGTTGCACTGGCACACCTTCCGTTTGGATTGGTAAACATTTTATTACTGGAGTCTGGTGGGTATTCATTAGTGTCAGAACTATCCTCTATCAAGAAAGAATCTCAGCGCCAGCCACGGACCACCACCATAGTTTCCTTAAGTATAGGAAATCCAGGGAATAGACAGGTGGCAGGAGAAAGATACAGCAAAAACAGGGTAATATAATGATAGGATTTTTCTCAAGAGTTGACTTGGTCTTAGAAACATAGGTGTGAGAGAAATGGCTTAAACTTTGGATTGATAATCAAAAAATCATTTCCTTAGAGGTCCATATGATTGTAATGCACCTGTCCTGGTAGAATAAGCTTACACTTCAGGTCAGTCGCTTACTCGTGTATGATTCTTTGTGAACCCATGAACTGCAGCACACCAGGCCTCCGTGTCCATCACTAACTCCCAGAGCTTACTCAAACTCAAGTCTATAGAGTTCAGCGACGCCATCCAACCAGCTCATCCTCTGTCATCCCCTTCTCTTCCCACCCTCAATCTTTCCCACCATCAGGGTCTTTTCTAATGAATCAGTCTTCATATCAGGTGGCCAAAGCATTGGAGTTTCAGCTTCAACATCAGTCCTTCCAGTGAATATTCAGGACTGATTTCCTTTAGGATGGACTGGTTTGATCTC